>PTEX01000094.1:2551370-2851867 GCA_003342815.1 Eudromia elegans
CCTTTCCTTGCCCGTCTCCCAGCTCCCGGGGCTCTCTCTCCCAGTTTTCCACAGGCACCGCAGACACCAAGCTCCCGGCTCCCGAGGGCGAGCGTGTTTGCAGAGGACGAGCCTCTCCTCCCGTTCCCACACTCACCTGCAAAATGCTGCTTGTTGCTAGAATCCAGGGCAAAAGCCACCTCATCCCTGGAAGCCGGGATTAAATACATTGATTGAACCCAGATTTCAAGCCGTTTTGCGCAAAAACACCACTTTGGGGAATTCAGAGCAATCCTGAACTGGCAACCTATCCTAGGCAGTCTGCCTTTTTCTCTTGGCTCTTTGGGGATTTTATTAAAGACAGATCTGACGTCAGGGTGAAGGACAAGCCCTGCATTTTTCCTCTGGAGAAACTTTTCCTGCCTTCACTTCTTCATTTTTGTGTGTGTGTTGTTGTCCCACCTCCTGCATTTCAGTGCATCGCCCTTAGCCAAAAGGCTCTTAAAGGGAAAGTTACAGTGCAGTGGTCCAGCAGGCTGAGATTTTCACTCTCTATTTAAATGCATTACATATATGCAAACATATACAGATGCTTAGTGTATATATTCTTTTTTTTTAAAAAAAAAAGACAGTGGCTTCATTTAAGGCCAGAAAGAAGATTGTCCTGCAAGCCCCACGGAGGCATTTAGCCACGTTCCCAAGGGACCCTGCTCTTTTGTAGAGTTTCCCACTGCTGACATGAAAGCTCGCATTCCCTCGGCTATTTTGGTGGTGTGCATCACAGTATGGATCGGTTTTGGGGACCCTGGTATAATATTTTGTTTTTTTTCTGAACCATAAACCTACATAGGAAATGCTGTCCAGCTACACGGGGTGCATCCCTCCTGCAGATAGAGCTGAACTTGGACCTCTGCACCCTGTAATGACTGTTCTGCCTGGCAGAAGGATTCTACCTATGATGTGTTCTCCTCTTTTTACTTAAGCAGGGGCATAATAACTTCCTTCACACCTCCAAATCTGATTTGTAAAGTATTTAAAGTCTTCCTCGGTAATACCCAATTTCCCTAGAATAGTAAAAGGGAAATGAGTGCTCCCAAAGGGAGCGTGCATTTTCCCCRACATAAGTGAGATGTCTTTTCACATTTACAAGAGAGGTAAAAGCAGATCAGCCTGGGGTTACTGCTCAGAGGCAAAGTGGGTGGCAAATGCCTCTTATGAGGGAGCTGGGAAGAGCTGAAGAGGTCCTGAGAGCTCTACAAATGCAAAAGGAACAAGAGTTCAAGGCTCCCAAATTACCAGACTGAAAATTGAAGGAAAGAGCATTCTGGCAAGTCGTACCAGAAATGGCAATTCTTTTTCCCTAAGAAACACTCGGTCATTCCACCCACTTCAGACCATCTCCCTGGATGTCATTCTCCAGGATGAATTCCTGCACTGATGCTGCAGCCGAGCACACCAGGAAGGCCCCTGTGACATGAGCACCTGGCTGCTTGTGGCTCCTCTTCCTCATGSCACTGTCTTAGCACAGACCAGGCAGGGGCTCTAGCATGGAGGTGCAGATATGGRGTGACTGTGGGCAAGGCCACCTCATTAATGTTAGGGTGACAGTGATGGCAGCTCTGCTTCTGCCAATCCTTTCCAAAGGTGATGGAAGAGAGCAGTGCAACCACCTCCATTCTTGCTCAGTCCTGGAGAATCTTGCCCTCGCTCCAATAACAGGAGGGGCTAAGAACACTTCTCTGCCTAATTCAATGGTTTAATCTCAATCTGAGATCTTCAAATGCTGGAAAATTCACATTCTCATTCTCTTGAGTTCAATTGCCTTCTCTATTAAAAGCTCTTTTCATTTTTTCACTTTCCAGCATTTTCTCTTCTTTTTTTTTTTTTTCTCTCTGAGTTTGCTAGGTTCACCCTTCTGCTGGTGTCTGCTTGTCTAATGAGAATTCAGGACCTTTTTCCAGGCTATAAATTCTCAAGGTTTGAGTAAATCACCCCTTACTCTGCTCAGCAGAACAAGGAAGTCACGTTGCTTTTAAGTCCCAGCGGCCAATTGGATTTCTGGACCTTGAAACAATCTCATAAAGACTTTTCTCTCTCTTCACCTTTTACCCTCCTCTCTCTTCACCTTTTACCCTCCATGGACATTTTGCCTGCGAATGTAATTATCCATCGCCCCATCTCCCTGCATTCACATCAACCACATCAAAATGGGAACAGCATGTGCCAGTGTGAAATAGCCCTGAATCCAGTAGCCTAACAACTTTAACATCATTCCTTCCTCACCGTGTCCTCCAGGTCCCTTGACCACATAAACTGAATTCTCAGTTTGACTCCATTTTACAGTCTTTATTTATTTTATTTTTTTCCTGGGAAATGGATTGATTTATTTTATGYCATTCAATGTGCCTGACACTTTTACTGAGGGCTGTGGCAGGCCAAAGAAAACAGGACCTCTCAAGAACAGAAAGAGCTCAGGGAGGATGGATCCTGCCTATAACTCTGTGGCAGGAATAGCTCCTTGCCTGCAGTGGATTTACCTAATGCAAGTGAGATCAGAGCCTGTCTGTGAGCCCAGGGGAAAAAAAGAGAGCATCTTGGTATTTAGTGACTCATAGAAGGTGAAGGCTGAGGATCATGAGCCTGGCTTTGGAACAAGCCAAACAAGTAGCGGTGTTGGGTTTTCATCAGCTGTGTCCTTGTTCTGCCTTTCAGCACAGCCAGCCTGGCCGAGGAGACTCCCTTCTGCAGAACTTGTCTGCTGCACACGGGGACGTGGGTGGGAGCCTCACCCTTCCCACAAGGATGCTCGGGGCTGGTTAAACTGCTCTTACTGCTGCTGCTGTTAACTGGGTGGTAGGAAGGAGAGTTACATCAGCCTGGCCCTTTGAAATACCAAAGGAACTTGAGAAGCAGGGGTTTGAAAACATCTGGTTYAGTCAACTCCTGATAGCATCAAGCATCTGAGCACCTCAACCCAGGTGAGCCTCTCATTTTGAGGGAGGTTGTGGGCTTTGCAGATAAGAGTTGACACCACAGAAGGCAAGAAATACAGCAGGAGGACTCCCCCTCTTGCTTTCTGAACACTCTGAGCAAAGAAGTTGGCCTAGGACCACACAACAGATAGAGTCAAGAGCTCCTACAGAGACCTATATTCTTGGCACCATGGTGCACATGGTATCAGGTGGCACCAGCTGCTACTTGTGTGTAGGGATGGGCTAATGTGGTAAACCTAGCACTGTATTTCTTCAATGCCTATGTTAAAAATCCCTTAAAAAGCAACATGCAAAGAGATGCACCTTGAAATGTGCCATTACTGAGGAGAAACATATGGTGGTGTATGGCTTTTGCACTCCCTGCACTGGCATAGAACTAAGGCTGATAGCACACCCAGCAGCTATATTTCTGCTAGTTCAGGTAAATCAACCTTGCAGACGGCACCCTGGGACTGAATGATTATTTCTCTGATGAACTGGTATAAATCAGATCCACTGAAATGGGTGAAGTAGCAGCTATCTAAGTCTGATAAATGGAGCCTTCAAAAATGCAATTCATTCATGCAGGCTCAACCAYTTGTACTCAAGTGAATACTGCCCTCAGGGAGACATGACTGTGGTTTCATTCCCCATAAACAGACCCAGAGCTATTAGGGCAGCTCTTCAGCTGGTGTCAATCTGGGGACTCTGTTGATCACAGTAGTGAAAAAAAAAGGAGAAATAAAAAAGCARTCCACACCATCCAATTCAGATGCCACATTCTATGAAAATTTTCTGTTCAATATGAACAAACTATAGAAAATCAGGAAGCTGTCAGAAATGTGGGCAAGCCCTTGGGAAAGCCTTGCTGATAATAAAGATAACCATACTATTTGCTAAGCAGAGAAAAGGGGCTGGATTAATAACACACACGGAGTCTAGGCCTCAGCTGGTATAAAAATGAAGTCCTTGGAGGTGCATTGATTTGTGGCATTCATGGTGCAATGCATTATTCATAAATATTAGTTCATCTATTTGAACAAATGTGGGAAGTGCAGGAAGAGGAACTCACCTTTGGGTTTGCCTYCTGCCTCCTGCCAATTTTCTTGATGCACATGAAAAGAGAGGAAAATCTATTCACTAACAAACTGTGAAAGGATGAAGAATCCCAGCAGACATTCCCGAAGCAGCACAGGCTGCAGCCTTCGTAGGTTGGCCTGCTTCATATCACGGTCTCCTTGACAAGTAATTYTATGGCACGCGCCAAAAAGATGACTTCAGCCACTGTGGGTAATGTGCACTCCCTGGTATTTCTATTCTCTAGATCAGCAAACACAGAAGAGCAGAATTGTTCATTCACCTGAGCCTTTTTTTCCTCCCACTAGTCCAGCAATACTCTCGAGACCCTGAGATGGAGTTGAGTGCATGAGAAGGGAAATCTCTTCCCTCCTGCTGGAAACCCATTGGATCCAATGACATTGCTCCCAGCCAGGTCTAGGTAAATTCAGAATMAGGTCTGACCATTCTGGTAACACACCGAGGCTTGCCAGCACTCTAAATACAGCAGTGCATTCCCAAAGTTCAGTCAAATTTTGCAAATTTTTAGCTAAGAAATTCCATAAAGTGAAAAGAACTAGTATTAAAAGGCATAACCATCTACAGTTCTCAGCTGTGCTTTTTTTTTTTTCCTTTTCAAAAGTAACTCATTTTRCCCTTCTAGCCCATCACTGTTGTTTTGTAGTATGTATCATTTCTCTGCCTTTATTAACAACATATATTTTTTTCATATTAAAGAAAATCAGAAAGAAATGTTACAAGGTTTCATAAGCATATCATAAGCATTATGATAGGACCTCCAAGAGCTTAAACTTCATTTTAAACATGAAATATTCAAGGAMTAGCTTTCCCTCTATGGCCCGAGTATCCAAATTTTGCATTTTAGCTCTGTTAAGTTTTATTCAATTTTTCCTTTGGTATTCGTTTAGTAAAAGTTTCTCTTTCAACAGAGCTGCTTTCAGTCTGGTTTCCTGGGGAAATGGAGCTTATGYAATCATTTCATACATGTTCATGTTTGTCTGTCTGTATCCCTCTGTAGTAACTTATGAGCTTCTTGGCCAAATCAAACAATAACTGTCACAGAGAGATGGCTCGTGGATTATTACTTTGCTGTATATTTTGTGAAAAGGGACTGGGGGACTGGGGAAGAAGGGGAAAGTATGACACCCTTGGGAAAAGTGGCGTGTTTATTCATGCTCTATTAGACACCAGAGAAACCACACGGCTCACCCTCCTCAGTCAACCGACTGCAGGAAAACAACTTCAGCTGGAGTTTGCAGTCAGCCACCAGATACAAACCTGTGGGGAAAGCGGCTTTACTCATGTGTCGGTCACAGAAGTACTGCTACTTCAGCTACACACAGGCTACGTGCTCTCTAGTTCGCCTCTTTCTGCAAGGAACGCTTAGAGTCTTCCCCTCCCAGCCCACATCAATATTTTTCCTGAATTTAGTCTTAATTATAAAAGCAAAAGAGGAGGAAAACAAAGGTGTCCACTTTCACACTGCCATCTGGGGAAGGAAAATATGAAAACTCTCAGAAATTCTTCCCTGGCATCATTCGAAGYGCAAACACGGAATCACCTTCCCACAGATGGATATTTTTATGCACCAGGAAGGTGAATTCATACAGAGAGTAAAAATGTGGGTCTTAGACTTTCTGTAGAAGGGAATTCAGTAGAAGAGACATTTGGCAATCCTTCTGGATAGAATTGTGTTTATTATCACTAATAAGTGCATCTGAAGCACTTCAGCAAGAGGAAAATGAAGACTAACAGCCTGCTGCTTTATGTCCAGGAGAGTGCTGAMCACAAGGCATTCGTCACAGATGGGAAGCATTTAGATTTTGGTTTGTGCCTTTGTTTGGAGCACCATTGTAAAACTAAATTAGAAGGACAATCCCAAGGTGAAGAAAGGAAACAGCACAGCACAATCGAGGCTGAAGGCTTTCCACACTCATCTGGAGTAAGGAGAACAGGCACTGCTTTCCTTCTGGGATTCTTTTACTTTGCTGCTTCTGGTCAACATTTTGGGGCAGATGGGATAATASAGACTCAACCTGAGCGAAAGGAGAAGGAAGACATGCCTTGGACAAGGCTACCTAGCTATACCCACAGGAGAAAAGTCGGACGAGGCCCAGAAGTAGATGTCTACCTTGATGCAAGAGCACCAGGAATTGGGCAGGTCTCCCAGGGCTGCTTTTCTCCTTATATCAAGGAGCAAAGTGGGTTCATGGATCTAGTAGTTTTTCCTTTCCTTTCTGTGACTTCAGTCCATCTCTCTTTTATTCCTCCCAAAATTGCTAAGTCCCTGAGCAATTGCTGCACTGCCTATATCCAAAATAGGTTTCCCAAAAGGAGTCTGGATGAGGAAGACATGTGATTCAGGTTACTGATGATGGAGAGACAGGCACAACACAGAAACTGAGAAGGAAAAGATGCCTGCATATGAGACAGGATGCTTCAGGCTGCTTCAGGTACTTCTTGCTTCTAACCAGCASACTAAGCATCTCTCACCACCATTAAAAAGTGTAACCATCATTTMTTTTTATAAGAAGTGCAAACTGTACATTCTTTAGCCCTGAAAAACCTCCAGTTTTCCTGGAATGTTGCACCTATCATTCACTACCTGGAAATCACTGTTAATAGCACTGTAAGACAGATGTCTAAAATGAAAACTCTCTACCAAGTTCAAAAAGCTCATCTTCAAGTCCTTCCCTAACAACACTGTCATAATATCCACTCCTAATTTGACAAGGGGGAAATTTGTTGACTCAAGAGTCCAGAAGGCACCAGCTTGACCTCAGATATCAGAGACTCAGGACTTTGGGGACTGATTCCAATGAAACATGGACCTTTATCACTTTTTTTTTTTTTTTTTAGTTCAACTACTCTAACTACAACTAATCTTTCTGAACAGTAAGTTTGCAGAGCTAAGGAATTATTTACAGCCCATCATAAGAAGGTTCCAATCCCTAAATAGTGCCTTCCGGCTGCAGTACAGTGGGAATGATTTCAGCCACAGGGAAGCTGCCTCTATGCTCTCTGGGGCCTTTAGGCTCTGCGTGGGATGTTTTCCATCGCTCCCACTCACTCTGACTCACTGAACTCTACGGAGGGCTTCACAATGTGGTGCACACATCTCAGACTTGTCCTCTGGGGACCCCACAGCAAACTGCCAGAATGAGTAGCACGTTTTCAGGGTTGAAGCAGTAAACTACAATCTGAAGCAAAAGCCACCGCTTACTGACCGTCCTTGTTCCAGCTTAACACAGGAAGCCCCTTCTGCTCTCTCTACATTTTCTATATGCCTTATTTGAGGCTTTTTATCCTCAAACACATCTCTCTGACATGGCATCCTTGGTCAAACTGGATGCCTTCCCAGCACCCCTCACAGAAGGGGATACAGAAGAGGTGCCATAGCTGAGACACCACAATGTCCTTGGAGGCAGTGAGTTTCCCTCTTTATTTTCAGTTATCATAGAATCATAGAATCATAGAATGGCTAGGGTTGGAAGGGACCTGTAGAGGTCACCTAGTCCAACCCCCTGCACACGCAGGGTCCCCTAGAGCATGTGGCACAGGGTGATGTCCAGGYRGGTTTTGAAGATCTCCAGAGAAGGAGACTCCACCACCTCTCTGGRCAGCCTGTTCCAGGGCTCTGTCACCCTCACTGTTAAGAAATTCTTCCTCAAGTTCCTGTGGAACTTTTGGTGCCTCAATTTGTGGCCGTTTCCCCTAGTTCTATCACTGGCCACCACTGAGAAGAGGCCAGCCCCCTCCTCCTCACTCCCTGTCTTGAGATATTTATACACATTGATCAGATCCCCTCTCAGTCTTCTCTTCTGCAGGCTGAAGAGGCCCAGCTCTCTCAGCCTTTCCTCATAGGGCAGATGTTCCAGACCCCTAATCATCTTCGTGGCCCTGCGCTGGACTCTCTCTAGCAGCTCCACATCCCTTCTGCACTGGGGAGCCCAGAACTGCACACAGTACTCGAGGTGCGGCCTCACCAGGGCTGAGTAGAGAGGCAGAATCACCTCCCTCGACCTGCTGGAGACGCTCTGCTTAATGCACCCCAAGATCCCATTGGCCTTCTTGGCCACGAGGGCACACTGCTGCCTCATGGTCAACTTGTCGTCCACCACAGGTAAAGGGTTTCCTGAGAAAGCCACTATTCTCTGTGCACRATGTGGATTATAATCCCCATTTTAAGGAACAAAAAATCTCTCACCTAGTTGAGGCATCAAAGTGTTTGCTGAGACATGGAGCGGCCAGTTTAGGAAAGCTTTCACATTTTGGAAGCCTCGTGGCTTTATTCAGCCATGGTGTGACCCCCCCTGGTTTGGGGTCCTTGAGATGCACCTGTGCAGCCTGTGCCATGAAGGGGTACATGTCCAGCCTGCATCCTGCTGGATAGGAGTGATGGAGTGCAACTTCTGGCCAGAGACCTCCTTGTGAGGGAGGCACAGCATTTCTCCTTCCTCAGGACCCCCGCCTTGCTCATTTTTGAGGCAGGAGAGATCCCGGGCTGAGAGCAAGACCATTGCTCTSAGTCTCCGTCAAGGAGACTCAGGATCTGTAGGAGGGGAATGTGAGGGGGAGGAAGGCAAGGGAATCCAGCTGAGGCACAATCAGAGGGAATGCTGGAAGAGACCCAAGGGGTCCTCTCATCCCTTCCCTGCCCCAAGGCAGGATCAGCAMTAACTAAACCCTTTCTGACAGATGTTTGTCTAATCTTATCTTAAAAGCCTCCACAGAGGGAAGTCCCKTCCCTCTACTCTCCCTCCAGCAATCTTTTCCATCTCTGTACYGACTTCAGAGTCAGAGAGTTTATCTCACTGTTACTTTAAATTTCCATCACTGCAGTTTAAGTCCACTACTCCTAGAACATGTTGCTGAATTATTTTTTTTTTCTTCATCACAATGTTCATCCAGTTTAAAGACGGTGAACATCTCTCTCCTGCAGCATTTTCCTTCCTGGTTCTCTCACTCTTTGCTCAGACATCATCTTTTCTAGCTCTCGGATCACTTCTCCTGCGCTTCTCTAATCTTTGATGTGCGAGATCATAGAATCATAGAATGGATAAGGTTGGAAAGGACCTCTAGAGAGGTCCTTCCCCGCCCCTAGTCCAACCCCCCTGCTCAAGTAGGGACCCMTAGAGCATGGGGCACAGGATGGCATCCAGGCAGGTTTGAAGATCTCCAGAGAAGGAGTCCACAATCTCTCTGGGCAGCCTGTTCCTGGGCTCCGACACCCTCACAGATAACCTGGCTCTCTGGCATGGACCTCATTTTTACACATCAYGTTGTCCAGAAACCTCCCAGGAGCATTCCTTTCTTCACCTGCAGGGTCTCCAAGAAGCCATCTCTTCCTACCACTCTGACTGCTTCTATAGTGGCAAGCAAGTCCCTAAGTCAGGTACAGTCAAAACAGACAATCACCCAAATGACCACAAGCTCATGGCTAGCACACTCTAAAACAATTTGGCTGCTACTAATGCTGGTGAGGGAGGATACCTGTGAAAACAGTTAAACCTGTTGGGATAAAAGGATCGACCACAGGAGGAAAATCCCAAGAAAACAGATACTGACCCCAGAAATCCCTTGGCAAAAGCAGTAGCTTTACTCCTGTGGAGTACTCCTGTCCCTCTCTGTTGTTTTTCCTGTGCTCAGTCTCTTATGGCATAGGCATTTCAATTCTGTCCCTTCATTTTTGGTGAAAAAATTGATCATGGCTTAAATGATCACAGAGCTTGAACCTACCGTTACCTCAGCAATCTGTTTCAGAAAAACCCTCCAATTTTGTTTTGATTTTTAACCTCAACTCATATTGTCCACAGTTGTACCTTCTATATGCTGCTGCCCAAGACAGGAAGATTTTGAATGACACCAGGCCAGATCCCCAAGATCCACTCCAGGTATTCCCCCATGGTGAGATGGGTAAGCCCCTTCTGAGGATAACKCTCCTACTAGATGGCAATCCACACTGTGGAATGTAACCTGAACTGAATTTCCACCTCGCTCAAGCAAATCTCACATGAGATAGTGCCAAAAGCCTTTCTAGATTCAGGATTAAATCATATCAGAGCAACCTCCTTTCCTTCGATGGTAGATTGATCTGTCTCTCATATCCTCTAGATCTGTCGCAGATCTGGCATTTTTTTAATCATTGTTGTTTATTTTTAACAAACATGTGCTTGGTGTTGTTATCCTTCTTCCGATCTTGAGATGTTCAAAATAATCTTTTTCATTTGTTGTATCAGTATCTTTCTAGGTGCTGAAATTAGACCAACTGGTTCATAATTCTCTAGGTCTTACTTTTCCTCTGCCTCAGCAYAGATAGATCTGTGTCTGCTGTCAGTCAGCTCTTTCACATGTTCTTTGAGGCAGTGACTAGTTGAGCCTGGCCAGTACCTTGATTTGAACATTTATGAATCTTACCAAAATACTCTCTGAGCTTCCCTTTTACTCACTGTATGCAGGCTGAATTTTTCCTTTCCAGTTAGTGGTGATAGTGTCATTAGATCATAGCTGTTTCACTGAGCAATAACATGTGAGAGACATTAAGCACTTCAGCCTTCCAGACACTATTAGTTAGCTCTGCTCTCTTGGTAAGTAGAGGACCAGCTTCTTCCTTCATCTTCCTCCCTGTGATGAAATATTAATAGAACTCTTTTTTTTTTTTGTTTATCTGTAATGTCCCTTGCTAGTTGTATCCCATTTTGCGCTTTGGCCTTTCTGATTTTGCCCCTACATGCTCCAGCAATTCTTTTATCTGCATCTTTAGTAAATTGACCTAGTTTCCACTTTTTGCATGTCCTCATCGACCAGCTGTCTGATGTGTGCAGTAGCCAACCAATACCAGCACGGGCTGTGTTTCACCTCCAGTCTGGAGCTTGGGGAAACCAGAATCCTTTACCAGCTCCTTTCCACCAGGATGAGGCTGCTAAGAAGAAAATATTATAGGAATTTGTTTCTGCAAGCAAACTGAGGAGTAACATCAGTGTTATGCAGGGGTGGACAAGGGGGTACCCAAGAAAGAGTTGTTGTGTCATCAAATGGAAAAAGCTATCAGACCTCTGTATTCAGCTACCAATGTCACTTACACATTTTCCCTGAAAATGGGGACATTTTGATTTAGGRTAAGATATTGAACAGTCTCAGACATATACTATTGTGCAGAAATTCTTGTCCAGCTTGCATAAAAGTTCTYTTCTTGAATAAGCCAAAATGGCAGCACACAGGCTGCAACTTGCCCAAAGCCTACATTTCTTTTGCTATCTATCTACCCAATAAGCCCTCATGGGAACTGCAGATGARTATTAAGGGATAGTTGTTTCCACTATATTTTCTCATGGAAGAGCAAGGTGAGAAGAATGCTGGGGTGAATTATCTGTTGCTTGAGTTATTGTCATGAATGATAAAACAGATGTTTCACATGCATGAACTTTTCCTGATCTTGGTCTGCAGGCTGGTTAGATAATGTAGAATACTGTTATAGCATGGACGTAGTAGTTATAGAGGGCATATAAGCCCCAAATCTAGCTCCTGATGATGTATTTTTTTCTAGGGCTTATCCCTAAAATTGTACATGCTAGTCCTTGCACATTCAATAACATTTCCATACCCATTCTTAGCTGGAAGTGAGATTTTTGGCAAATTATTTGGAAAAGTCAATAAAATAAATATTCCTGCTTCCTCGACTAACTCTAAGCCCACCTCACTCTCATCCACTGGGCAGGAAGCCTTCTGGTCATGATTGCCTCTGCTCCCTTCTCCCAGGTGAGCACATTTATTCTTATACCTTCTATTAGCATGCCCTAGGCTTAATAAGAAAAAGTCCATCAAACACTTTGCACTGCCCCCGAGACACAAAGCAGACAGAAACCAAGCAGAAGCAGTTTGTAAGTGCTCTGCTTCCCCGGGGAAACTTATAGGAGTTGGTGTATCCTAGAGAATCTAGTCTTTGCAGACTAGGTTTTATGGCATGAAAGGCATAACTCTTAAAAACACAGACATAACGCTCCACAGACATAATGCTCACCTAGTCCAACTGCTTACACTGAGATGGGTTCAAGGTCAGAGGTAGCTCAGAACTGATGATGTTTGCTTAAGCTTCAATTTAAAAAAAAAAAAAAGGCAATTTCACAATACATCTGTGGAGACCAATTTGCACCTGTGCATGCAGGAAAGCTAAGGCTTTACACACCAAATCCTCAGCCTCTTCCTCCTCCAGCCTCCTCCTGTTTGCTGCATGATTTTCATACCTCCTGCACAGTGACTCACAAGAGGCAGTGCTAGGGAACTCCTTCCTGCAGCAGCCTGTGGTTGGGGCTTGTCACTATGTGCAGGAACATGAGCCCACACTGGGGAACCAAGCAGTTTTTCAGTAGCAGCAAGGCTTGGGGAGAATGATACTTTGCTGACAGCCTTTTCAGTGAGCCACAGTCTATATAGTGGAGCTGAATATCCCAGTTRCTTATGGATTGATCTAAGACCAGCCTTAGATTATGCAATTACCATATTCCCTCAGAATGAAATGTAATACAGTTTTAGTATAAATTGCTCTGATCTTTAATAACTCCTCACAGCACTTCCTCATATTCACCCTACTAATCATGAGGTTAGGGAAATACTGCTGTAAAGATGTGTAATGATCTGGAGCAGGGCACAAGTGGTAAAGTACTGCTCCGTTTTAGGAAACATGGTCATCATCCCATGAATATGGTGTAWCTGCATAGTCTCTGCCTTAGCACATACGGACCCCGGTCAGGAAATTATATTTACATCATCACATTGTCATGTGTTGAGTTGGCAGGAATTCTGGGTGCTGTTCTTTCGCTCTAGGTTCAGACGGAAGRAAAGGAAACAAACTACACATATGTATCACGGTTTATTATTTTTTCTATTAACTATTTTTCATGTGAAACAGATGGTATGATGATGGAAACATAAGCCCTTCTTCCCCCAGCTTGGCCAAAGTCCTTAATGTGATCATGTACTTCACATGGAGATTATCCATGTGCTGAAGTGATTTGCTGGTTGTGTCCTAAAAAGCAGAGACTTTCCGTTTTCTTTACCATATGAAATAAAACTATTTGCAAGGCCACAACACTCTTCTCTGTTTGGTCCTATATGCTGCTCACGTCAAAGTTCTCAGCAGTATCAGTAGAGGAAGATGTGTAAAACCACAAAAGGTGATATTCATTGTGTTTGCCTCTGTAGGAACTAAACCTGAGCTTTCTCTCTGGGCTCCATCATAGACAGTCATAGAATCATAGAATGCTTAAGGTTGGAAGGGACCTCTAGAGGTCATCTAGTCCAACCCCCCTGCACACGCAGGGTCTCCTACAGCATGTGGCACAGGATGGTGTCCAAGCAGGTTTGGAAGATCTCCAGAGAAGAAGACCCAGTCAAGCCAAAGGAGCTTAGGTTCARTTATTCCAGTCACAGCTAGGTGTGTGTATTAGAAGAACATGAACCCTCAGTTCCACTGGCTGTACTGAATGGCTCYCCATTGACCACAAGGGGAACCTGGAGTTGTCTGGTCAGATTGTGGAGATCTGCATGGACTGAGATCAACTGCACCTCACTGACTTTTATGGAAATCCACAGAARTCACTGTTCCATGGAACTGCATTTCTTCCTTTTTCTTTTTTTCAGTAGGAAATTTGGTACATGGTGGAAATGCAGCACTGGCTGATAGACAATAGTAGAAGTGACCACAGCGGAGTCTGGGGGACCAGCCACGTTTAACATGCTGGATTGCCATCATGAATGTAAGAGAAATGAGTCAAAAAGAGAAGAGCAAAATCAGAGAGTGTGAGCTCTCTATCCTGTTTCACATGGGTAGATTTACCTTGTCCACCAGCAGAAAGCACGGTTATTTCTGTAGGTTTTAAGGCCATCTTGACTCSTCTGTGAACTGCAAGTCATAGAATGTCATCCATTGCCTGCTCCAGTTAAAGTGTCATCTTGGAAAGCATCCAGCTATGAAAGAAACTGAGCTTCCATCCCTGCTCTAGGTGATTTGTTCCAATTTATCGGTCTACCTGAGGAGAGACTGACAGAACTTGTGTCTAACCTAAGTTTGTCTCATTTTAATTGCTAGCCACTGTTTTAAGTGCAGCTTTTCTTTTTTTTTTAAAAAAAAAATATTTATTTTCCCCATGCCACCAAGAGTTACCTCATTCTTCTTTTCCAAWAACTTAAAAAACCCACATTATTCAAATCTCTCATTGTGAGATATTTTCTTCCAGCTCTTTAGCTTTTTCTGTGGCTTTTCTCTGCTTCCTGTACAATTTTTCAGYATTTTTTTCAAAATCAGTTTTCAGGCCAGCATGTAGTATTCTGGTACACACAGCTGCTACAAACACATAGAAATCACATCACTTCTTTAAGTCATTTTTCATAGAACCATAGAATACTTAAGGTTGGAAGAGACCTCTAGAGGTCATCTAGTCCAACCCCCCTGCACACGCAGGGTCCCCTAGAGCATGTGGCACAGGGTGATGTCCAGGCGGGTTTTGAAGATCTCCAGAGAAGGAGACTCCACCACCTCTCTGGGCAGCCTGTTCCAGTGCTCTGTCATCCTCACCGTTAAGAAATTCTTTCTCAAGTTCCTGTGGAACTTTTGGTGCCTCACTTTGTGGCCGTTTCCTCTAGTTCTRTCACTGGCCACCACTGAGAAGAGGCCAGCCCCCTCCTCCTCACTCCCTGTCTTGAGATATTTATATACATTAATCAGGTCCCCTCTCAGCCTTCTCTTCTGCAGGCTGAAGAGGCCCAGCCCTCTCAGCCTTTCCTCATAGGGCAGATGTTCCAGACCCCTAATCATCTTTGTGGCCCTGCGCTGGACTCTCTCTAGCAGCTCCACGTCCCTCCTGCACTGGGGAGCCCAGAACTGCACACAGTACTCGAGGTGCGGCCTCAGCAGGGCTGAGTAGAGAGGCAGAATCACCTCCCTCGACCTGCTGGAGACGTGCTGCTTCTCCTCTAGCTATGTCTGATGATCACATCAGTGATACCACTTCACCTGGTGTTATCTTGAAGGCTCATGTTCACCCAGGATCATTCCCTTTAATCATCTGGTTTAATAGCATATGCAAAAGATCTTTTATTTTCTGATGAGAGCTATTTTCCATATTAACATGTCAGTAGTCATTAATTATAGTCCTAGCCTTTAACATTTACACTGATTTATGAACATATCTCCTACTCTGTCTGGCTGGCCTTCAGCCTATCTTTGCATCGCCATGTTTGTCCTCAGCAAATCCTGGCAAGGAATTAACATTTTTTCAGTCCTTTGTAATTTCCTCAGAATTGTGAGATTAAAATGAAACATTGGGGAAGCGGAGATCACATCAGCTTCACTTTTAAAGTGTCTGAGTCATTCAGGCCTGCTGATCCTGAAAAGAGTTGTTTCATGTACTCCTGTACCAATAAAGACTCAGAAAGTAGTTTATCACCATCGTGTTATTAGTGTATCATCCTGCTTGCTCCCACAAAGAGATTAGAAGTATACTACTTTTATTTTCATTAGGATTTAATGTGTTCCTGGCACACTTTAAAAAGGACCTTTTTCTTCCTGTCTTTGGTCTTGTCAGATCTGGATTCAATTTGATGTCTTCAGCTTCCCTTATCAATTGCTTAACTAGAGAGAAATCATAAAACATATTTCAGTTCTTCTCATTTGTTATATGCTGTAATTTTAAAATTATTTCTGATATTGTCTCTATTTTCTGAAAGGTTTTATAACTGAAAGCTTTTTTTTTTTTTTTCTGATCATCTAATATGGTCTTCATATATAAATTCCAATTGCCATTATTAATAACTTACTTTCCTTTATTCTAGTACACTTTTAGAGTGTTATTTTTGTTTCAAACCACAGTCCTATAGGTAAATCTCATTACTTCCTTTCCTGGAAATGGAAATACAGTGATAATGCAGTGACCAGTGACAAAGAGAGCTGGAAATTTCAACAGAAGAGTCCCAAAGTACATACAGATTTCACTTATAAGTGTAAAAGAATTTAGTGCCATGAACCATACATATGATTGTGTTTAAGCACTGCCAGAGGGTGTGTGGGCAGTAGGAGAATGAAGGCATAGACTGACCTCTGACAGTGCTTGCTGTTTGGCTCCTGTCAGTTCTTCCTCTCTTCCTCCTTGTCCTTTGAATGTGAACAGATAAGTGCATCATGTAATGCGGATATGTGCCCAAGCAAAGCCCAAAGGAGGTCACAGACGCAGTCACAAATCTGATATTTCTGACTTTTTAAAGGCTTGATATGCAGTGAAATAACTTTTTTCCCTATATTTCTGCTCACTTGTTTGTTTTTTCTTTTTAACATGCTGCTTCCCATGGATTAGTCTTTTTTTTTTCTTTCTTTTTGAGGGAAGAAAACAGTTTTCACATATGTATGTTTGCGTGCCTTTTTCATGAGCTGCACCCATGGATTTCTCCTTTTTCTTTGTGAGAAGAAAAGAATCCCACCGTGTATTATGCTGATGTCCTCAGTGGGCATTATCAAAACGATGAGACCCACCAGCCCTGAGGGTCACGTTGCTGGGCAGACATGGAGCTGGTATCAACCACAGTCAGGAAGCGCCTCTCCGCCTAGCCAGGTGTTGCAAAGTGCCAGCGAGCCGAGGCTGATGTGGTGAGATCTTGTCTTTCTACCTCCTGCTTTCACTTCTCTGAGCTATACCCAATGTGCTTTAACTGCAAATACACCAATGCTGTCGGAGGTTCTGCTTTGCAGGGCATAGATTAATGTAGCCACACATTCATGCTTCGGCATTGCAACAGACTCACAGAGTTTTCTCAAGAAACACACACATTTCTCAAGAAGAATGAGGATTTTTATGAATTAATGCAATGGATTTGGTTRAAATTTCATATAATGAAAGAGAAAAAGGCAGATCTCTAGATCCCAGATTTCCTTTCAGTGAAACTGCAAAGGGCAGCAGACAGCAAGAGTCTTCTTACATTTCTTAAAAAGACTAAAATAATTCAGGAAGTCTGATGAATGGCTGCACATTTCCCCCTCTGTTATGATAAGGTTGTGGTAAATATTTGTGTTGCTCAATTCTTGTGCCACGTCACTATCATGACTGTTTTTGAGAGTGTTGTAACATACTAGCTGTGAAGGCAATAGGAAAAACAGGGACCAAAGGAGGGAAGAATAATTTACCCCTTGGGAAGCTACTGAAATTTGTGAAGGATTCCCATACAGAAGATGGGATTACTCCTGGCAAGGCACATCCTTCTGCACAAAGCAATCATTGGGTAATCTTTTGGGAGCTGAATGACACCAGCTATGCCCTTCAACTCTGGAATGCTCTGTAGGAAACTATTAGAAACCTTGATTTCTCTAGCCATTCAAATTCATCACAGATTGAGCATTTTTATAGAAAACATATACTACTGGCTGTATTTTCTGACAATCCTCAGCATTTTTGTAAATGAGTCGTGTCCTGAAAATGTTGGAAAAAAGGGTTGTATTGAAAATTCTGCTAAAAAGTAACAAACAACATGTCATCACCTCAAAAGCCCTTGACTGTTTCTTCATTTTTTTTTTCCTGAGGTGATTTGCTAACTCTTGGCACAGGGTTATTATCTTATGCACATGATTTCACTAGGCAGGATGCAAAATATGCATGGCATCAGCACAGCTCAGCACARCTTATTGGTTGGCCCTGCTCCCTCAGTAAGGTCTTTTCCTGTTTCCACTCCTGCTTAGGGAACCTCAGGTGATATGTTGACACTGTTGGATGATATACCCCAAATATGCTTTCAGGTCTACTCCCTTGACATCCACGGAGTCTAAATACTAGTTCTCACTAGGACTTTCTTTTGGAGTGAACTATCTCCTCCTTCTATGCAAAACCCATCTTGGTTCAGCTTSAAGACCCTTCCTAAAAATAAGAAAGGTAAGACTGCAGTGCATATGCCCTTCTCAGTCCTCCAACACATGCAGTTCATAGTCCCAATCCATAGTCCCATTTGCAAGGCACCTATTGGATTGTTGCAAAACCACCCATGCATTATTTTGGACGCTTGAGCCTAAAATAACACTTAAATTGGGAGTTACATCTTAGGCCTACAGGGCATATAGAGAGACACCTGGGAGCTGTGAGCTCTCCATAATWTGAATACAGGATATTCTGCACCATTTGGCTGAGGTCTCATGATCAGTCCCTGAAATGTATATATTTAACAATATAGATGTTGCCTGAAGTGTCCTTGCCTACCCCTGCCTTGGGTACCTTATAAAGCCTTCCTACTTGATTTCTCTGTGTCCAGTCCTCCAGGCTTAAGAAAAATATTTTACCTTTCTCCTTCTATTCAAGTACAAGAGCTTTTAAGTTGGCATATGCAAACAGGATGTTTCAATATTAATACACTTAATACACTTAATACACTCTGATGACTGAACTGATTTTTTCACTCAGTAGCTCTCCAGCATTGTAAATATACCTTTTCCCATAACATAACAGCAGAACAAAGAAGCAACAAACAAACAAATGGAAATACCCATCAACCATCCAACACTAAATAAATGACTGTTATTATCACAGTGTGTAATGGGAATGCTATTTGAGATGCATCATACCCTTTACATACTACAAGAAGCATCCACTGATGCCTGAATTCCATCACTTCCCTTGGAAAAAGATCATGAAATCAAACCACAAACCTTATGTTTAAATAACATTGCAGGCCTGGATGCAATCCATGGCAGTAATGAAAATTCTTAATTTAGGTCTCCAGTCCACCCCTAATTCCCTCCACATTGTTTAACTATTACAGCATATGGCTCATGTTGTACTTACAGTGAGATCTCTCTGGGACCAAGGAGTTGTTCTGGACCCAAGCAGTCTGGATGAGTTGGAAAAACTTTTATCTTAGCTCTTGAACTTTATCATTTCTGCAGATTTCAGAGTTATCTATAATATTATTCAAATACTGTATTCTTGTTTGTWGAATCTGATTTTTAATKTTAGAATAATATTTGGTTAATTCAYGTGCAATCTAAATAAGGCAATATCTTTAGCAAAATTCCTTTTTCTCCTATTAGAATGTCAGAAGTATGATGGTCTTCAAAGATAAAGCACTGAGCAAAATTCTAAGAMSACAMGACTTTCTCACAAGGTTACTGAACRMCTGTGGACTTAACWCTTAAGTTCAAAMTTAGCYCACCTAACTTTTCATTCCARRCTKCTTATATTATCAAAGTGGGGGCAAGATAGAAAGAAAGAATGGGGAAGCAGAGACTTTCAGAAAGCAACTCATCCCACATTAAATGAGAATTGCTCAGGTGGCTGACTTTCTCCTTTGATAGCTCAGGGAAACTAGACCATCTGTGTTCCTACCTGAGAGCCTTTAGTCAAGTGTATAAGCAAGCTAGAATGTACTTTGGGACAAGTCACCATGCAGCAGAGTTTGAGCTTGTCAGTGCTGGGTTTTGTGCAAAGGGGAGAGTTAAGGAAAGTTCCATTAGTGTGCATTAGATACTGTGATCTCAGCTGTACAACTATACAGGCGCCCAGATGATATGATATTCCTGTGGCCCTTAAACTCAAACTGAGGGAAGAGTCTTCCTCACCTACTGGTCCATGTGCAATRGCTTCATTGGATGATGGATCACATCAGTAATAAGATGTGAGAAATTTTAAGTGCCAGTCTTTCTGCAGAATAATTGGGTTTGCTCAAGGTCCAGCAYATGAAACCATACCTTCATGTGAACAATTGTCCCAAAGATGACTTAAAGGTGGTTCTATATATTTCTGAGACTAAAGGAATAGATTGGTTCACTCAGTCAACCCTCCCTACGGTTTGCCTTGAATTCCCTTTGCAAGTTGTTCATTGCTTGTAACACTGAGCTGAAGGGACATACAAAGTGGATGGCTGTTTGACAGGATGAAAAACTATACTAGGATGTGTGATAGCATTTAAATCAGAGCTTTGGCCATGGTTAACAGCGGTCAAGACTGCTTTCGTATTTTGCCATTACAGCTGTAGCTGTACCGACAAGTCTGGATGTGGCTGGAGGTTCCTAAATCTGATGAATGCCTGCAAATTAGTACAGACACTAAAAAATCAAGAAGGTCATAGTTTAGTTTAGGTTTAGTAAGGTTTAGTAAGACTTCATGGTATTTCATAAGGCAGTGGGATTTCACGGCAGTTTGAGGCCCATATCTTAAAAGTAAGAGGAAAAGAAGCTGCTTTGCCAAGAATAGATGTGCTCATTACCAGTCCATATATGTAGCACAGATCTCTCATAAGGCAAAAATCTACTGCTGTTCTGCAGCAGGACAGATAATTTATGTTCCTCTTTCACCATTAACTGTCCTTCCTTAATTACAAAATATTTCCTTCTCTTTCCTTCTGGGCCCTCCCTGCTCCTTTTGTTCCCCCTTCAAAAATAAATAGATAAATAAACAGACAAATAAATAAATAAAAACAGGCACTGCTTGGGATGCTTGGTGGGATGCAGGAATGTCTGTTATGCTGAAAAGGGGGACTGTGTTGCATTATGCTTGATGTGTGGAGTGCAACTTTAATGTAATTTGTCATTTTCTCAAACATTTACCAGCTGCTCCCCGCAAGAATGCTGCTAAGSCCAAAACAAAGGCTGTGGTGCTGAAATATTCTGCATTCTGCTATGGAGAGCATCTCCTCTGTTAGGGCAGAATATAACAAAAGCTGACCGGTGGCTCATTAGGTGGGAAGGCAGGCGGTGTTTCTGAGCTCAACTGAGCTCCTGTGATGGGGTAGTTGATGGATACTCCTTACTGTCTTCTCAATGAAACAGACTGAGCAGAAATGTATACTGCATTTCTGAGATAAAACTATGCGTGTTTATATGGATTAAAACCCAAATAAAGATCARTGAAGTATAGCAAAAGTACTAGTTTTGTCATGGGAGAGGAGGTCCAATATAGACCAAGCAATGTAAAACCACTATAGGCTCAAATCAGTCTTGTGCTTTAGTATTTTTTCTCATAATGAGACCCGACAAGGGCAAACTTTCCTTTTAGTTTTGGTTCTGTGGCATTGTTATTAATGCTAGGATGCAGAGGTTTTATYGTTCTTCAGTTTCAATTTATTTAGGCAAGCTACTCATCTGTGATTAATTATTTTTGTTAGACTGCCACGGACATGATGTTCTAGGAGATCTTTTCTCTACTGTTTTTCTTTTTTTTTTTTTTTCTGTTTTCCTGTGTACTGAAGATGAATTTTCACTATATAGTCCTAGCTGGGATCGTAGTTCTTATTTCAGAAGAGCATTTATTAATCACAGTAATTTGCTTAGGAGCTAGAGAAAAAATTACACTTTGCTAAATATCATACATAYACAGAAAATGAAAAAGGATACAGCTCCAAGACCTGCAGTGTCATCCATGCTCCAAATACAGCTCTCAGTAACACAGTATCCCTGGGACAGTGTGCAGGATCAGTATGTTACTGTAAACCCAACCTCTGATAAACTTTCACTTCCTCAACAACCCCCCAGTTCCAGCACTCACACAAAAAACATGCAGCAAGGCCAACAATAAAGCTGCTCAGCACACAGAATTTGGGACTGTTTTCATTTGCACTCTAGAGTTTTATAAAAATAGATTTTGACTTTTCAAACAAATCATGAGGTTAGAAATGTCATTTTAGATAAAAAGAACAGACAAATGTCTGCAGAACCACATGACTTTCAAAACCAGCTTTTGAAGAGAAGTCATAGGCCTTTTAATGAAATGATTCTACTTCCATTTTTTTTCCTTATCCATTGCCAGTTGGTCTAATCCTATAATATCTCTCGTGAAATGTTAATGATGATACACAGAGAGTTCATCAACTTGACCACAAAAATGGTGAGATGTCCGGGATAAGCTAATCATAGGCATATTCTGGAGTCAATGGAAAAGATACAGATGGGAGATTCAGGCAACTTCTTTTAAGGACTCTTCTTTTAGTACAAGAATAATTCCCCTCTGGGATTGACTAAAGAGGGGGCCTAGCGCATTCTTTGGAATACATGCGTAACAGATGCATAATCTAATTACTTTAGATGACCTGAATTCTACTSTAAATGCCTTCAACACGGCCTTCCGAAGCCATGGAATGCCTTGCTTTATAAAAGTGATCTGGGAAAATCACAGCCTTTACAAGAGACCACCACAGAAACCACACATGAAAGAATGCTTCAAAATAGCCTTGAAGTGGGGCGTAAGCAATGTGTGTCCTCTGTGCAAGGCTGAATCCTGCTGTCCCAACGTCGGATGATGCAGCCTGCTGGGAAGCAGGGCTAAAATATTTCAGTTATGAARTTAGTTCCTGTGACACACATGGACATCTTAGAAAATCCAGTCTTATGGAACAGTACTGGAGGGGGCAGGTTGCGTAGCACGAGAACACCTCTAAGATGTAATCTTGATTTTGTATCCTGCTCAAACAACTCCTACTTACAGTAAATCTRTGTATGGATATCTTTGGAAAACAGAACAAAGACACAAAAACTCCACAGAGGATCTTCAGCTCCATCTTCACCACAACCTCCTCCGGGTCCGATGCTGAGATATAATTAGAACATATGCTTTCCTTTGTCTCGCAGAGGGAGCCATGCCACAACAATGCTTAGTAATGGCTACTTCCCTTGCTATTGTTACTGTGGGACAGACACAGAAGCGCCGTGGTGAAAGGGTTCAACCCTAATTGCCTTGAATCTGGGTCTAGAGGGAACACAGCCCTGACTAAACGTGATGTGCTAATTATAGTCCTCTAAAACGACCACGAACTTTGACCCGTGCTTGCAGACATGGCTGGAAGAGGGCCCTTGGCTCGGCTCCAGTAACAACCTCCAGACGGGCGGGTCCTGGCACTCGTGAATCACCACAAAAGCGGATCTTCCATGTGTCCATTGARAGCGATGAAAAAAATGCTGGCTGAACAAAGAGGTTATGAAGAAAAAAAATGAGAAATGCACACAGTGTGGGTGGGAATGCACAAAGACCGAAAATGGCAAATGGACCTTTCGACGGTATGTTTGTCTAGTAAAGACGGGAACGTACAGATTGTTTCATAGTTACGAGACTAAACTGGAATAAAGGGAATCCAAGTTGGGCCTCTGGCTTTTCTAAACACTTTTAAAATGCTTTAGTCAAGTCACTGATTAAACCCGGTAGAGTCCCTGAAGACCTTTGAAGAACTGGGCCTCATATCTCCCTCCCTGCATGATGAATAACCTACACCTCTACTTTGTACATCTTGTTTTTTGTAGACTCACTCCTGCATCCTCAATCTTGTAACTATAGGAAACAAGAGGCGTAACTTTACACTTGCATTTATCAGCTTGTAAATACAGATTGCCCTGACACTCTAGGACTCAAATAAATAATCAACACTGCTTTAGAAAAGCCATTCAAATATGTCAACCTTTAATTTTYCTAAGGATATTTCAGAAGTAAGAAAGAGAGCTGATCTTTCTGGGTTCCTCTGGGATTAGTAGGCCTTGCTGCAAGAGTAGTTCATCTGATTTTTTAGATCCTTGTCCTTTAAAATAACATTCTATGTTTGAAGGACAAGGGGGAATTATTTTTTTAAAAATGTCTATAAGAATAATATCCTGGASGGGATGGATGAATGAACAGAGTGCAGGTTTGGTGGCTGGCAGTGCATAAGGAATGTGGCTGTCATTTAGGTCAGCAGTGATGTGTAAAGAAACTGGAAGTCYCATAGATAAGTGGACAAATAGGCTGATAGGTGCATAAAATATTAAGTGAGGGTTGAATCACCTTTGAATCCTTCTTCTCGTGTACTCGTAGTTTAAATTCCCTTCTGTCATACTTGTCCTGGCTCTAAAAGTAAACGTGTTTGTGTGATTTACAGCAACATTGTATTGCTATAGTATTAAAAAAAAAGTCTGCCCATTCACTGCAATGTTTTATTAAACCTTTGAAGTGAAGTGCAGCTCAGAACCTTACACTGTTCTGAAAGGGAGTCAAAGATTGTATTGAAAGAGATCCSAAGAAACCCTGGACTGGTGGCCAACATCAGTTTATTAATGTAATAAGAGCTAAGGGCTGACACCTACCCACACTCTTCCTTTTTTTTTTCCCTTGGCCCATCTCTAAAGATATTGTGGGAYATAAGAAATATAGGATGCCAGGAGGAAGACTCTTTTTTGTTAAAATTTACGATGCTTTCTAAGCTGAGGCATGCTTTTGAAACATATGGTAATTAACACTGATATTCTGGGTCTTCTCTCTACTGTACCTCTTGTATTAAATATTTCTTAGTGCTGCCACCTTTTTCTAGGTGTGGGCTAAGTCCGACTTTCTTCTTATTTGGCACCAAATTTGGTCTACATAAATAATGTGAACATCTAGTTCTGAGCTACTTATACAGGCTCCCTTTAGAGACTGTGGTAAGAAACAAGCCCACCTCTATCTCAGTTCCTGAAGTAAATGTCAAAAACTGGCCAACCCCATCATGTCCAGACTATGTGMGATGTCAGGTGCTGGTGTCTCAATSTGGTAAGATAAATCAGAAAATGGGGAAAATAAGAATATTTGGGAATATCCGTGGGATATTTGGGGGAAATATCCTCAGCCAGGGAAAACAAACAAGCAAACAACAACAAACAGCAGGAAAAGCATCACTTTTTCTTGTTCACAAGGATCTTGGGAAATAGAAGGAATTTTGTAAAGAAGCATTTACAAATATGTCTATTCCTGCCCTGCCACCACTCACAAATCCTGTTTCCCCCTAAGTCTTCCCCCTAAGCCTGGCAACGTCTTGCACAAAGCAATATAACCAAGCTGCATGGTCAGATGCATGGCAAGGCAGAGTGCTAAGAAGAGCAGGCTTTTCATCAATTAGGTTTTTGAAACGTCCAGTTTCAGATATGTTGTTGATCCTCTTTAGGTACAGCTAAAACTGTGCAGCTGGTGCAGAGCCACACATTATGGATTGATTCCAAACAGAAGAAACAAATGGAATGTGCTAAGTTAAAATGGGACTCTTGAACATTTCCTGTCCTCAGCCTTCAGAAGGGGGCTCAGTCACTTTCTCAGCAACCTCAAAASAGACCTCAATTCCAAAACTGCAATTACCAGAAAAATCTGTCAAGGGCCTTGCAATGAAAACATGGAAGAATCGGAGAATATTTGATTTATCAACACACTGTATCCAGTGTATCTGACAATGATGAGAGATTTTGCAAAATACTGAGCCAAAGGGGATTACTGTCATCTATTCAAATAATCAAGAAATGTAATCAAGACTAGCAGTGTGATGAATAGGGGAGGCATCCAGAAATGCGTCTCATTTTYAGTAATAGGCTCTCTGAAGTTGGCAGTGTAAAAGCTGGAGAAAAGGGAATGTTTGACTTCCAGGGTCCCAGGTTATGTTAGTCACATTRGAATGAATAACTCTTAAAATACTTTATTGTGAAAATATGGATTTAACTYAGGTAAAAAAATGAAAACTTTTCCATTAATGTGAGCATTAAACATAAGCCAGAATAAATCCTTTATATTCTGTGTTTTCCACATGAGAAGCACACAAGGCACAGGTGGTCTCTCCAGTACCTGCATTTTCTGGGTTAGCAAACAAGAGCAACATGCTGCCATGGGCTCGCTAGAATTTCCATCCCAGCAGACCAGAAACTCATGTTTTCTCATCTTAACGAGAGAGAAAAAATGATCACATGTCTTGGAATTATGAAACTGTGGTTGAATTTCCAAGAAAGCTCAGCAGCTGTGATTCAGCCAATGCCTCAAGCCAGGAATCGTGGTGTGTGTGCATGGCTGAAGAGGAGAGAGTGTTTGGGATGCTTGTGGCAAGTCACATCTTGAGGCTCAGGGGTCAGGGGGGACACTCAGACAGCAAGAGAGGCTACTGTGATGGTTGGGGAAGAGAAAATGTGGAACTGGGTCTCCTGACGGGGAAATTATGGAGAAAGCTACGCAGAGATGGACATTTCMCTAACCCAACCAAAACCCACTTGGCATTTCAGAGCTGACTGATGTGGATAAGCAACTAGATAAACTGGGAACCCTGACCCACAACGGTTAGATTTGGACAGAATTGCAAGTAACAGGAGTTATTCCCCCCTCAGGAATGTCCTACCCAATAACCCGTGGAACCACTTTGTTTTGAAGTTTGCATCCTTAATAAGGATTTGCATCCTTATTTTCAAATTTGTCTATGAAAATTTGTGCTTTGCCATGGTGGAGTAAGAGGAAGTTTATATTTGCAGGCATCATATGGGTTTGTTTTTCTCACTCATTTAGAAACATGACACCTACATCAGTGCTGGTCAGAGAGCCCATAGTTGTKCAAACAATTCTGTGGGCATGAGCAGGAGTTCCTTCTCCTGAGATACTCAGCTGAATAGACTGTAATTGGTTTCCATCTCCCTGATCGTGGAAAATGCCCTCCTCTTTCGAGGAAAAGAGGAACATCACGTCTTTTTTCCTGGAGTTTGGGGGAGATGATTTTGGAAGGACCAGGATAAATGATAATTGCAACTGTGAGCACGTGCTGAATGAAGAGTACTGGATTATTATTATTATGTGCTGAACACTTCCAACTCATTTTGCCTGCACACAGAAAACACCAATTTGGATCTGGAGCATTGAAGTGCCCAAATACATTGCTAGGAGCCTTCTCTTAGATTTCTAGTTAGAAATCTTAATTAATGGGATTGACTCGCTAGCAGAAAAATGTACAATTAAATACAGTAATAGGAAGCTGCTAAGCAATGACACTTGAAGTTCTGTTATTTAGATCTTGCTGCTCTATGGTATGAGGCCTCCTACCTTGCTGCAAATTCTGTGCATCACCTATTTCTAGCTTTAGCTTGCAGGCCACAGCCACATCAGTAAGTTCAGCAGCACAGGGAGGCAGTTCAGGGCATTTCATCTTGACTGTCTATTGTGTTAAATTAATAGAAAGGTTTTGGTCATGTTTGTGCCCCAAGCAGACTAGAAGTCTCCCTGTTTATTCCCAGGCATCACAGGCAGAGCCTTAGTTTATTGTAGTATAAATAATAAATCTATTTAACCGTAGATTTGTCGTAAACAGCCTCCCTGTTTGGGATGCAAACAAGTTTAGAAGAACAGCCATGGGCCAGTTTGTGGCCGCTGGCCTCAGCACTGGCCGTGCTTAGCTAACTAGTACTGGCATAGCCCCCGAGAAGGACAGGACCAGGCCRTACTTACAGAACCCATCCTGCAAATAATGAGCCTTTATATACAATGGGTACGTAYAAAAATACCTCAGCAGTGCATCAGTCATCAGCAGCGTGGTCTCAGGACAGCAGTGCGGGCAGCCCTGTGTCTGCAGGCCCGTGTTAGTGCCCTAAACACCCCACCATCCTTCCTCTCTCGCACTGCTTACATCATCCCCAGGGCTATAAACAACGGCAGGGAACGCAGGAAGAGACAAGAGAAATATTTCTGTGAGGACAAAACATTTCCAAACACTCTCTAGACGAAGATTAGAAAGGACCAAAGCTGTCCAGACATTTGGAGGGATAATATAGTAAAACCTAGTAAAACACTCGGCCCTGRCGTGTCTCTGTTTCTTTG
This sequence comes from Eudromia elegans, assembly GCA_003342815.1. NCBI lineage: Eukaryota > Metazoa > Chordata > Aves > Tinamiformes > Tinamidae > Eudromia > Eudromia elegans. The sequence goes on from PTEX01000094.1 coordinate 2,578,969, forward strand.
CAGGAGGATAAAAAATGAGGACCCRTGGACAGCTTATGAAAGGAAATGATGTAGGGAGTCCTGTTCTCTGTACAGACCCTTTTTTTTTTGTTTTWTTTCCAGCCATTCCAGGAAATATTTGAAAATTACATTTTCTATGGTGTTTGCTATTCTTTTGGAAGAGCTTTTCTAGTCAAAATACAGATTTACAGAATCTCCCTGCCTCAGCCTTAATGATGGAAGGGCAACTAGGATCTCCACCATGAAGTGTCCTCAAACTGCCAGGGCTTTTATTTTTATTATTATTTTTATTAYGAATATTCATTTGTTTTTTACAAGAAGGAGCACTTGGCCATTTCTTTTTCTTTCTCTGCCTTTTTTTGTGAAGCAGTTGGTTATGATAGCACTTTATTTGTCTTCCCTGAGGAACCAAGCTGTAATCCCAAAGGACTCCAGAATGGTACCTTGAGGCTTTTCAGACCTTTGTTTGTTTGGATACCTTARCCCGAGAGGAAAAATAAAAGAGAGAAAAAGCTTCAGTTCTTCATTTGTAGGCTCTGACTCATCAGCTACTGGACAACAACCTGGAAAGTTTTAGCTCTCCTGATGGTTTTGAACGTTAATAACTGAGATGATATACGCTTTTCTGAGCCTGCCAACGTCCTCATCTATCACACGCTTTAGACRTGAATCTGTAAATGATTTTTGTATSACTCAATGTGTCTTCTGCAGAGGACGCTCTGCTCATTGTAGAGCTACCCAATGCTCCCCGGGAAGGCCCTGCAGAGTGGCAGGAAGAGACACTGGGGACTTGGCGGGGCTCTGGGTAGGTGACTTTCTCCACAGCCCTTCCCTGCGCACCCCGGTGCTGGTGCAGAGCTCCCCAGAGCGGCAGCTGGGTCGTGCTGAGGAAACTCCTGCCGCAGAGCCACGTGTCCCTGCGCCCTGTGAAAATCATCCCTGCCCACCGCGCTCCTCAGCAAGGGCCCTCGCAGCGCCCCATCATGCACTGAAGAACCAGGAACCTCGGGAAAAAGTGATCTATTTTCTTTAAAAAAAGGACTTACAACACGAAATCAGGCTGCCGTGAGAGCCAGGCATCTTGGCCAGCTGCAAGGAGCCTTCCTGCTCTGGCCACAGGACAGTCACTGGTCAAAATTGCACTTGCATGAGTTGTTCWCAAGCAGCATCTCCAAAGTATCAGGCCAAAAAAAAGGCTTTTTTTGATGCCAATTGTGATGCGAGCATTTTGTATCGCAATATAGTTTCTTCCATGGACATATTTATTATTTGGGTGAGTGCAATGAATGAGTGTTGCTCTATCCCTGGTGCCACCGCAGTGCAGTTTTGATCCATTTCTTTCTTTATTTTACCCCTGCACCAGGGGTAAAATATCAGTACCAGATATTATCTCTTGCCCCAAAATGTTGTTGTTTGGGGTTGTGCATCAGCCCCTTTGCACAAAAACTGTTGTTTTAATTAGCAATGCACTAATTCCCCAGGCTTCTTTTAACCATATATAAATACTTAATCTCTTTTTTTTTTTTCCTTATTTTATTTTTCCTATGTGAAGGGATCAAAATGTGGGAGGAAAGCAGCGTGAAGGGCATACAGTCAGTGTGAAGAAAATTTAGAGCAAGGATGAATAATTGGGGGTTAAAAAGAAGAGAAGCAGCAGCTGCRGAGGAGGAAGTGGGGGCAGGAGCGCTGCCGTGTGCTGGAAAAGCTCAGAAAGCCAAGGAAARGCTGCAGATAAAGCGCGGGATGCAGCCAGGACAGCATTTCCTGCTTACATGGGGCTGTGATGAAAGCAGGATCAGTTGGGAAATGGGGATTTTCTGCAATGTTTTCATACGAGCAGAAGCCCTGCTATTGTAGAGGAAAGGGGCTCTTCCTGGACTTCTATAAGCAGTTTGCACACAAAAAGTTTTACCTTTTCACTGTTATRGGGAGATTTGTGAARAAGGTTCTGGCTGGGCTAAGCATTCCTCTTTAACTGCATTTCCTAGCAGAGACCTTACCTACCTTCTCCAGAYAATTTTCTTGCATTGCCATAATTCAAAAGCAACCTGAGCCCCTACCCTGGTCCCTTCTCCTGCACTCTCAAGATGGAACAGAAAAAGAAGTCAGTCAAGCAACTGATGGCAGACACCCAGGTAGGAAGATGGGGAGCTCTTGCAGCTCTCCCAGTCAGTCCAGGATTTGAGCAGGTTCCTGGCAGAGCTGCTAGTAAGGTACACAGAAACTCAAGAGCCTGTGGAAGAGCTCTAAGAAGGTCTTGACTTCTGTGAGTTGCGGAGGTTATAGAAGATGTTTATTATACTTACCTAGCTGTAAAATGGGGGTAATAAAAACTCTCTTTCCTCATGGGAAGGAGAAGGAATGAATGTTCCACATTACAAGCTATAATGCAAAAAAAAAAAAAAGAAAAAAAAATTCTGTCTGTGCAAAATACAGAAAATCTCTCTGGTTTCTCAGTTTCTGGAAATATAGAGCCCTGCCCTGTCCTCAGTGTCTGCCATTGGGCATTAAATGCAGTAGTTGCCCTTGAGCATCATGCTGCACAACATCCAGAGGACTGGTGCTGTCTAAAGACTGTTAACCAATTTCAAGGTGAGGACCGTGAGCCAAGGACATCCAAAGAACCTCACAGCTAATGAGGCAGCAGGAGTGGAGAAGGAATAGGCAGAGGAGGTGAAATGTTGACGCTCACCCTGGGTCACCAAGAGGTGCTTGCAAAGGGATTTGTGAAGACCTCTGTGAGACCCAGCCTTGTCAGCCATGGGGACCTATGTAGGACAGGAAGGGGAATGAACAGAATATATTTCACCCCTAAATAAAACTTTGTGGATTAAGGCATCCCATCCCTGGGAATGGCCTTCTAAAAGTGACTTTCCCAGCAGAGGAGCATAGCTCCATTTCATTGAGATCTCGTCATGTCTGATGTGCAGAACAACGGCCCTACTGATTGCTAAGCAATGCCACAGGGCCTGTTTTGAACATGCTAAAACAATCCTATGAGGGGAAAAAAATCCACCCTTGGATTCCAGGGTGGATTTCTTTTTGTTTCCCTCAGAGCAACCACTGCTACAGGAGGGAGAGATTTAGGGCATCTTGGCAAAGCAATACTTTGTGCCTTCAATGAAAAACAGTCATTGCTTGAAGTACAACCAGTATAAATCAGTGCAACTTAGTGATTTTCGCTATGCTGGCATTTCTTACTTCATCAGAAAGGTAGGCCCCAGCTTTTGGTAGAAAGATCAATGCACACTTCAGTCCTTGTTCAGTCATTTATTACCAGGCCTGAAGGCAACCCAAAGAGACATGCAAGTGTTCTGGAGGAAGTACCTCTGTGAGGGCTTAACTTCCCTCCCTGCCTGTCAGCCCTTTGCTGCCTTTGAGAGCAGCTGGGGTTGTGACGTGTTCCACTCTGTGAGCTGGACTGGAAATGATTTGTCAAACTGATCCTATAAATGGCTCCATAGGAGTCTATCATCTCCTGGAGTTATTCTTACCCTAGGATTCCTCTATACACCTACACACACCCACTGCATCATGATGCCAAAGGGTTCATGGTGGAAATGCTCATGGTGCAAATACTCACGGACCAGAAAGGTGGAACAAAAGGTGTCTGGAGAAAAAATGCACGAGAGTCAGAGAGGCTGGGGCTTCAGTAGCAACTCTGGTTAGCCTGGAAGTATCTAGTTTGATGCTTGCATCACATGTGGCCACTTAAATTATCTCTTAAAAGAATATTGCCCCACATGAGTTAAAAGACAGGTCAGTGGAGGTGCTTAGTGTTCCTATTAGTTTCAGTCTATGTTAAGCACCTAAGTAACTTGGTGAATTTGGACCAGTTATCCCATTTGGAGGTTAAGGTGATAGAGGACCTTCTTTCACACACTTTGAGGAGTGAGTAAGGATCTGCCTGCCTCCCTTCTGGGTTCATTATCTCTCTAGTGAAGGAGAGTCATGGCAAGGCTCGTCCTTCCCCCTTCTATAAGCACTGCTAGATACTGTCCTACTGCTTCTGAACAAAGTGAGGGTGGTCACCACCCCAGGACAAGAAAATACCCCAGGTGGCACAGTCTGGCCTATGTGACACTCAAGATTCCTCACTCCTGATTGCAGTTTTGAACAGAAATTACTCAATTCAAGTTTCTCTGCAGCTTGGATGAGGCTGAGAAACAGAACTTAGGGCTGCTGCTCTGGTCTACTCATTTTTTTAAACCAGTCATTAAGTTGGTTAATTGTTTTGTCATCTCTCACCTCAAGGTGCGCTTTACTTATGACTTATATCCTCCTTGTTTTTCACTTCTACCAGCATCTCACACAACCTGATCAAGATCTCGGTGCTTCCAAACCCATCTGTGAAGYGTCTTTCTGAGGACACACCTGCTGGCATCACCAGCCTTCCTACTCTGATAGCTTGTCCCACCTCTATGGGGCTCTTTGTGGTCTTCTGTGTCTCTGTAGCAGGCTGCCACTTTCACAAACTTGCCAGTTGTGCCARTTTTAGTAGCTAGCATCCAGGGAGCAATGTATTTTGTTCCCTTTRAATCGCCAGTCCAACTACTCCATTTACTGATGCAGAACTGGAATGTATTTTTGCACATGAGGTGCTGATGTGCAGGCAACAAATCAACACCAACTGTCTTTCTCTTTGGTTCTCAATTTCTCTTACACTGCTTAACAACACATGCAGAMAATACCACTACTGTCATTCAGTTAGTGGTGGGAACACGTGTAAAATGATGATATATGCTGGTTGTAGCTCCACTGACTCATTATTTATCATGATTGCAAATGTRGTTCACTAGTTATGTATGTGGGTACATATATGCTAAAAAGAGTCAGTCATGAAAAAACAATAGTTACCTCTGAAAATTTTCAGGTTATGCACGTGAAGCAAAAGGAATAGGCAAAATTCTTGTGCTCTGCTTTGCTAAAACATCACAATCTTCACTAGAGAAGCTAAGTAAAAGGGCAAATTCTCCCTTCACATGCAAGAAAAAGTACTAGTTGTTACTAATTGCAGTGGTACTTTTCAGTGTGGACATCCGTGCATAATGAGAGAGCCAAAGCTCCTGAATGAGCACTGACCATTGCACAGGTGTTGGGTGGGGTTTGCAAAATCCATGATAGGAATTGGGCATCTGAGTTCTTTACATGTCAGGATGACGTGGCATACAAAAGCGCTTAGTCATCTCTGAAAAACAGCTGTAACATTTTAAAATATCCATTCCTGGCTACTTTGGTGCAATGGTCCAGAAGATACTCTCATCTTCACTGACTTTTCCTTGCTAGCATTTCTGGAAAGCGCTTGTCTAGGAAGCAGCCAGGATAAGCTCTAGAGACATTGCTTTTCTYAGTGTGATAGCAGAATACTTGAGGAACAACAGCTGTAAGGAAACGAYGATCTCCTAAACACAATAAATAGCAACTTTTGCAATGACTCAAAATCTATGCTGTGAAATGTTGCATTTTCCAAATGCAATCTTATGGCCAGCCTCTTACGGTCTGAGTAGTTTGGCAAGAATCCTTATGCAAAACTGTCTTACTCTTCTTGGTGGTACATCAGATCTCAGCTGAAGTTTGCTGAATTTTAGCTGGAATAAAAGGATCTTTATTGGGCAGCTGGAAAACTAAGAGAAGGAGCTCGCATCACCACTGTCAAGGGCAATGCTAGAGGATTCACGCCTACAGAGGGCAGGAACTAGAGACCTTGCATCTTTGGGTGGGCCAGTGTCATGGAAATTGAAAGTAATTGAAAGCATTGATTATCATATTTCCTACTAACCAAATTCTCTCACTACCTGAAACTTAAATAAAACTCTCTGGTAGGAGGGTATCTTTATGTTTCATAGACCAAATGAGAACCATCTGGAAGGACTTTGGCTTTGTGATCAGGTTTATTTTTCTAGTTTCGTATAAGGAAGAGCTATAGTCCATTAATCCGTAATTACTACTATATAAGCCACTGCTGTATACTGGAGCTGCAGCAAGTTAGAGAGTATATGATCCTGTCATATAATACAGAGTCTTGGCTGTGATGCCCTTATGGTGAAAAACCAAGACGTTAAATTTAGCCAAGAGAATTATATGATGTGGCAGCCTGCAAAAGCAGGCAAACAACCTTGATGTTCCAGCTGTATGTGTGAAGTTCTTATGAAAACAGTTAACGTTCCAGACTTGACATTTAGTCAGTTGTTTTTTTCCAACTCTACATGCTAAAATCTTTCTAATGCAATACATTTTCCATTGCATAGTATCTCCTATGCAAACAAATCACACAAAATACTATAGTCAAAACATTCAAGCCYTAAACTGTGACATAATTTAGCTGTGCATACTAAAGGATTCTGATGGCTTTTCACTTTAAAGGAATTCAGATGAAATGACTTAACTTGCATTAATCTGTTTTGTGCATGTGTGTTTTCATAATGCAGTTTAAGAGGATGTTTCAGTTTCGATAAATTGCAGGTATTTCCAGTGGGAGGGGGGAAAGCATGGTTCTAGTCAACGTGCCTCCGTGCATTGTTTCACTACCACATCAGTGAAGTCTTTGGTATTTCAGATTAAAGTGCAATGACCTAAATAGTCTGAGAATGTGTTTTTCTTATTCRCTTAGAGTTATACCTCACGTGGGGAGCAGAGTTGGCCTCAGTATCACTAAGTCTCCTGACCTCTCTCCCAGTCAACCCACACCCTGCCTTTGCTACTTATGCTTCTGTGTTGGATTTGACTGGATTATTCCTACCCGTGTGGTTCCCAATGAAGAAGAGTAGCAAAATCCAGAAGGGAATCAGATAATCAGATGTACATTCAAACACTGTGTTGCTTATGCTGATGTGGATGTCAGTGGTAACAACATTTGGGAGTTCAAAGACATTTACCAGGATGAAAGAGTGAAGAAACATGGAATCAGATTAAAACATAGGAAAGAGGTCATGTGAATGCTGTTAACTGCATCAGAATGAAAGGAAAATGTTGGGAAGAGGGATTAAAAGACGTACAAGAAAGAACAGGATGAGCAACATGAACAAATATGATGCAAAGAGATGAGGGAGGGGTATTGTCTTATTAAAGGCCGTGGAAAGGAGTGCAAAGGTTCCTAGGAAACCCAGGGAGAGTTGAATGGACCAAAGCACTGTGTGTTGTACTAAGGAAAACAAGATGTTTTGCAAAATTCCATACCTAAAAAAATTTTGGTTTTTTTAATATAACCAAAATGACAGTCAAGCTGAGTACTTTAGGAGAGGTGACCTAAAAATCTCATACAAACATACCTACCAAGTCTATCAGATGGGTAACACTATAATTAGAAGGCTATAAGGCTAGACTGTGATATTTAGCTTAAAACTTAAAACTTTTTTCAAATTCCAGAGGCACCTCTTGGCTCAAGGTGGAGCTGAGCAGTGACTGGGAAAAGATATACTTGGTTGTCCCCAAACATGAGCCAGTAGTGAAGTCTTTTAAATCTGTGCTCTGATTACTGGCTCTAGGGACAGCCGATTAATATTGGATTTGCCTGATTAATATTGGATTTGCTTGGCATATTTCTCAATGATACTCAGTTTTATACATTACATTTTTGCTGTACAATATTGAGGTGCAGAGGACAGTATATTTACAGTATTGTGAAAGGACCTTTGGTGAAGCTGAGYTGAGCATTATATTAAATTTCCTTTTGGAATATATTGCCTTTTTTATTATTATTAAAAGATTTAAAAGGCAAATGGCATTAATTATTTGTTGGGGAACTGTCCTGTTTGAAACAACACTACCAAAGTTAATGTATACAACAGGGAAAGAATTTTTCATGTGCATTACTATTGTAAATGTAAGCCTACATAAAATAATAATAATAAAAAAATTAATACTCTGATGTCTAAACAACAGCCTTTTAAAGTCTCTTTAACAGAAGTTATGAGATAGTGGGTTAATTCATCACAATTGTTACTGTCACAGCCCATTTTTTCCCCCAAAGTGATTATTTGACTCAGGCAAGGATACAGCCTTGACTGTATGTTACATGCGCATTATATGTACATTACATGTATGATTATACATGTATAATCATACCTGTTTGTAACAGAAGGGCCTTCAGCAGAGTATCACATGCAGTACATTTCAGTTTTAAATAGAATCTCTCAGACTTCAAAAGTTCTGAAATCTCCTCCTTTTCTCATTAATAGTTAGCTATTGTATATAAAGATAACGATGATAGAAAGCATGATTTCATTTTCCCATTTCCTCCTCCCCTTTCTTTTATTTTGTGTGTGTATTTAATCACTCAACAAGATTCTATGTTTTTCTCTTCTTTTTAGCATTTATTGAGCAGGATGTGAGTGAAGAGCTAAGAGTAAATTCACAGCTTTTCTCCGAGCAAGACAAAATTTCTGGAAACCTGGATAAATGGCAGACAGCACGAACTGTGCATTCACTGGCAAAAGTCCTAAGCAGCAAACAAGAATTTATGGGTTATTTTATCAAATTATTTCATCATTACACAAAAAAAATCTGTATCCTACTGAAATCAGTAGGAATTTTGCCACTAACTTCAAGCAGCCTTGATTTCACAACTTGTTCTCAAGTATCACGAACATATGTGATATTCTGTTGTGCAAATTATTGTGGCTATATACTGTTGAGTAAGGATTATCTGTTGCCAAATGATCCCAGCAGTAGACTAACCACTCAAACTAGCCTCAGAGCCATTAATGTGCACCTCATAACACACTTTTGCATGCAGTTCCAAAATGTTTCTCTATCATACCTATCTCACAAAAGATAAATGCTCCAAAGACAGCGTATTATGTAGTTTAATCAATATGTTTTGTATTAATTGTGTTTCACTTTTTATCCAAATGGTCTGACTCATGCTTTCAAAGGTGACTGTGAGCAGAATATAGTATGTGCATGACMTCATATGAGCACACCCAAAGCACACCCATGAGTTACTTCTCTTGTCGGTCACCTTGGATCCAACCCCTCCACACTATGGACACGAATTCTCTCTAGAATGCTGAGGATGCTCACACGCCTATTGGAAGGATTTATTCATCCTTCCAATGTAGGAAGGATGCTTCATCCATCCAAATGTAGGAAATCAGATATGATACCTAGCCAGTTTAAGCCTCATCAGCTGAGGGATTTCTCTGAGCTCAAGTGCACATCTCTTTCCTGGTCGGTGCTACTGCAGGTAGCAGTGCAGACAYTTGGATGTTTGCAAGAAATAAAGTCCAAGCAGTTTAGTATTGGTTTTGCGGTTTTTATTGATACTTCTTTTACAAATTACAGTTTCTTTCGACCTAAAAGTGTATCTCTTGGGCATATTTTGTGCTCTATTAGCAGAGTATTTGAAAGGCATATATATACTTAACTGTACCAGGCAAAGTCTACTTATTCAGAAAATACACTAAAGGAAGCGCTGGTGTTCAGCTGGTGTGACACTGCTGCATGGATGTAAGACTGTTAGACTAACCCACGCAATATCATTTTGACTTTTTATCTGCTGTAAGCCACCTTGTCTCCCAGGGGCTGGCTTGGTGTCCCTTGAGAGTTAACCCTTGCAGTGGGRGCTTCRCTGSTGCTGCTTTCTCCAAATTTCTCTTCGTTATTTGCACTTCCTGAAAARAAAACAAAACAAAAAGCAATTTTATTGRAATTAAAATGAATACAAATAAAATAAATAAATAAATCTTTGATGMAGCWAGCTATTTTGTCAATGACACTTTAACAAAAACCCTCTTATGCAGCTCTAATTGTTCAGGAAGCGATTTTCCTCAGTGTGCGGTCCACTTGCAAACTGCTTTAGGGCAATGACAGATCATCTAATGCTAATTAATAATCATGCTTCCAGCAGGCTTCAAGTAACCATCACTGGAATGCATAACAGTTTGCACAACACCTGTGCAGGRCTTATTTTCTTTTTGCTGGGGGCTTGTGACTGGTGCTTAAGAGGCAGGAAGCTTGGGAAGCATTAATTTTTGTCTGTGTCCRTTTGCTTCATGTACCCACCTCTTTTATATATTTTATTTTTTGTTCTTTTAGTCTTCCACCAATTTCAGAAGGGCAGTTGCCTCAACAAGACATTACTTGCCAAGAAATTTTACCGATGGTGTTTATTGAATGGATCCTAGCCAGAGCACAATAAGTGCTGCACACATGTCCCTCATCCTAAAGGAATCTGTTTTCTAGAGAAGAGTTCCAAAAAGAAGGTGTGAATAAAATGAGTAAAAGATGAATCCTAACCACAACATTCCTGATTCAGTCTTGACTCAGATCTGAACTATGAATGCTGTTGCTTTGTTTGGACTCCTGTGGGGTTACACATACTGTCTCAAAGCCAAAGAAGAACATTTTAGCTTTGCTAGCCTTAGAATTTGCTAAGCCTACAGGTGAGGTCCATTCTGGCTTAGACACACAAAATATGCTTAAATGTCTGAATTTAGGAGGGGTGGTTCAGCTTAGATAAGAATTAGATGACTAAGTGATGTGTATTGGACTCTACCTGTCTGAGGTGCAGTGCCCTTATGTAAGGATTCACTAACACAAGTGAATGCAACTATGCTGTGAAATAGGAATTTTGGCATTCAGACATGCTGTCTGAATGTCCATAAACACTCTGGAGCTTTTGTTTTTAACTGAATTTCATGTTGTTAACGCATTCCCTGGAAAAAGCCATCCACAGCTTTTTCCATAATGGCCACTCTTCTTGTTTCTGGTTTTGATGATCCCCATGGAAACCAAAATAAAAAGCTTGTTTTTGAATTAATACTGAAAAGCAACCCAACACCATTTCCTAAATCCAAGCCTTCTCAAGCACCATCACTTGCTTAACCCCCCCCCACTGCCTCCCTCAAGAATTGCCTCCTAAAATTACTAATTTACTCTAATTTACTCTAATTTACTCTAATTTACAATATACTTTCAAGCAAAACAACAACAAGTTTACAAATCACTCGTCGTAAAACAGCTTCAAACTTCTCCTGATACTTTCTTAAGGCATTGCCAGTAAATGCCATGAAGAATCACTGCATTTATTAAATCACATTTAATAAATTGTCAACTATGACAACATACRTTTCAATTACATGCCCGTAGGAATGCTACATTCCATCATTAAATRTTATAGTTTGATCACATAATGAAACATGTACTTCACCTTGGACAATATTTTTACTTCTTGGAAAAAAAAKCACAGATAACAGTTCAGCTGGATATATACGCATAGCTTCTAGATCCTGTGAATAATCTAAAAGATATGCAACTTTAGCTGTCCAAGTGTTTCTAAATATTAGAGGCTTTATTTCAGAAACTGAAATTTAAGAATTTTGGAGTAACAGTTTCCTGTTGGACTARGACCTAGGGACTGAAATATGGAGACTACTAAGAGCTGTTATTTACCTGACACTTGACATTTCTAAGTCAAGGAATTTCTTATGGTATTAAATAAGGGAGCAAGAAAAGCTTTTGAAAAGTCATTTAGATTTTATGGTCCCAGGCTTGTCCAGTTCATCTCCATTTTACTGAAATATATTGATTTTGTTATTTATAAATCACAGATGGCATGTGAAACTGGGAGGATAGTGATTTGAAGGAAGAGGTAAGATGGACAAAACAGAGTTCATCACAACTGTTTGAAATGGCACCAAAATTCTGTCACTACAGCTATGCAYAAGGACAGAAAAAGTGGATGTGTGTGTCTTTGGCAGCCCATCTTGTGAATGATGACATCTTTGCACATAAGGTGTTTAGCACCCACACTTCTCCCTTCTTTTCTTACAACCACAGTAACTGAGACTCAGCAGGCACAGAAGACAGTGTATTATGCAATTAAAAAAAAACCCCAAAGAAGCTATCTCAAGAATTCACAAAGACTGTCAAATTCTCTTTTTTTTTTTTCCCTTAAGGGTCTGCAGGACTGTTCTCTCAAATCTATCATCCAAAATCAAGCAAGAATCACAAAATGGCTGACGTTGGAAGGGACCTTTAGAGACTATCCAGTCCAACCTCACTGCTCCAGCAGGGACACCCAGAGCACGAGGCACAGAGTGGCAGCCAGGCGGGTTTGGAAGATCTCCAGAGAAGGAGACTCCACAACCTTTCTGGGCAGCCTGTTCCGGGGCTCTTCACTCTCACAGTAAAGACGTTCTTCCTCCCTCATGTGGAGATGGAACTCCTGTGCTTTAATTTGCACACATTATCCTTTGTTCTGTCGCTGGCCACCAGTGAGAAGAGTTTGGTGCCCTCCTCCCTATGTTCTTCCCTTGGGTATTTGTACATGTTGATATGGTCCCCTCTCAATCTTCTCTTCTTCAGGTTATGACTTTCTGGCACYGCTCCATAACAGACTCAGTGTAAAACAGTCAGAACTTGCTTGAGTAAGGGGAATAAAAGGAGCTACCCCAAGTACAGGAAGGCACATCAGCCAAAGGGTAAAAYGATRMAGACTAACTTARAATAAAATTAAAAAATACAACAATCTGAAGATTAKAATAGTCTTGACTGAACATTTCCTTGGACACATCCAAAATAACTACTTGTCTATTGTTGAATGTGATTAAGGGGAAAAATATAAGTGATGGACTTACACTGTTGGACTGAAACTGCCTTGGCRTGAACTTCAGCACCACCTTTTCCCAAAAGGAAATTGAGGGTGTTCACCAATCGGAACCTGGAGTTCATATAATTCTTCTAGATGAACTGATGGACATTAGGAATCACTTTCAGAGTGGACTAAAAATGCTATCAAGAGACCCACAGAAGCAGTTTCTCTAAGTCCTGCGTCTAGTGTCTGGCACAGAAACGGGTCCTAAGTGACATCCATTTAAGCAAAAGTCCTATGAGTAGTTTCAGTATTCCAGGCTAAAATTGAAGACAACTGTAGAGGCAAGGTGGCAAGCCAATGTTGCTACGAGATGGAATTTAACAGAATTGAACTGTGTAGCTGCATTACCATGGTGCTGAGCCCAAGCAAATACTGGCTTGGAAAGCAGGCAGGGTGAACTCACTTTTGCTTGAAGAATAACATGTTGACATATCCCTTCTAAAACTTCTCCTTATTAATCTATAAATCTCATACTGTATGGTTTGTTTTCCAACATTTGACTCATTTTTTTTTCAGCTCTTTCAGTAACTTTCAGTGTTTATATTTAGTCTTAAGGTTTTAGTTTTGGACACTGTTGAGGACAGGATCTTGAGCTAGACAGAACTTTGAACTGATCCATATATGTTGTGTTTTTAGGAAAATGTGGACAATTTTAAAATTTCACCATCTCAGAAATGGTCCTTATGGTAAGCATTTTCCCACCTTTATCCAGGATTTCCTATACATGCTGGGGGTAGTCTCTGTCCGTGGTGCTCAGTCAAGAGCCTTTCTGCTGATGCTGTGTTTTCAAGTCAGAGCGGAATTATACAGACATAACTCTGTGAGATTAAGTCCTGAAATATGTAAAAGCTGTWCCCAGGACTGTTTAAATATAAGAATAAATGTCCGCAACCTAAAAATTTCTTAGTTATCAAAAAGAACAGAGTATCTGCTTAGAATTTAAAAGACACTGAAAAGACACCAAAAAACTGATGAAAAGACCTAAAATAAAATCTTTGGTCTATTTTTGGAGAAAGACCCTAAAAACTTATTCAGGCAGTCTCTTGAACAAAAGCATTGATGCTTCTGTTTGTGTYGGAACAACCAACTTGATGGTTCTGAGCTGTGAGACATATCTAATTTCATGTCACTTAAAGATCAGCTTCAATGCATTTGTGTTTGTCTCTTAGACATCAGAGATAGTTTGTGTACCTTGACATCTTAGAGAGTAAACTTGATTTCCAGATATGCAACTCCATTCAGAGCAGAAAAGGCCTGGACTGTGTCCAGTGTTAAAAAAGGTCCTCATACACTTCGCAGAACATAAAAAACACTTGTAAGCTAACATATCTGCAAGGACACACAAAGTATTTCAGCTTGCTTGAAAAGGGGTGGGTTGGTTGGCTTATCTTGAGGCTTTCAAATTTATTAACAAAATACAGAGATATAAAGGACAGTTTCTTTGTGTTCAAGCTGAGTGTTCATTATAGAGCAGTAGATAGAAATCTCAGTAGTGTTGGTCTCATTGTCCTGAACGGTGAGAAAAAGAAACTGCAGGACTTTCACAACTTTAGGAAAAACACAATGGGTGTAACAAGCACAGCTATTTGAAAAGCTGAAGAAACTTATCTAGTGTGAAACAGAAGCATACAGGAACCATGCTGTGATCTACCTAAAGGAAGAGCTTCAGTTACAACCTTACAGTGAATAGAAGCCTTTGTGCTCCTCCTCAGTCATATGAACCTCAATACTATCATTTTACATGCCTTCATTTGGCAAGCAATGCCTGTACAGCTAATCATCCAGTTCAGTGAGTGTGTGTATTATGACTGCGAATAGTAAGTAAACTATTAGAAGATGCAGCTTCGTAACATTTTTTAAAATCACTGTAGTAAGACAACAAACATTTATAACAGATATCTGCTGTAAAAAAATGTTTAATGCAAATGTTATTGCATCCTTTCAGTCTAAGGGTGCATTTTTCCACACTGGTATGACTGCAATGTTGACAAGACCATAGATAAAGGGAAATGTCAAACAGAGAAATTRGGTCTTATGTAATGACAGAAGAGATTCTGCTTACCTGTGGATGCTTTCAGTCTTCTGATATAATCAGACCAAAAGGAACAGTCTGCTTTTTTCAGTCCTTTAAGAGTTGGCAAAGAAACTGTGAACTCCTTGTAGTTATCACCATCATCATTTGGGAGGAACTTAGGCCAGAGAGGCATTACCCCAGGCATTCTTCTTGAGAAACTATGGGGGTAATTTGGATTTCTAAGGAGAAGAGCARAAACAATTATTAGGAAACAATTAACTGAATAAAATGCAGAAAAAGACTGAATGTGTCAATATAATGCGTATTTAGTCTCTCTGACCATTAGAGTTCAAATTCAGCCCAGACGGGTATATTCTTCAATWTGTCTTACCCAACAGCTACTTAATAGCCTGGTTCAATTCCTGAGCGCTCAGACTACGTCTGTGTTGGTACATGTTCATCAACCACTTTAGCACCTTCAGCTCCAACGAACAACCCGAGGTTCTCCTAAGAGCACAGGACCCACACTAGCTTCCTACAGATACTCCTTGTTCACAGGCATGGCCACAGCACAGTAAAGCTGAAGATTATTCTCAGAGCAGCTGGTAAACAGTTCAGCGCTTTTCTCATGTGCTTTCCATTTTCTCCTGGGGATAAAACAGTCTCAGCCCAAACAGCTCAGATTTGGGGCCCTAGAACTAAGATCTGAAAACAACACTAAGGCCTTAGTAGCCTCCATATATTTATACGGCATTTTCAGGTGCTCCACAGAGATAAAATTTCTATTATTTCTAGCTAAGCCACATATGATGAATCTTCGGTATCTGCCTCAAAACTTGGCCATGCCTTTCCAACATTGTTGACAAAAAGTCCTCTCTGTAGAAGTATAACTTGCTGGAGCAAATGGAGATTATCAAGTGCACACTACATCTGGCCTACACGCACTCTACTCTTCCAACTCTGCCCAACCATAGTAATTCTTAAATGTCACATATTTACCCAGATTTTACAAAATTGGAGATATACTGCATAATTTGCAAGGAAAGGCKCTTTTCTTCCACAGTAAATTGTTCTTCATACTTCCGGTAAAAGGGCAGTCCAAATGCATACTGAACATCTGGCAAGAGCTCTGTCGCTGAACTAAAAAATATTTACATAATATTTACAAAAATATTTACATAAAACATAATTCAAATCTTCATCATTTCTTTGTTTAGAGGARAAGGAGAACAATTAAAAACAAAGAGAATTTGCCATTAAATCAGTGAAGGTTCTTTAGCAATTTTTACACGACAGAATGGTGGCGAGCAACAGAGCAGACTTGTTGAATTAACTGTGTGGATAGGAAATAGTGATAGAGGAAAAAAATACTGGTTATAGCTTAATATAATATTGAGCTTTGCACAGATTTTTCACTAAGATGAAATTCAGAAAGGATAAACAGAAGCAAATGGTGACAGGGAATCTGACAGCCATATCGGAAGGCTAATTAAGATTTATTTCACAGACTTGGAATAAAATCTTGGCCCTTCTTGAAGGCGTTTGGAGTTTTTCCATTAACTTCAGTGGGGCCAGGATTTTACCCCAAGTCTTTGGATAAGGAGGGATGTAATAGGAGATGTTTATGAAGATTTCTTTTAGACATAGTTTTAATCTAATTTCTTTGTTGGCTGAATGGTTTTGGTTCCTGCAATGTATTCTCCCCAAGCTGCACATGGCAATCAAACCAAAGCAGGCTTGAGAAAATTGCTTAGACCAGATTTAAGAAAGAAAAATCACTCTTTATGTAATATTTAACACATATGATATATTTCAACAGCTCAGGAAGA
The DNA here is from genome assembly GCA_003342815.1 of Eudromia elegans. NCBI lineage: Eukaryota > Metazoa > Chordata > Aves > Tinamiformes > Tinamidae > Eudromia > Eudromia elegans. The sequence continues at coordinate 2,595,407 of PTEX01000094.1, forward strand.
AGACTGAGGGGCAAGACAATAAACCTTGTGAGAGACAGCAATGAAGGGTACTCATATTAATAGTATGAAGTTCCTAACACACCAAARTCATATGGAAAAAGAAGTTAAACAGCAGGCGTCATTGACTAAAAATGATATAATTATCAAAATGCATATTTTTATTTGTTATAAAAMTATAACAAATTGYGCTCACAACTTTCAATAAGACATTKCTGGTCTGGAGTCCAATGGTGTTTTATGTATTCCTTATTCAGAGAAAGGTCCTAGTGACTTGATTTAATGCTGGTAACATCAAGGCAGACTGCAAGAGGGACCTGAGAGAAGGAGCCAATGCCTGTGAGGGAGGGACAAACAAATCCCAAATCCACTCAGCAAGGTTTCATCTTCAGGGCTTGCAAAGGTTGCTGTTGAAAGGTGGCACAACTGAAACTATTTTATCTTTGGACATGAAATGCAGCAGCACTGATATGACCCAGATGCTGCCTGTAATTGAACAAGGCTCATATTTCAAATCATCCTGGGCAGGTGGAATGAAAGCAAGATGACTTCTTTACATTTTAGGAGTGGTGGCACTACCCTCTCTCCAAAGACTCTATTTTGAAAAACAAACACAGAGCCTTCTAAATGAAATACATCTTTGGTTGTATTTTCCTTAGTCTTATCATAATACCTTAGTAATACTTTGCATCTGGAGAGTGAATTATTCACAGATTATTCACCATAAAAATGTAGAACTGAAACAAGATTAAAGCATATTTTTCTTCCCCAAATGTTTATACAAGGATTAAGCAAGATCATAGTTTAATAATTTTGCTTTAAAAATAATTTGCTTGGCCCAGTATATTACAGCCATGTTTGGTGTAAGTATTGCGGCGAAAGTAGTATATACTTAAAGGAGCTATTTTTAATATATAATCACTTTAGAATAGAATAGATGATATAAAGTTTGTTAATATGCAGTGAAAGGATAAATGTACTCCTTTAAAGAAGTCACAGTAGGGGTGAGTTTGGCTCTAAATCACAAGTGAGCTGGGAATGAGACTTGTCCCAAGATGAGACTGTGGTTTAAGCCCTTCTGCTTCTAGAGGTGAAATCTGTTATGCTCATATTAAAACTCAGCAAACTCCTAAACTGAGATCCCACTGGGAGTGAAAGTTATCCATAGAAATGTAACAGGTCTGGAACGAAGAACAAAGTGGTAGAAAATTCTATAATGTCATAGTCTGCTTTCAACATCGCACCCTGGCCAGCGAGTATCAGTAGTAAAAGGAGAGAGAATAAAATGCAAAGCAAAGAGGTACACATGTGCACAGGGTAGCAGTACAGATCTGTGAAAGATCTAGATGGCAACTAGAGAGAAAACATCAGGGGAACCTTTCCTTCTTTCCCTTTAGAGCCTGACCAGTCCACAGTTGGACTCAATAATCTCAAAGGTCTTTTCTAACTACAATAATTCTATTATTCTCTGATCCACTACTACCAGAGAAGACTGAGAAGTGCCTAGAAATACCCAAACCAGGATTTTGGAGTCTTGTGGGAGACACGGAGCCCTGTCCACACAGACTAGTTACATTAATAATACATAGTACTATCRGTGAATGTAATATTGAAGGATGAAACTGTGGCTCTGTTGACTTCATGGGGCTAGGACTTCATGCAAGGGTATTGCTTAAAATTTTCTGTGCCTGTTATTTTTAAAAATGTGAATTTTTTTTTAGAAAGAGATGCACAGGTCTTTTATATGTAACTGTTTGTCAGACTGGTGAACTAAGCCATGGAAAAGCTAAGGGATAGATCCTCCCATTATGCTCACACTTGATGAGCTCATACTAAAGATGACTACGTCTTGACTTCAGAGGGAGTAGTTACTAACAGTTACCTCTCCAATGTACAGAAAAACAGGTGTTAAAATCAGAAGGTTACTGGAATTCATGCAAGAATTTAACTGCAGACCCTGAACTATAACTTACTGGGAATTTAAATATACAGTGCCAATAAATATTATTTGAAAGGTATTGTTCCTAAGGAAATTTTCCTTATGCTTAAGATGGAATTATCATTTAAAATGCTTCCAAGAAAAAAAGAAAGCAATTTCTTAGCTATTAGATATCCCACTTCTCTCTCTAGAACCATAGATACTTTTGCATCCAAAAAAGAACAATTTCAACAAGACTGAACGATGAGAAGCTCAGCAAACACCCTGGTTACGGTGGATTTGGTTCAAATTCTTGTTCCAAATTAAACAAAGCATAGATATAAACCTAGATATCCCACAGTCAGGATGAATTTCTGTACAAACTTTTGGAACTGTAAAAATGAATTTCTGTACAAACTTTTGGAACTGTAAAAAAATAAATCCTTATAATTTTTATTTGCAAAATGGAATTGTCATTACTGAAAATGCTTGGAGAGACCACCATGCTGTGCTACATTAGACCTAAATGCATAATTTACAGTGGCTGCAGAGACCTCACATTGTGATTCATTGCGTATTAGCCCACTGATCTCACTCTGCCTTTTTCTAGATATGGCTAATTATTTCATACTGGAAATTCACTGTGGATGATTAATGACACAATATAGTCTAATATGGCCTAAAATGTCCCTTTTTTAAAAAAAAAAACAGTCCTTATTCTCATGATCACACAGTTCCAACTAATCTCAAAGTCTTTGAGTCACAGTTTCTTCTATTTTTAATTTATTTTATGCAGTTTTGGGATTTGTTTTTTTTTCACATAATCTATCACAGAGGGTACAAGCCAGGGTAAATTAGCATAAGTAAGTCAAAGCCCATCCTAAACTAGATGAAAATAACTAACTACCCACTACTATACAACCATTTAATTTTTAAAATAAATATAACTCTAGCAGAAGCATCAGTGCAAGTCATAAGCGAATGTACCAAATGGATGTTTACTTACCACCATCTTTTTAGCCATATTGACCAATGATCACAACTATTAATAGAATAATTTTCTAATAAATAAGATTGAGAACAGGAAACATGTATAGCCACATGCTTCCATATTTTTRTGCTTTCAATTTTTTTGATGATAACTAGAGCCACAAAACAGGAAACTTAAACTTACTAAAGATCTGACATCACAACTTAAATTGTATAAAGGAGGAACTTAATTGATCTTTTCATTTCAAAACTCATTCCATTTTCATCTGTACAAATAATTTTGGCCATTTTTTTCATATTCCCTTATATATTATTGTATATGCTCATTATACTGCCCATTTTGTGACATAAGCATCCCCTTTTTAAAAAAAAAAAAAAATATACATATATATTTATGTCTTTAAAGCAAATATGGACTAGCAGCCATATTTTTCAAGCCACAGCTTGAAAAATACTTTCATATGATCTTCAGTTTACTCCTGTTTTGATTAGAGTTGTTGACCCTGAAAACCACTGTCCTTTGCAGTATGAAGTCAGGGCTCTATCCAGAGCATAGCAAAAAACCCCAAACCAAACCAAAAAGTAAACAAGCAAGCAAAAACACAAGACAAAACAAAGAATCCCTAAGCATAAAACTTTAAATTTAAATATTTATGAGCATTCCTGTGCTTGTTCTAACTAACTTTGTGAATGGGCTGGTGATAGAGGTGGGATCATGGCTTACTTTTGGGTTCTYCACCTCATATTCAAGACTCTGTTCAGTATTGTGCAGGCAAGGATAGGCTTGTCACTGTGCAAGCAGGAAAACAAAATAAAATACCCATCCATCATCATTTWGTTTTGGCAAGAAGATGTCATTCTGACTTTGTTTGGATTGAATAGYATGGACAAAATCCAGGCTCATTGGAGGTGATGATAAAACTGCTGATTTCAGAGGGTGTATGACTTTTTCAACACATAAATTTTAGATTTTTTTAATTAAAAAATGTTGAAAATAACAATGTGGTTGCTTGTACACGTCTAAATTCTTCACATTACTACCAGCAGGTTTGCAGAAGGAGATCAAATATCCAAGGTTCCTAGCAAGTAGATTTGTGAGGGAGCAGCAGCCTTCTAACACTATAAGGCACTTTGCCTGGATTATGATACGCAAAATTACTAAAAAAAGAAAATTAAAAATAACCACAYATCTTAGGAAAGGAAGTGGTACATGATTACAGGGAGAAAAAAAATAATCAAAGGAATGATCAGATATTTATAGAAACCTAATGAGCTAGTGTAAGGCCTTGTGTGACCTCTACAGCTATAGGGATGAGTTTTGCTCATTGTGTCTCCTCACATTACCAGGTTCTGCCAAACAAATGGTAAAAGGCATGTGAAAAACAGATGCACACTTTTCTTTCTTTCTTCTTTTCAGGAAAATCAGGATATATGGAAAAAAMCTTAACTCCTAGTGGCATTAGGCTGCCAAGTTTATCCATCTTTGTACCAAAAAAAGYGCTATAGATATATTTGACTTGCCAAAGTATCTTAGAGGGTTTTTTTATGTGTCTTTTCCACTTGGTTTACTCCCAATACACATGATKTTCTGCTTTCTAAAATGGCTGTGCCAACTGAAGAAAATAAAACTGAAGTAGCAGACAAAAAATTCAAGAACCTGAAAGCTCATATTAACTAGGAAAAAAAAAAGATCTTAAAGCTCTGTTAGCATCTCATCAGAACTTCTAAAGAAAACACGAGTAAAAACTTTATCAGGGAATTTCATTACATTATAAAATCAACAATGGGCATGCTGACACTTGAGTGTATTATTATTATTATTATTATTATTATTATTATTATTATTATTATTATTATTATTATATTATGGGCAGGAATTCATCCATTTGTGCAGTATGTTTCTTCTAGGGATGAAGGAACGGATAAATTTCATTGAAAATGTGGTTTATCTAAAGCCTGGAGCATACAGCAAGGTCTCTCTTTGCTCATAACTGCTAGACTACAGAAACAGCCTGCCCATTGCAACACATGCTAAAAGTTGCACRTGTACTTTTCTAGGTCTTCTAACTGAATTTTGGTTAACCTAAAGCTGATTTCTGGTTCTTCTAAGCTTGATTCTGAGCCTACTAGATTTCTGACTGATTTGCAAGATCTGACAAATCTATTCAATGATAAAGGCCCCTAAAGCACTCTTATGGGAAGAAGAAAACAAATGATCTAGAGCTTAAATCTTCTCGGTAGAGCAACTGGCTGAAGTCTTGTGAAAGGCAGGATGTGGCTGAATCCATGGGCATGTTGTTTCATGGCTGCTGCTCACAATGAAAGAGATRAGATCAGAGGAACAATTAGAGAGAAAAGCCACAAGGTGCACACTACTTTGGTGGTTGACCAGCTATGGAAGCCACGTTTCATCTTATCACTTCTGTTGCCATTTCTCAGGGGCCTCACCTTCCCTTTGTGTTTAGGTGAGTTTCTTGGAAGCCTTGAGATTTAACTGCTTGTCTGCCTCCACAACATGATGTGAACAGGATGCTGTAAGTCAGGAGTTCTTTCCCTAAGAGTTACAGGAATCCTATAATGTGCTACAGAAATACAGSCAACTATGTGTGCTTTGGCATGGCGCAATCGCGTGACAACTCACAGCAACATAGACAAAAGTGTATAAAGAGCCAGGAGRGAAAGAGGAACTCAACTGAAATGACTCAAAATAGAATGCAGCTGATTAATCTTGGGGCAACCTGCCACAGTTGACAAAAGCTATACCAAAGCAATACTCTCAAATGTCAATGACTGYAAGATACACTCTCAATAAGTCTCAGTTTATACTTTGTTAATGATATTTGCTGCCCTATTGATGCTAATGATCTGGTTGCCCAGCAATAAAACCAGTGAATTTCACCATCTTTAAGACAGCACATTTGGCACCACGGTGAGACTTGGAAACTATGTTTGGGCACAGCTACACAGTAATACAAACTTATGAAGTGCTATTTTATCYGTCTTTAACATGGGAAATCAGCCAGAACTCTCTTTAGGGGTTAACAAGGAGAATCTTTGTAGAGGTAACAATATTATTCTTGTCAAAACATACTTCTCCTATCACATATTTCTTTACAGGAACTAAAACTATGCTCTAGCCCTCCACATTAATCCTACCCAATGCTGAGAAGCCACATTCCTCCCACATTGTTTAGAAAAACTGTTTACTCCAAGGCCTAAGTGTTCTGAAAAACAGTGAGGAAATGGCATCTGGGTTATATATGGTTTTGCTGCTGATCATTRATGCAGGAGTTGGCTATTCATCAGGCTTCTCACTTAAATAGGAGCTAAAGACTAAAGCAGACACAGCAGCATGCCAGACTTCAGGGAAAGCTACCACATGGGAGGAAGATATTCACTTATCTCTGCAAGTTCTGTTTATCTACATTTATCTATGTATTTATCACTCATGGCTTTACAAGGTTTTCCACATATATTGTAAACATCAATATGCAGCAAGCTTTTAAATCCTATCCCTGTATTTATGCATGTCTGGATGGGTGTGTWTATGCATTTTCATTGACTTGTACTGGGAAAAAATCATCCCTGATTAGTAACTTTTTGCCAASTTAGTGTCTTTGCAGTTGGGTCTGTCTTTACTGGTTGACTTCTTCCTCATTCCTGTATACTTTGTGGTGAGTTARAAAGGGACTGCTCCATGTGGAAATTTCCAGGAGGAAATGCCACTACTTCCACATCTCTGCATTTTAACACTCTGTTCTTCAGTAACACATCTGGGGAAATGCACATAAAGTAGGAGGGATGTGACCGTGCAGAAATTGTAGAACTGTCTCATGATCCTGTGTAATGGGATCATTAGTGAATGGCCATTTCCACAGCCAGAATATTTTACCTAACAGTAAGTATTGCTCTAGTTACCTGAACACAACATTTTCAATACTCCTGCGAGGCAGAGAAATAGTGATTAATAGCAGTCTTCATGGTTAATCTATAATAATTATTATTATCATCTTTATCACACAAATAACAAACAGAAAGAGGAAAATGCCTACATTGTGTTTAAACTGATAAAGACTATGATTTTTGCTGTTACCTTACCCTAATGGCATAAATGGGCATAATGCCATAGAAACAACTTACTTACTTACTTAAATTTTCAGTAGTTCATCACTCTCAGCCCTTTTCAGTCTCAAAGGGCTGAAAAGCTAATTTTCTGACTAATGCTTACACATGACCAGGAGTGTCTAGTGAGATATTCCTCCAGGTACGCTGCTCTGAGAGTATCTGATCTAGTATGTATATCCCATAAATACCTATAATACACAAGACATACTGTCGGCTGCTCCRTTTAGCAGCACACAGAAATGCCTGTCATAACTAGTACTGCACACACTGCTACTGCTCTGGAGAAGCAAGGAGAGAGAGCTAACATAAGCAGGGGATAAATCTTCAATGGACAAGACAGAAGAAGCAACACCCATCAATTCAASGCCTCCAAACCAGTGGTTATAGGTACTCTATGGGTACTGCATAGGTGCTGCTTTAACCACTTTCAAGGACCTTATCACAGATGCCTGGGTCACTGCCATTCTCCAGAGCAAGACAAAATGCWCTGGCTAATTTGAGAACGCGTCTTTTCTTTTCATGCAGCTGGAGTTTTGGCACGGCACAGCTCTGCTCTGTTTGGAGCCTTGTAAAAGGCACTTATCAGAGCGCACGGGTAGTCAGACAGAGCACTGTGAACATTCCCCCTGGAGCCGCCACGGAAGTAACAGCTCCCCGAGGATTGAGTTCTTCTCAGCTTAAAAGAAAGAGAGCCTGTGTTTCCGCAACATAATGGCCATCATCTGTAACCTAGATCTTTCGTCTGATTTCTTTCAAATGCTTTTTCACTGTGCTATCAGAGGGAAAAAAAAAAAAAGAAAAATGGAAGAAGAAAGATAAAAAAGGTCGGAAAAAACCTAATAGTTTGTAGGCAACTTCACAGTATCAAATGGTGACCATCAGAACACACTATYCCTTCCCTGAGCCCTTCCAAACAAGCTCAGAAGCTCATCTCTTCCGAGAAAACCTAAGGAAAAGGAAAGGGTCCCATAAATCTTCTCTGGACAAGGCAGAAAGCAGGGGGCTGACGCTCTTCCCTCCTATGGAAACACTTTGCGGATACTTCAACCTCTCCCCCACGCCCGTTGCCTGAGTGTGTGCAGCTTGGGGACAGAGGTTGTTTCTCTGCAGTCACTGATCATTCTGGCTCTGAGAACAAGGAACCAGGAGCTACCGCAGCATCTCACACAGCAGCACAAACACTAACCACTGCCTGGAAACTAGTGGCTCATCCTGACTTCCGTGAGGGTTTTTGTGTAAAATAAAACCAAGTAAGGTCAGCTTGATACTCTGTGGCTACCAGCTTGTTCTAGGCTCTGCAGAACACGTTGTCCACATCTCTTCCTGGCATTTTGGCCTTTTTCTTATTTAAAATATGATGCAACTTCTCCCACTTAGAATTTTTCAAGTAAGCTGCTAACATGAAGGATGATATAGATGTCGAGTTTCCAAATACTCACTTTCATAAATATTTTACCTCCCTGGAGGCAGTCTGGAGCAGGAAGGAATAAATCCCAGACCCTGCCCACACTGATGACCGGTCAATATAATTACAAGGGAAATGCACTGACTTCAAAAGGGGGCAGTGTTAAATTAAGGTTGAGTTCTTAGAAAATCTGAACYTATTTACCTTACCATTTATTGACTCGTGAAACATACTGGTCCTTTGCAGATTTATCAGATACAGAGAAGTCTAAACCCCTCTCTGGAACTGGCAAAGTAGACAAGTTGGCTGAAAAAAGAAACCTACATATATTCCTATACACTCAACAGAGAGAACTAACTTAGCAGAGATCAATTCCTCCCCTGGCCACCTATCCATTTACTCCACYAGAAGCMCAAAAGRACMGCCCTGTTTTTGCAAACCCCAAATACAAGAAATGCACACAAAGCACATCCCCTTACCTGCTCTGTGCGGAGCTATCAGGTACATGGTACATGAAGACATCTCCTCTGGAGCCAGCAGCCCAGTGACTGGCCATGTTTATGATGGGACATGTGATAAACTGGTCCCTGACAAAAAGAAGAAATGGGAACACACATAGGAAAACAAAAAGGGCAAGAGGTAAGACACTATATATTGATAGACTTCTTTAAATCTTCCAAAATATCGTGTATCTCTGTCTTCAAAAAGCACAGAAGCAAATCCTATTCACCTTCTTTATGACCAGTACAGCTTAAGATTCAATAAAATTTWTCTAGAATTGCTTTTTATAGAGTATTGAATGTTAATGATGCAAAGTACACGGCACTGGCATGTAAGGAGCAATCTGGCCCCAAACCAATCTTTTTTTTCCTTGTTGTCATTAGGTTATCCAGCCCCAGACTTGCMGCAGTATAAAACTGCTCTCTGGAATTAGTAGGTTGCAATGACATCTAGTAAAGGAATTTTATGCATTTCCTTGGTTAAGGATCAATAATATCACTTCTGCCTTTGGATCAGTGTGATTTTGCACAGAGCTTCCAGAGCTGGGAGAGGAAGAGACTACTCATGTCCTGCAGAGCATCTATCTGGAGGCCTTAGCAGGATGGAATAGCTTGTGCAGGTGTCTGGGAGAAAAAGGTTAAACAAGAAGCCTATGGTGAGGTAGTTAAATGATCCATTTATCGACAGGTACTGCATAGCAAAGGTACGAGTGAAGGGATATACCACAAGGAATCAAACACACTCAAACATTCCTAGCTGCCATTTCCTCAAGAGTTGGGGCTGGGAGTCTGGAGCTCAAGAAGGGAGATACACAGATGGACACCTTAGTGCAAAATATGTTACTGTGAGCAAAATATGTTACTGTAAAGCAGTATTATATATGTGTGTGTGTGTGTCGACACCACCATCTCCATTTTACATGTGCCCAAGCACTCTCTGGGTGTTTATATATCTGTGCACCCATGAATGTATCTGCTGCGGAAGTGGAACGTTTCAGTTCTCAACCTAGTGAACCTGAAATATTGTTCCTGCAAACCTGGTTGGGTTTAAAATAAAAAAGAAGGCATGACTGATTGCAAGAAACAACAGTGACAGAGAAGCATAAAAACATGTTGCTTTMTTTAACTGCTATGGTTATGAAAGCCACCACTGGGGCAGCTATCTTTGTTCAGCAGAGGTTATTTTAAGCCCGTTTCTGAGACCACAAGCTATGGGCTGACTGACCACAATGCTCTTTGACAGTTATGGTTGACAACACCCTACGAAATGCAAGTTACTCTTCTTYGCATGCCTACCCCCATGAGGTGAAAAACATCAACTATTTGGGAGAAATTAAAAGCAAAAAACGTAACTACAAAAAATAAATGGCCCAGAATACTGCCCCTCACCAAAAAAAAAAAAAAGAAAAAAGAAGTGAAAATACTTTTATACATGGAAAATTAGGAAAAATATCAGAGAAATGAAGCTAAAAGATTTTTAAAAATGGAAGTGCTTTAAAACCACTACATATGCAAAATGTATATAGTTTATAACAACTAGTTTTGGTGYTTTATTGTTCTTTATAATCTTTTAAAAACTGATCAACTAATTAAAACTTACTAGCATAAAATATATAAAAAAACTATTCAATATTTCAGATGTTCCTAGTTTTTTATTTAAAGAGAAGAAAACTAAACTCTTTTCACCTCCAACTGTGYAATATTGATATAGTTTATTGTAAATCCATACAATTGCTGTACTTAAATACAGCAATTATTAATTGCTGACTGCTTGCTCTGCTGGAGGTGGAGCAAGTTTTGAAGTGATTAAAGCAAGAGACTATCATCAGGTGTCCTGGTTTCATTTCTGATCCTTCTGCTTGCTCATGGCGAGCCTTAAAGCAGCTATTTCTTGCCCTAGGGGAGTTGTCTGCTCGACAGGAGAAATAAGCAGGTATTTCTTATGCCCGTGAGGATGCTGTGGGTCACAGGCTGGGTCAGAAGGGACATTTGGATGCTGCRTTGCTGCTCAGACAGGCGACACGCCAGCTGTCACAGGTCTGTGAGAGTCAGAGCTGGGGTCTGCAGCACGCGGAGCCCTGGAATGGACGTGGCTGACAGTGTGACAGCCCTRGGCAATGATGGATCCTTACAGAGGTATCGCTGGATGTGACGTAGGGTCAAAGCTTAATCCCTTCCCTCCTTCACCTCACTGAGCTGACCGAAAAATTATAGTCCCCGTGGTTAAAAGTGGTGATGAAAAGAGATTCAAGATGAGTTCTAACTTTGCCTTTCATGCCTATAAACCACTGTGCTTTCAAGTCTCTTAGGTCGGAAACCACATATGATGCCACCAGACACTAGCAGTGCCTGGTGGCCCGTGGTTAGGAGAGGCTACAGGGACAAATGCAGTATGGTGCTCGGGCTGATAAATGGCATGCAGCTCAACYCACAGCCTCTTTGCTTGTTTACTCCATGACCTCAAAACACCTGGACCACCCAGAAATGTTCCCCAAACAGATCTGGTCACGGCTGTGTTGGATCGGGCTTTTCCAAGGGAATCTTGGCTCYTTTTCATCCCCTGCTCCATAAGGCTCTCTTGGAGCAACAGCCTGTGAGTCTGATGGAGGTCAAAGGGCTACTGAAAGGAGCAGCTCATCTCTAAAGTGCCACAGAGGGGCACAGAATGAGGCAGAAAAGTGCAGTGCTGGGAGCGCAGATATCACCAGCTCGTAGCCCTGATGCCTCTTGTCAAAAGAGGACTGAAAGAGCTTGGGTGGCATGCTAGGTGAGCTCAGAACTCACACTAGCAGGTTATAAAACAAACCACCCTGGAAATAAAAAGTTTTCAAAAATCTGCACACAGTAAGCACAGACAAGAAAGGGGAAGGTTTTTCTATTTGTTTTCTGCAAATTTATTCCACTCAAAACAGCCCCAGATTTTGCACGTAGGCAGTAAAAGGAGGAGAGGAGGTTTCATCTGAGTTCTCCTCCTTTCATAAAGGGCACAGCTTTCATAAATGGGCACAGCTTCCAGGCAGTTCTCTCTGCTAAAGCTACAAGAGTTAAAGCACACTGTATCCGAGGGCAGGAGAGAGCAAAATCAACAGCCTTCTCTGTAGAGCAAGACACACATCAAAGGCACCAAGTCACCCAAGCTAAAGATACCAGCCAGTGTCTGTGGCCTGCCATAGGTGCCCAGCTTTGGTGTTAGGATTACTGTGCAGCCTTGCTTCAACTGGACAATGAACTATTCAATGAATTATTCATGCTGACTGCTATCCAGAACAGCTGGACCTGAAACTATATCCAGTTCATGGAGAGAAAGATCATGATGTCCAAGTTATGCACATACAATAAGTGGTTTGCACATTGTCATGGCCAGGGACTCAATCCCACTGGTCATCATCCTCCTCCTGAWGGCTTGACCACCCTATATTATACTTTGAATGTTTCAATTCAAAGTATGGGAGTGCATAAGCAGAATGGTAAGGATCTGCTAGTATTTTGACACATTACAACTATGGCCACTGGATGAGCCTAGGAGGTATCGGAAGTCCTAATGGATCAAGGAGAGGGCAAGAGCTGGAAATCACAGGTTTTCTCAGCTCCATCATAAGACTTGATCTTCCTGCTAAAATACCTGAAAAGCCCCACATGCGATGGGGAATAAAATTCCAATTTGGTAACTTTACACATAAATGATTACACAAGGGTAAGGAAATGCAGAAATAAGCCTAAGGGGATTCTTCTGCCCTAGGTTATTTATTTCAAAAATGGAGGTCAGCTATGCACAGAACCACAGATTGAAAGCCACTTTGCTGAACATTTGCAAATACTTCAGGTTTCCATAGATGACTCAYCTGTAGAAAGCCTGATATTAGGAAGCAAAGTATTTTCCAGATTTGATAATATAAAATCTCAGATAATTGCTGAAATCAATGTTTTCAATTTTGAGCATCTAATGCTAGATAAATCAGCTTTTAAAAGTAATTCAAAAATATTTAATTTCAAGTTTTCAGTATTTCTGCAATCTGCAAGAATGGTCTCCAAATTTTGACAGCTAGGAAAAGTATCTACCCATACAATTAGTAGCTATCTTTGAAAAACAGTCAGTCTATTCCTCTGCTGTGACAGGGATGAGAAGGCTCAAGCAATAGCTGATGTGTAATGTGCAAACAACCAGGACATCTTCGCTGTTAATGAGGATACAGAAAAATATTAGTAGTTTTCTAATTCAAACATTTCAGAACACCAAAATTAATTTTATTTCTGTTTACTATTAACATTGGAAACTTCATGGAGAATGAAATTGTGTACTTGCTTTTTCCTATTTTATGCTCATTTGTATAAGAATTTCTTCCGAATATAAATGTACACTCAAAATAAGCAGAGCAAGTCTTGCTTAACACAGTCACACTCTTTTAATAAGATGAATTTCTTACCGGGTGGCATTTTCCAAAGCCCTGGAAAAGGATGAATAATCATCATTTGAGTGTTCGAGGGAGTAATACCATATAGCTGCATCTTCAAGGAACACATTGGATTCTTCTCCTCCTAGAGAATTTTGCAGAGCCTGATAAAAGGCTGTTTTGCTGTTGCCTCTTCCTTGACTTTCTTCAAATTTCTGAGAGCAAAACACATGAAATTTATAAACAACAAAAGATGCAATTTTTTTTTCCTGGAACAATCCAGGCTCAGATCTCCCTCTGCTGGAACAAGTTCTCTGTACTCCAATCTCTCATCCCTAGGAGAAGACTTAGTGCAAAGTTCCTGCTTTCTCAAGACTACCACCACACAGCAGGATCAGGTTCCTCAAAATATATCACAGGACTGAGCCCCTAAGTTGCTAAAATCAAAGCACAGGAAGAATGCTGTATGGATGGGACCCTAATATTGCAGAAACTTGGCTGGCTCTTATAGAGGTAGACCTGGTATCTTCACACCCCAAAGTGACTGTGTCCAGTTCTGTCTTACTGATCAGCTCTTTGGCTCTTTGCTGAAAAACTAAAGGAGAGCAGACAAGAAGGCACAGGAGATATTGCTCCTTTCCTTCTGAAAGTCCAAAAAGCTAACAGACCACAACTTTGCTTCATGCCTATGTCCTTCTGTGACTTTTCTGAAAATGTCTATGAAAAATGTGGCTGACATAAGGCCTGTATGCAAGTCTGGAATGACATCTGCCTTAGCCCAAGAAGAGAAATCCCTCTTCCCCAATTCCAAACCAGGAATCCTCAAACTTCACAATGCTTTGTCTTTCAGAAAGGTTGTGTCAAAATGCCCTTCTCCCAGCTCTTCTGCAGATGAAGACCTTTCCTGACATAAAGCCATTTCACTCAGAGCATTGAACACCCATCACTGCAGAATTACTGAGAACAGCAAGACCATCTCCTGCCCCAGTCTGTTCGCCTCATGCTATTTTTAATGAAGCTAAAGTCTGCTACRTTTTTCCAACATATCTTTCTTGAGAAAGCTTTTTATTTTATCCTTTCAGACTTTTCACACTTATTTTTTTCTTCTTTTTTTTTGACAGAATTTATTCCAAGTTTGGAAACAGAGAAACTTTATGGAAAAAAAACCCCATAGAACTTCAACTTTCCTGTAGATCAAGTCCCTTCTAAAGAGGGCACCTTGCAGGTGCRCACTGGCTGAGACTCTGCATGTGAATTCCAGAGAGAAAGATCTAATAAACCGCCTGTATTATTTTGGGCAACCAGTCTGAAGCAAAATAGATCAGTGTCCACTCAGTCAAGTTACCATAGATGCTTTACTGAATATATTATTTTGATGGCCCGCAGCTGGTTTTCATCATATAGCTAGAAGGTCTTTCCACAACCCTGTACAGAAAGTACAGAGGGAATAATTGCTGTTCAACAGATTTACAGAAATGAAAGATGGAAAATGTCCCCCTTTGCTGAGGCCTAAGCTTGTCCTTACTTACATACTCTAATGCTTTGCACAGTTCAATCAAGTGACTTTAAAAGGCTTTTCAAAATATCAAAAGGTCCCAAGAAATCTTGGCCATCTCCCTTGCATTTATAAAGATTTCTTCTTTTGCTAGATTTTGGCTCATACAAAGCAAGAATACTCACATGGTGCTAGTATTAGTAAAATGGCAGCATTCGAAAAAATCTACAACTCGCATAAGACATCATTTCATATACACAAATGTCACATACAAAACTGCACAGTACATTTGCCTGCAAAATCACTCCGTTTGCACACAGAAAGGACACGTATATTTTTCTTCAAGGAAGACCTGACTGAAAACTCGCTGAATTCAGAAGTAATCTTTCCACTGGCTTCAGCACTCTTCAAGTCTCTATAAGCAGCAGCAGTGCTGTTTTCTAGCTATCTGATGAGATCTCTTATTTGGTGACTGACGCTGGTGGGTTTAGTTCATGATTATAGTTAAGAATAGACATGTTTGTTTATCACATCAAAGCCCAAACTCTTAAGTGCRGAGTGTCCTGTCCAAAGCAACTTTCCTGCAATGCTTTCATTTTGTTTCTGTTAATTTGATTTGGTACCTTATTCTTCACTAGTCAAGGATACTTGAAAGATAGAAATAGAGAAAGACAGGGAGGAAAAAAAAAGATCAGGAACTGATCAGGTACCTTAGGAGCTGATCACTCTCTCTTCAACTAGCAAGCATCAAAAAACACAACTTTTGGAAAATAAGAAAATAAGAAACAGAGGAGTTGATAGTACCTCATACAATGCACAGTAATGGACAARTTTTGCAGATGAAATGTCATGAGCAAATTTATGGAAAAAAAAATTAGTTGATAGTTATCAAATACAGAGAGATCAGTTCAGGTTAGGACGTCCCTGAGCAGCAATGCTAGAGGCTAGGAGACTGAGGGGCAGAAGTATCATATTTGCTTGCCCTATTCTTACCAGCATCCACTCTTAGCCACTGCTGAAAACAGCACGCTGTGTTAAATGAGCTCTTGTTCCRACTCAGTGTGGTCATTCTTAGGTCTTTGTTTGTGCTTATGTACCAATTTMTGTGACTTTCAAAATGCCCCCCAAATTCTGGTGACCTTTCTTAGCACTGACAACAGACTAGAGTCCCTGTGATGTGTTAAGTCAGCTGAAGGAAAACTCAATAGACAGAGCTGGATGAAAAAAAGGAATAACATTTGTAAGATATTTTGAGATTTTCATTCAAACCATGCAAAAAAAAAAAAAAAAACAACCTGACACTGGGCATTTTGTTGCAAGAGTCATTTTGACTGCAATATAATTTATAATTCTAACATTAACATAATACTACAAGCATTATTTTTTAGAAATACATTCTACATTCTACTAATGTTTTTAAGAGGTATGTGCAATTGACCACAGAGTTATGATGGGTTTTTTTTCAACACAGTTTCTAAATATGTGAGAAAAGTAATTAAAGACAGCAGGCACACTGCTTTCCACTGCTCTGGTGATGAAAAGCTGTAATGGCTTTTGCTAACCTCCACAAGAGATGGAGAAAAGCCCACCAAAAGTTCAGCAGAGGGCTTTCAAGGACTCCAGCTAAGTGCAAGGTAAAATGAAGGGCAAATATTAGCCTGTCCTCCTCACTGATGGCATTTAACAGGACATTACAGTTCCCCTCAGGTCATTACAGCTACTATATATTTGCCATCTGTTGCATACAGCCAAATACTTTTACTGCGGTGGAGGTAGAATTCTGGTCTGTATGGATCTGATTGCTTACAAGAGATAAATAGGTTATATTTCTAAGTGCTCCTCAACATATCCCTGTTCTGGACTCTATAGCCAACTAGGTTTGTACTAAGGGGATAAAGAAAGGAAACACAGTAAGTGCAGCTTTAGTCTACTAACTAGACAGAAAACCAACAATCTTGCAAGGCAGAGGGGGTCCAGGACTGGTGGCTATAAAAAAACCATGCATATACTAACAAACACACACATAGATCAGAATGAATGAATTTGTATATTCAGTGCCAATGGGAACCATTAGATCCTCCCAAATGACCATCACATATAACAGCAATAAAATTTTGCCCTGTTGGTAACKGAAATAAACAATTTTAGAGGTTCCCGCTTAGCTGCCCAAATCTATGACTGCTCAAAGCTAATATCCTGATAGGCTGCCCGGGGAAYTGTGGTAACAGGCTCATCCTTAAGAGCAGTATATGCCACATAAGAGTGTATTATGGTACCATTTGCAATCCGCTTAATAGACCCTGCTTTATTTCGTGTTTAGTCTCAACCCTCCGATGGCTGTACTGGGGATGAGTATGAAATGTCTCAGGAAGTGCTRTATCTGTCTCAGTTCACATGAGTAAGCGTTCAGGTAAATGCCATGAAATAGTCACTTCCCTTGAAAGGACAGACAGCACAAATGCTCAGCTTTCTGCTACAARCATCACCTTTAATGATAAGCAGGCACTTTTTGCTAGCTTAGAATTGGTTTCTCCTGTGCTTCCTCTCATTTTATTTCACTCTTAGTTTTGGCAGTCKTACCAAGAGGAAGCAAAGGCTTGTAGTAGCGGCACAGATACACCCTGTGCAGTCCAACATCGCTAAGTCCCATACAACAACATGGTGCAAACAGGACTTACCACTTSCAAACCTGCATGCAGTCTGGAGGTTTTAGCCCCACTCGTAAGACTTGAAGGCTCAGAGTCTGTAAAACTTGTATGGARCTGCAGTCTGAGAGGATGAGATCTGCATCCTGTCTGAAGCAGCCTTGTATCTACATGGCTARAAGTGTCTCCTCACCATTTAAAGAACCAAAACTAAGAGAGCAAGTCCAGACAGGATTTCCTGAATTTGCAAGCACAGATATTCCCAGTAACTGGGGCAAGTGGTCAACAAGACCCAAGATTTTTTTTTGTTTATTTTTTCTTTGATTTATTCTTCCRTCTCTCAGTCTTTGCATCTGCCTATGCTTGAATCTGTCATTCTACATGAGATGGGAATGAAGAACTTTGCCAGCTTCATGTACTCACCACAAGACCATTTAGCTATGCCATTTATCTACCTAGGTACCTGCATGGTTCTTCTCACTGCAGAATTGGAATATATTCACAATCACAGGGGATATTCTCCTTGTTGAAGAAGGGTAAGAGAAGGTGGTTTTTCTCCAGAAGGGTTTGGTTCCCTTTTCACARGGTGAGTTAAACAACTGGTTGCAGTCACAGGCAAACTGGGAACTAATCTCAACTCAATGCCCTATCTACAGTCAAATCATCCCACTTTCCTTAGAATATGAATGAAAATTCAACAAGGGGATCTAATCAGTGTATATAAATGCCTCAAGGGATGGAGTGAGGAGGTTGGGACCGGCGTCTTTTCAGTGGTGGCCACTTTTAGGACTAGAGGAAACGGCCACAAATTGAAGCATCAGAAGTTCCATAGGAACTTAAGGAAAAATTTCTTAACGGTGAGGGTGACAGAGCCCTGGAACAGGCTGCCCAGAGAGGCTGTGGAGTCTCCTTCTCTGGAGATCTTCAAAACCCACCTGGATGCCACCCTGTGCCACATGCTCTAAATGACCCTGCTGGAGCAGGGGGGAGTTGGACTAGATGATCTCTAAAGGTTCCTTTCAACTTTAAGGATTCTACGATTAAGACTCTAGTTTTAAACCACTCCATATGGGGCAGAGGCAAAAATCATACCACATTTCCACAATGGAACACAGATTCCCATCTCTTTTTTATCTTCTTTCTGACTGTCATACAGAACATTATGAGACAATATCAAGAAATTTGTGGCKTGAACAAGTGCTCTTCTCTATGAAAACAGCTTTGGACTTTCTCAAACAGATGCAAGTCAGATCCACTTTGAGAGAAATATTTAATTTACTATGGTAAAAGAGGGAGATACAGCATAGGTCCTTTCAAAATCTTCTACTACATCAGCTGTGGAAAAAGGAGAGGAGCATTAGCCCAGATCACAATTCCTCATGATATTCTGATGGAGGAAATAGGCGCAGATGTCTTGGTAAGAATCACCACACATGTTGGATTCTGCCAGTGGGATTAAATATGCCTGTAACTTACTCAGGATATTATTAGTTAAGTTTGATTGCAACCATGCATGATCATGCCTATGATGCACCAATGCTCATGGGCACCTCCAAAATATATTTTTATAAATAGTTCATTTTATAAATGGAGGAGGAAGTACTAAGATTTTCTAGCAATTAATATACTACGTGCTTGGACAAGGGGAAAAAAAAAAAAACAAGAATAGGGAGTTTTACCAGCACATCTTCAAGAAAGCAATATAGGACAGTAAGATGTACAAATTGAAAGCAAACATGTTTCCTCAATCTAAAGATACAGGAAGAGGGAAACATCAGGAAAATATAGATTTTTAAAAATCATCCATTTTCAGTAAGAACATGAACACATGTTGTTGCAGAAGAATGACTTGCAGAAGTCAAAAGGGAGAAAACAAAATATAACTGTCCACCACGAGTAGTACAAATTTTCTAGAAAATAGATTCTGATGTACAGCAGCAGGACCAAGTGAGGTTCCTAGGTACTACAGACAATACCAAAATAAGGAAGTGTTCTTCTAACTAAAGATAGTTAAATCCTTGCCAACAGAAGGAAATTTTAAAACAGCTGTCTCAGGTTAAGGTCAATGTGACCATTTCTCAGGTTTGCAATAACTTTTTGAATCTCCTTATGACCTAGTATTCTCTAAAAGCTTGTAAATAAGGAAAATATTCCACATTTTCCTTTTTTAAAGGCATCATTTTGCCATCAAACTGTCAGTTGCAAGTGCTTTCTCTTYTCAGTTTGACCTGACAGAGCAGCTGGCTTCTCACACTTGCAGGTTTCACTGACAGCATGATTTGCTGCATGGAATTTCATCAACTCATTTTTATTGGCCACTGTAGCATATGGAAGTAGTGGTAAGAGAAAGAATTTCACTTCCTAATCTTCATCATATGACTTGTACTATGATTACTAAGTTTTATTTCCCTGTAACAGGAATTGGATTGTTATCTGCATCTCTGAATCTCTACCTAAGTTCTACTTCTACTTGATTAAAAAAAAAAAGAAATGAAATAAGAGAAGAGAAGAAAGAAACTGAGGGAGACTAATGCAATATAAAATTTTTAAAAGTCTCCTTTCAAAGGGGTCATTTTCTCAATAATTCTGAAGTGGTGTATGCGTTACTGGTTCAGCAAAGAAAGTGGTTCTTTTGACTGCCTCCCACAAGATGTGATCTACACATTTACAGAAAGATAGCACCAGACCTGCAGCTCACGTAGATAACCCTCAAAATAGTTCCAGCTATCTTAGAATCTCTTGTTGACCCGGTTATCTTACACTTCGCAATAGGCAGTCTAATTTAGCAATGTTMAAGGGGGAAGTGTTTTTGTTCTTATTGTCAAGCTGGGCAGCTGAAGTAGTACAGGTTGATACACTCAAGAACGGATAGTGCAAGAGCATTCAGAAGAGGATGTAAAAACCTTCAGGAAGATCTTTATGCTTTTGAGAGCTTTTATATCCAAAGCATAACACAAAAACTTCACTTCAGCAGGTTATTCCTATACACAGTGTACCTCTCAGATCTGGCAAATTCTTAGTCCTTAGTCAGAGCTAGCCCTTGTTGAGGGGCATCTTACAAGAAGGAATACTTCTTATAGACATGGAGAAAATTGATTGGTCCAGAAATAGGTGACATGGAAAAGATTCAGCCATGTTCCACAGTCAAGACCCTATCAGCCAAGTTTAATAT
The DNA here is from genome assembly GCA_003342815.1 of Eudromia elegans. Classification (NCBI taxonomy): domain Eukaryota; kingdom Metazoa; phylum Chordata; class Aves; order Tinamiformes; family Tinamidae; genus Eudromia; species Eudromia elegans. Next base: position 2,616,045 of record PTEX01000094.1, read on the forward strand.
GACTTTGCTTTCTTCTTAGTAGGGTAAAAGTGAGWTTGTAACATTAAAAGGATTTTCAAGTCAGTAAAAACTCATTGCTAGATACTAATGCAGACTAAATCAGTAATAATCTCTCACTCCTTCATATCTTCCAGTGAATCGTTAGTCTAAGGTATGATCATTCCATYAATCAGCCAAAACAAGATTGGATGATGATGGAGTATACCCTTAAATATTTGTATGGACTATAATTCTCACACTGCAAAAGTCAAAAGGAATCTGTCCAGCTAGCAAAGAACTACTATACACAGATAATAGTAGCACTACTATCAATTCCTTAATCGTGTGTCTCCTCCTACCTTAATTGCCTTAGCTCTGCTGATCAACCCATCTTGCTGATCACTTCCAATGAGCAGATCAACTTTTCGAAGCTGAGGACGCTGAAGGGCTTTAGCTAAAGGTTCCCGAAGRTAAATTCCATCCATCACTGGGCCCCAGTACTGGAACGGTCCGCTTATGGCAAGGAGCTAGGTTAGCAAGGAAGCAATAATGCAGTTCAGTTAGCTCACTCTCATTATTTCCAATTAATTTATTTTACAGAGAACTGGGCTGAGTCCTTTAAAGAGGACAAGTGATCAGTTAATTAAWATAGCTGCAAACCCACAGTTGGCAGGAAGCATTGCTTTAGATGTCAGTCTCACCAAGATAAACCAAGAGCTTTGATGGCCAAGAGAATGAAGAATGAACATCAAAAATGTTATTTTGAATTAAGGACTGGCTCAATGATGGGCATGACTGGAAAATACATTGCCAGTAAGTGTTTTCCTCTGTGGGTAAAGGATCCATTTGCAAAASTGTTTGTACTGCAGCTTTCACAAGCTCAGTGTTGAGTCAAAACACTGATAGCCCTTCCCACTTCCTTTTCTGCAGAAAAGCTACCATCAAAGTTACAGAGACATGATTCTCCTCCAACACAGCATCCTCTGGCAGTAGAGAGAGAATTGAAAGAATGCAAAACTATATTTAGAATCATTGTGGGAGATATCGAAGCAGTGTAAAGAGATTTTAATCTAAAGAAGAATCAAGCTGTGCCTGTTTTAGGACAGGGTTTGGTGCATTGTGGACATCAGTGTCATGCACCAAAGCCATCCTAGTTCCTCTTTCCCAAGAATTTAGCCCTGAATGTATTTATCAAGCTTTCTCTCAGCTTCCTATCCATGGAAAATTCTTGTTAGTTCCTTATGTAATGGCATGTATATTGCTATGGTGTACCTTAGTCTGTGCATCGTTGAGGACACGAGCAGGCAATTGGCGAAGRCAGGTTATAATTTCCTCACTGGTGGATGAAGGGCATCCCAAATCCTCAGCCAGAACTGTTGCTTGGGTCTTTGCTCTCTTCTCAGTTATGATGGATGCTGGAGAAAATGCTGAACCTCCCTGGAAAATAAAGGTTCTTAGTCAATGCATCCTGTCAAAATACCTAGTCCCCTAGTGCAGGTAATAAAGGATGAGGAACAAAATCTAGACAGTCACTGAATGTAAAAACTTGCATTTTAAAAATAGGGAACATGTCTTAATGATAAAAACAGGGGAGGAGGAGGAGAGGTTTTGGCTCTTTCTCATCCCTGCAACTGACATTTTGAAAAATCTCTGAATCACCTCCACATTAAGTCTGTAACAAAGTCACAAACCATYCACACAATATCATCATCTGAAAAACTTGCTCGATGAATACAGATAGGAATAGATATAGAAAAGTTGCTATGAGGCACATCATGAATGGAGGCCCCACTTTACAAGAGGAGACTAGAGCCTTGGCTTGCCTAACTTTAAAAAACAAGGATTGACAGTGGACATGATCTTTATGAATGATTCAAAGAAGAAGAGCCATTTATGGCTTAAGACAACACCTACAAGGCCAGATGAGCACTACTGATTATATGAATATCTATCTATGAAAAAATCTGGGCTAGACATCARCTATGAGCAGAGGCAGTGGGAACAAAAGCCTAACCCATCTTAATCTGGGTCTTGAGGAATTTATTAATTGTGGTATATGACACAGTATCAGCAATAGCTGTGAACTGGACACAGTGACCAAGAACCACCTCATTCTGAATTTCCACGAATTTCATATTTTCTTTACTCTGACAGTGATCATGGCTTTCACTGAGCTATGCCATGCACTGATTATTGTGTGCACGGGGCATGCTTCCAAACCTCACCTACTTCTCACCTAAATCACTGTTTTCTATCGCAGCATTCCAGACTTAGCTTATATTGAAAATGTTCCTGAGTTCTTTGCTAGTATTGCTGCCAATATGAAAATCAAGCTCAGTTCTTTCTTTTTTTCACATCTTGAGGACTGGTGTTGCAGTATTAGAAATTAATGGTRAAGAAACACGGCTTTGTAAATCAAAGTTAGATCTGGAGTTCAGGTTGCAAAACATCAACCAGAACCAGAGCATGTCAAAATTAGAGCACCCATTTAAGTCCAATCTCTAGGCCAAATTCCTTTCCCATCTTCCCTGCAGTTGTGGCAGCACTGAAAGCAAATTCATTAAGAAAAGATGATTATTTTTGAATAACCACAAAAAATATAAATTGCAAAAGAGAAAGCCAAGATGGTCAATCCCAAGGGATCAAAAAAAAGCATCATCTCCAGTTTTAAGAAGGCAGAGGAAATAAAGGAAAAGGAACAAACAGCCCTTGGTATTACTCCTCATTTCCATCCTCAATTAGATGAGAGCTTGAGTGAGTAAAATYTTATCATCATGTGGGCTTGGAGTGGCCTATTTTGTGTCTACAAGGCAGCATATTTGTCTGCTGCAGACTAAGTGAGCTGACTCAGTTGTTCAAAAGAAAGAAAGAAAAATATCCTTGATGAGGGCATCACTGTGTCCCCAGGATCCAGCCTCCTGGTTCTTCACTTGCAATAAGGAATTGAGAGGCGAGCTTGGAAATAGCAGGGAAATTAGACCTAGGATCATGCAACACCGCTTCCCTCCAACCTGGCAAATTTACTCCTTAACACCAGCTCTGGAGGTGCTCAGCACCCTTTATCAAGTATCTAATACCTCTGAATGACATGAATTAAATAATTAATTAATTAATAATTAATAGGTTAGAGGACTTCARTTTCCCAAAACTAAAAGTGGGAAAAGTCTAATTAGAAAGCTGAATCTGACCGGGAAAGAGAGCATKATGATCAGATGACACACATGTAATCACAAAAAATTCTGGGGATGGTGAAAGCATTTTAAGTTGTGCTTAGTTTTGAGTGCATCTCATGTTTGGCATTTGAAAATCTGTAAAACAGATCATGGGATGTTCCCTCATCCCATGAGGATCTGTRGACAAAAAGTCAAATGGCAAGCGCAAAAGAGTCTGAATAGAAGTGTCCCACAAGACACCTCCATAGCGAGGAAAGGCCAAATTTTCATGTCATTGGAGCTGATGCAAAGGAGTTAGCTTTAGATATGGTTCAAGTCTTAGGGGTTAGCTTTAGATACGGTTCAAACCTTAAGAATAAGACTCAAAACTTCTGCATTTGTATTTGAGCGATGGCAGAGAAGGAGTCAAGGGACAGAGGACTTGTTTGAAGCCTTGTTCTAGCTGTGAATAATTTCCCTTCTTTGTAAGAGTGGTTACAAGAGGTTTACTAGGTCTACTTCTTTTTTTTTTTTTCCCTCCTACTTTTTTTCCCCTCTGTTTTCCATGGTAACAGCCACTTCCTCAGTCTGTTTCTTTTGATAACATTTGCATTCAGGAAGCGTGTCTTGCATTTGAGCTTTGAAAAAAAAAAATGGAGTCCAACGATGTAGAAAGATGTGGAATCCGGTACTGTTACTCATATAAAACCTGGGGGGAGGACTGGAAGTGGGTGGTAGAGGAACTTGGGGCATCATTCAAGGAATTCAGCTTTATGTTCCCTTCCCTCGGTGCATGTGCAATTTGTTCCAAGCTTTGGAAACATGGCTTCGCTCGCTGCAGAAGTTAGGCAAGGAAAACTGCCCAAGTTCTCCATTTTTCACACCACGATTCCGGCTYGCTGCTTTCCCATCCTGCTCACAAAACTCAGGAACAAATAAGTGAAAGCAGAAGCTGGTACTAYCCAGAATAAAACTGCTTCTAAAGACTAGTAGGCAGAGTCAAGACCTACAAAGAATAACATAATTGTACTCRGCATTTCTGTTGCTTTTTTTTCCCTAAAGAACCTGTAATTTCTTTATAGGATTAGTCTCAGTAACTAGTAATGAAGGAGTTGTGTGTTTTAAAAAGCAGTGCTGTTAAGACAGGTGTAGAAAGAGTGGTGGGACTGTTCATTTCCTTTAAATGGTGCCCACCACCAGCAACACGACATGAATCAGGAAACAAAAAATCATGAGATCAGCTCAAACCTACGAACACTGTGTTCAYTTTGTTACTCCTGTCTTTTTCAATTCATCAAGAATCATCCTCCACCTATAAACATAAGAGCTACRAATTCCTTTTAAAAACAACTGAGATCTTCACAACAATTGTAGACCTTTTTTTTTTTTAAGAAAACAAGCCTCTGAAAACAGGCTTAGAGATTTGTTATAAAATAAGATAGCAATCCTGCTGCCACAGAGGAGTCCTTTCCATCTAAAAACCACGTAAAAGAAGGCTTAAATGGACCTCGAGGCACGTGCAGTTCTTGTTTTGGTTATCCTCATGGATTGATCACTAGAACCATAGGAAAGTCTGATGACCTTTTTGACAGGGACCATGTGGAAGCAGTTAGTATCAACCTGCTTGTTAGTTGTGCTGTCCTCCAGCCAGGAAATGGAGCAGCTCATAGTGGTCAGAAGGTGAGGAATGAAAATTGATATGATATGAAGATGAAATCTACCTTTGATCTTAAGCTGTGGTCAGCTGAGTTGAATTTCAGACCTCTTGCAAACCTCTCTCTTGGGCCTCTCAGACTTGCACCAACAGTATCCCAAACCTCCCAGCTTGTTGGTCACATCTAAATGTATTCTCACCTATGCAAAGCCAGTTTTCCACTTCAGATGTCTCACGATTCAGGAACCTTTAGTTAAACAGCACCCCATGCTGCTAATCCAATGAGATAACAAATAAGAATATATAGACTATTCCTGCAGGCTTTGCTTCTGTGTCCTAGCACCCCTGGAAAAGACAATTGCCATATATGCTGCAGTGCTAAATCTCTTTTAATTCCTCTGCATTTCTGCAAAGCTTTTCAAAAATGATTCACAAGAGATCGAACGATTAGAAACTTCACTGCAATTACTTTTTAATCACCCACTCTCTGTAAACACAGAACCATTTTCCCCTCCTCACATCACGATCTCTTGTTTTTCCAACCTGACTTGAAACTGCAAGCCCTGTTTGAACTGCGTGCCTCTCTTTGACGCATGTACTCCCTCGAGTCAGGTGGCTAGAAGGTCACAGGATGCTCCTGAAGGAGGCTTTCTGTTTGCTGAAAAAACACYAGAGAAGATGATAGAAATAGTGAGGATACCCCCTCACCAAAGTGAGGGTGGGATACATCTAGTGAAAATTCCATCCTCAAACCATGGACACGTCCCAACACTTCTACCTTTTTCCAAATAAGACAAGCTCTAAAATGGTATTTTCTTTGTTAAATAGAGTGTTCCTAAGCACTCTCCAGGCTCAGCTGCATTCAGGTAAGAGCCAGAAGTACCTGTTAGACCATCTGGCTTGATYGCCAGGATAGCCGAGGTCCTTCCTATCTCCTGACTGCTTCCTACCACTTACAGCAAGGCTTGAGTTTGGCTAAAATCTGATCTTGCACAAGGCATCTAAGGCGGATTCGGAAACACTGAGAAACAGCAAATGCAATTTCTTTGCACTTTGTGCCTAAAGATTATCACTGTGCTGACAGAAAACAGTACTTTATGTCTGTCTGAGGGTGTCTTCGGTTTCAATGGCTCTTTCTTTTGCTAACAGCTAACAGAGATTGTTTGCATTCTGCTTTTTCTCTACATACAGATAAATATGTTGCAAATAGGTAACCAGTATAACTTCTTTCTCWAAAGCTCAAAAGGCTACTCTCTAAAAGGCTATATTTAAAGTATTTTCACAAAAGTCTTTTCTTCTTTTTCTCCTTCTTTATTTTGGGCCACCTTATTTCTTGCAAAGTGGCATTTCAGTGTCCTGCATTTCTYTTCCTTATATGTCTAATTCTGCACGATGGGGGAGTGCTGTAGAACCTCGAAGCTCCCAAAACATGCAGGTTGCAGGGCTGTACTGAAGATATTAATGTCATTTTTCAAATCCATGGTCTGCCTGCAAGAGCAGAGGAGTAAAAACCTTTGGGATGAGCTCAAGAAGTTTCTGTGATGTGTAAGGCAGCCTTGTAGCGAACACTAATGCACTAAGTGAGATGGGAACCACCAGGTCAGTCCAGGGATACTGAGATATAAATGGCTTTTCCTCCATAGGACTCTGATTTCCAGATAAAAATRGTGAAACAGAGTATCTTTCTTCCATCAACAATAATGCTTTGAATAAGTAAAATTTCTTTTTGCACACTATGCTGGGCAAATTCTTCTCTGCTACAACCAGGAGCAGCCCTGCAGGTGACTCACTAAGAGTCTGTGCCAGGTTCACACTCAAATAACAAGATATGAATACTTCCACGGTGACATGTAAAGCCCTACTGAATTCACAGCCAATTTTTCTTCCATTTAGATACAACCTTTATCTTATCAATCACATTATTGATCAAAGGGTCAAACTGGCTCTCATTATCGTGCAGGGCACAATCGCCACCAGATATGATCAGAAATGATGCAAAAAGGAAGGATTTTATCTACCTCCCCTCACTGCAAACTCATCTGCTGCTCTGTGAGCGAGGTGCAAGTAGGGGGTCAGATTTGTTGTTCCCAATGGAGCACATTCTGTTAGGAAAAACAACCTCTTCTTCGTCAGGCTCCTCTGATCCACTCTTTGCAGCTTTATGCTGAGACCTGTCCCACTCGTCAGCGTTTTTGGCACATAACCTTAGTTATAAAGGCACAAAGATGACCTAAGGCTGATATTAGTGAGAAGGGCCAAGGAAATGCAGAGTTCTGCATATTCTCATGTTTGGTAGAAATGACTCCCTGTCTGTGMGATTTCAGTAATTTAACAGTCATTTTACCTCAATTTGAATTATGCTAGGGACAAATAAATATATAAAAGTACAGTAGCCCCACATTTGGGCACAGCTCTGAGAATTTAWTTGCTGTCCCTGGTTCCAATAGCTCTTCTCTATCGTCTAGAACAGCTCCCATGGTTGTCAGTTCTTAGCCTTCCATCAGCAAATGGATCATTTTCCAATACACTACTCATTGCACTGAGCATTTACTCACAGCTATTCCGGTGTGAAGTCAGCTGATTGCTCCTTCTTTTTTTTTTTTTTTAGTCATTTAAAGTGACTTACATGATTTTTTTCAAAATGCATCTTGATCGCAAAAAGCCAAGGGAAAAGTCCCATAAATCCCTTCAAAGGCTGTATTTATATCTCCAGTGCTGTTTTCCTAAGTGCCTTTGCTCAGGTTATTTAACAGGCCAGGAGCTTGTTTTTACCATCTCGGACACTGGGATGAGAGGGGTCTCGTGGCTATTTTATTGCTTTGCACAATACTGATGAGGAAACATGTCCCATCCATTCAGGTTTTCTCCCATGTTTCCTCATGGCTAATACTGAACATGCAACATGGAATTATTTGCAAGCAACTTTGTTTTGAAATACAGAATAATAGAAAAAAAAAAGGGTAAATTAGAGTTCCTATTCACACTTAGTATAAGTGGAAAAGAGGATTTTTTTTTTCCCACCTGCCTGAAAAATGAGCAAAATTTCATAAAGGGAAATATTTGGGGGCTAAACTTTCCTGGAAAAATAAATAAGACAGAGAAAATACTTTTTTTTTTTTGTGCAATTAACACAGCACGTTGGTTATTGTATTCTTGCTGGCTTTGCTCGTATTTCGCCAAACCAACCTGATGCAAAASGCTCAGAACCTCCTCGCTCCCTTAGTCCCCAGATAACGCGGCCCGAGCGGTCGCTCGCAACAGGAACCCCGTCTGTTGCAAGCACTTCGAGCCTTCCTCGTTTCTCGGAGAGGAAGTGTGTGGCCTGTTTGGCAAAGGCTGCTGTACATGACAGCGTGAACCTCGCGACGCGCGCACTCGGCCGGCTGCTCCTCGACCCGATCAGCCAAACCTTGCTGGCAGCGGGCGAGCTGCATTATGACTCCTGCTTCCTCGGAGAGCGCCTGCGAGCCGGAATACCATGACTAGCATTTAAAGGTAATCGTTACTCTCGTGCGYTGGAGATGATCTGCATAATTATCTGTGAAATATTTACAGAAATGGGGGGTTTATTCCATTCATGGCTACTGWATTCAGGCTGGGTATTTAAAGCAGGTGGAAAGGCAGAAATAGAAAAGCCTGCCTAGACCTCTTGGGTTTTTTTAAGGGTTTAAGGGTTCCAAACATAAAAAGGAAGTCAAGTATTTCTGTTGAAAACTCACATTAAGAGAGATGCTACCGATCACTATAACCAGGGTATGAGCAATGCCACCGACAGCGTGGTGGGCTTTTTGCTCCAAGTGTTAAAAGTTTGCATAATATGACACTTSTGTGCTGGTCCGTGGTACCTAGATTTTGCATGCCTCTGTGAATTACTCTGGCTACAGGACTGCATTGTGTGCAAAGATACCAGTGCCTGGAAGCTCAAAGGCTGTATGTTTTGATTAATGAGCAATTGAAGGCAAATTCACAGGGAAAAATATATAATTTGTGARAACTGAGCTGCCTTTTACCCTCAGAAGGGGATGCTTTTAAATTCCCAGCTAAAAAGAACACCTGCATTACCTGTGAACCTTACCAAGAATTAAATTCTAAGTACAGACGTTAATATCAGGCAACAAAAATGAAATAATGCATGATGCATAAGAGATTTCCAAATTTCGCTACCTGGTATTCCCTGCAGAATGTGTTTACTCAGGTTTTTATTTTGCCTTTTCTACTTTTTCCTTATACTTTATTTCTATCTACTAGCTYTCAATCTAATTTTGCATAAAAATTTGAAAAAGTCCTTACATAGCAATGGAATTTCCTACATATCATGCCGTTTGAATGCTCCAGAAGYGCGTTTTCTGAAAGAACAGGTTCTGCCAGAGGAAACTCTTGCTACATGTTATGTACGTAGGAATGGAAGGTGCAAAGTTGCACCGAAGGGTTTCAGGACCCACAATTTAGGTCAGCGAGACTCCAGTCCTGAACAGTGACAGTGGTGACAAATGTACAGCTCCCAATGGCTCTGCCACTGACAAAAAGCACAAGGCAGGACAGGGGCTGGAGACATTTTCTCACCTTTCTTCTGGAAGAAAAAAAGGGAAAAAAAATCACTACAAGCAAAGTTCACTACAAAGATCACTAAAACCCCCATAGTTGTGCATGTGCAAACAGCTGCGGCTGCAGCGACCTGCTTTTGAGATGTATGTGCACAAATGGAAAGAGGAGGAGAAGAAAAGACACAGAGTTGGGAGGGCAGAAGACACAGGTTTCTGGTTAAATTCTGACTTTCACACCAGTGAGAATTTACTGTGAAAATTTTCACGGAGTTTGGGCTGCACTTGGTTGCGGCTCTTCAACACAACGGTTCCTTGGTCATGAAATAGCAGAGGGCTTGGGGGYCCCAAGACAAGGTGAGGTTAGAGAGTCTGTCATCTCAGTGCTTCACAAATAATCCTCAGGGAACCATTTTATCTTGCTCTGGCACAATCATCTGCTGTACAGATGGARGCAAATCTCTACTCATGTCCCAAACTCCCATAGCCCTGTCACCATCCGAGAGTAAGATGCAACACCTGGGACAGACTTTCCACTTTCAAAAGAATATCATCTATAAAACTGCTATTGATTTGCGATACACTTATGTTATTAAAAAAAAAAAAATAAACTGCTCACCAACAAGAAGTTCTAATGCTCTACAGTTTGCTGTAAGTCAATTTTGGCAGAATATCTCAAGATTTGAGAAAGCCACCATATATTTTGTCCTACAAGGATGCAATGAATTTGTATTCATTGTACTCATTGCTTGCTACACAAGCGCAAACTACTTAAGCCATAAATTGTACTTTGCCCTGAAAAGGCCTGTCATAGTTTAGTATTGTTAGAAACAGAATTCTGATTCATACACCGTTACTCTAAAGCAGTTATATATCATTGACAAGGTGGAACTTGAAAGAGTCTTCTGTATCCTCCRTAAAACAAAACTTATTTTTGCTATTTCCATCCCATTTTCTATGTCTGGAGGAAGCGCTCTGCCTCATAGGGTTCACCCCATTATTTTTGASTGGAGTACAAGCACCTTTACTCTGCCCAAATGCATAATGACAAATATCCTTGGTGAGGAAACTAGGCCTGACATCTGTGATTTTCCTTTTTGACCACTTTGGATGCATGAATCAACAGCAGCAGTCAAAACTTTCCATTCCTTTACTTTTTTTATTGAAAACTGTTGCCCTGAGTCTAGATAACTTCTTGAGATCTTTGCCACTTTCGAGATTTTAAGGCATCACGTGTAGTACGAGACACTGAACTGAGCATGGAAAATGTTACGAGACACAAAACTGTCACACTGGTGACATCAAAACCCCAAATGGCMCTGCTCTGCACTATTACTATAAATCATTTGTTTTGCTTTTGTTTTCCATAAGTCAAATTCTTCCTTCTTTAAAATAACAGCACCGAGCCATGGTGCTCTCTCCTTTTGACTTCAGAGGGCCTACTAGGAGAAAAAAATATCACATAGAGCAACAATTTCCATGGCAGAATTTTGCCTGATTAATTTCGCATGTGCTCTGCAAAAATGTTCATGCAAGTAGGTATGTGCTTATTTTCCAGCACTTAACCCTTCTGAACTATACWGCAGGTGGTTTAATGCCCAAGTGTATAGGCGAGCACTTACTTCACTTATTTTTAAAGCAACATTGAGGGTTTAGACACCTGAATAACATCTAAATAAATGGAAGTACCTCACTCAAATGTGCCAGCCTTTTAAAAGTCTGCAAGTGCAACATGGAGTTTTAAGAAGTCTTTCCCTCATGTGTAAACCCTACGTCTCACTTTCCCAATTGACCCGGGGCGCGTTCAAAAATTGCACCCACTCTAACCTCAAGAGCAGGAGAAAAACCCTTAAAAACGTTCTGCCACACTTYACATCACTAGTAAAATGGCTCGTTTTCCTGCAGCTGAAGAGCCAGGTCCACCATAAGGGAGCACATAGTGAGCGGTCCCTCACTGTTAGCCCAAGATTTGGCTTTTTTAATTGGTGCCTAATCTTTTAAATTCCCTATTGGCATAAGAAACATTGCTGGATAATTTGACTATTAGCCTGGAACCTCTACAACAGTAATAGCCAAAGCATTGGCTATACTACTATACCTATACTTCTTGCTGGAATACAACTCAGAAAAAGATTGAAGAAGTGAAAATTAGAAACCAAGGYGTACTTACATAATGTTTGGATATATTTTTACAATGAGAGACCCACAGATTCACAGGTGWATACCCAAATTGCTTATTTAAATTTTAAGCTAACTTTTATTCTGCTTCTAGTCTTCCTATAACGGAGCGAAGACAGAATTTTTGTGAAAGATGAATTCTGTCCCCTGTCCAAAGGATGCTGGCACAGCTGCACCCTACACATGTGTCACATGCTAGTTTCTGAATAGAGATAATGAAAAAAATAATGCACCAAYAGAGGCTTTCAGAGAAAAGCTTTTATGACCAGAACTAGGGAGCATGAAAAGTAGATGAGGTGGAGTCAAATTGAAGTTTGCATTACCATTTGTAAGAAAATGCAAGAAAATTAGTGCTGAGAAAAGTATTTTCTCTCTTGAATGTTGGAGGTCTCACTAAGCTCACTGTAAGATGTAGAAAGTTTACTGTATCTTGCAGTGAGCTCAGTTCCAACAAACTTACTTTGAAGGACAATTCCATAAGGGTCTCACTGATTTCAGCAGAACTGCTCACGTTAGCAGACAAATTGGAGCAAGGCAGCCTGACAACGTTAAGGACAGAGCAGCTTCCAAGAGGCAGAGATCAGCTTTGAAATCTAAGCTAGAGAAGACCAAGAGAAATAGATTGTAGCTGAGGTCACAGAGCTCTGTAAACACTCATATGATGCTGCTGGTTTCTATTATTGTTTTCCCCAGGCAACTACCAGAAAACTCTTCTTTTAGAAATATCAGCTATTAGCTAATAGCACCACAATTTTGAACAAGTAGGATTTATCCTCTTCTGACTCTGATAATGCACCACAGCCTGAGCTACCCTTTACATGAGAAGGGCTTTGCTTTCTKCTGCCCGGCAGCAAAGCCACAAGAAGGAACCTTCCACGCCAATAACCCATGCTTGCCTAGGGCAGCGTTTCTTGCACATCCTCCAAGGCTTTGAGAAAGACTTGATCCTGGAGAAACTAGACCACTGCCTTGATGCAAAAAAAGGGCTTTTGAGGCAAGGTGTTATGTTCTTTCTTACACCACCCACGTTCTCCAAGCTCCCAAGTGCATCAGAGGAAAACCACCAAACAATGTTCTTGGTATTCAGCAATAAAACAACATAATACCCACAGAGCTGAAAAAAMCAGATCTGTCAACCCAACTAATTTCTTTGTAGCCTCAGGACTCCAAATGTTGAGAAGAATATTTTTTTGTGTGTGTRTAAAATGACTGTACAGGCAGGGGTTTGCTGTGACTTCCTATTGTGCTGGGGCACTGGTAATGGAAACTTTTACTACATTACGTTCTTCTGAGCAACTTCCCTAGCTGTGGTTTTCTGCTATTCCCCYGATAAAAGCACCAAAGTGGTGAGAGCGTAGCAAATATGTAAAACTCTGAATTGGTAAAACTGAATTTGAAGCAAGATCTTTCAAAAGCAAAACTACCTAAAACTGAAGACGGCAAAACTGGGTCATCTTCTACGTGTTGGCACAGCAGGTGTTATTCTAAAGTTTAATTTCAATGTCTTCTTTGATTTAGTTCTGAAGAGCTTTGACGGAATTAGAGAGAGCTATGGGAAACACTATGAAAACGCCGAGAGCCTCAGCAGAAACAAGTGTGTCGAGCCAACCGGGTAAGCACGTATTTGATTTCTTCCAAGAGAAAAAGATGCTCAAAATATATGGTACATTAATGCATGAATCTTCCTTCATTCATCTGATGTAAAAAAAGTGACTGTGCAACTTTACTGCGGGAGAAGGAAGGCATCCATAGACAATGTTTATTTTTAAGCATATTCTAGCTCTTTTTTCCAAGAAGTAATTTAATTAAAAAACAAATGTTAAGAGTTGCTAATACCCCTTGAAAGGCATTTCCTTCTGATTCAGAAAATACCGTCCTATTTTGAAAGCAGACTTAYTGTCTTTTGAAGTATTTTCATGTAATCTTTTATGCAGACTTGTTCTCCTATTTTAATGTTGCTCAGTTCTAAGGTTAATGACTTAATGACATTTTGATTCCAATGATCTTGAGGTCYACTGTTGGACATTTGCAATCATAGCACTATGCAGCCAATCTTCCACTTTACTAAAGTTATCAATAAAAGCTATATAAAACAACACAGTTCACAAACTCGAGCTAACAAAAGAGGATCTTACACATCTGTCCTGTGCCCCCACACATGAGAAAATCATCTTGCAAGACCCCCATAGTCTGGTAGAGATCATGAGTCTGAGTGGGAAGGGGAAAAAAAAAATCATTGACCTGCTCCTCCAAACCACAAGTGTGCAGGTGGAGAGCAAGCACAGCCTCAGCTCCTGTGCTGATATATKATGGTCCACTCCTGCAAGGGCCGCACTAAATGACTCCCCAAAGGTGCAAAATTGAAATGTTGAGGGAGTGGGGAGAAGGGGAGAGGTGTTAATCAAAATCCTGCATTTTTCCACAACAGCTTGTCAAATTATGTTGCTCTCTTTTAAGAGGACGGAGAACAGTTTAGTTCATTAGTGCTGGAAGGAAATCCAGCCCCACTTCTAGCATTGCCGAAGAGAGTCCTAYAGCCCTAGGTCCTAATAAAACACGGACTCAGCATTGCTAATGGCTGCTTGGAGTAATGCAAACTGACCATTTATCTGTTTGCAAGAAATGTGCCTGTGCTGATTTTGCCAAAAACACCATCAAAACTATTGCAGTCATCAAAACAGCAGCACGCTTCTTCTCAGAGCGGGACCTTACAGGGGCTGCCAGGGCTGCACGCTGAGTGGCACGGAGCTCATGTGGATACTAAAAGGCAGGATTTAGTAGGCTTAAAATCAACAGCATCCTTTGCAATGACATAAATAGAACACGTGCCTAAAAGATACCTCAGCAAAGGTTGAGAGCATGGGGACCTCAATGGGAGATTACTTCAATGAGGGATTCACAGGTTCAGTCTTATGCATCTGGCATTCCCAGTGGGATGCTCTGTTGCATCCTGCTTGACCTCCAGCTGCCATTCCAGAAGAGAACAAGATTTCCCACAAACCAGCAGCTCTGGCCTAGGTATTGTTGACAGCTAAATCTGTCCTGGATATCTGTGTTCAAGTACCTGGAGGCAGATTTAAATGCTTGCATAGCTTTCTTGTGTTTAATTCTTAGTCAATCAGCATCTCCCATAAAGGCTTAACCATTGCTTAATTAAATTTAGGAATCTAAGCCTCAACACCATTGTCATCCAAATCCAAGGAAAACAGGTATCTGAAAAGGAACACACACACTACTGAAAGCGTGTATGGGGGTTAATCCAATGAGTGTGATGCCATTTTGAGTAGATTAAACTCCAAGTCACGTTGCCAAACACCAAAAGATTTCCCCAAGCCCAGGAACAGGCACATTAAGTCAGACGGAAGAGTCAATCCATTGACTACATTATTCCAAATAAATACCAGGAAAAGCAGGTTAAATTGAAGGATAGAAAGGCAAAGAATGAAGACGCAAAAGGAAAGGAGAATGCAGATAAGTAYGTTCTGCATTTGAGATCTGCAGTGCAAATGCATTTAATTGCTGGATCCTGATAGGCTTTTGTGCTGCACCAAATACCCAGCCTTGTGCTTTCTCTTAGCTCTAGTGYACCACGCTTGGTCCCTGACCAAAGGGACAGGGTGCAAGCTTTGTTTCCACGGGATGCATTTGGACTCCCCATATGAGTGCACGCAGGGGCATCCCTGGCGTCATCTGGGTTATAACAGGGCAGCTGCTGAARCAAAGGGTTATCGGGAGTCACGAGCCCTCCCACTGCTCTCTCCTCCCTCGGGTCCCCGAGTCAGAGTCGATCCTTACTGCGCTGCGCGTGGCTGCACCTGCGGAGCTCTCGGTCCCCAAAGTGGCACCGTTAGGGCTAATTTGGGCGCACGGAGGTTGCGCTGCAGCCACACCTTGCGGCTGCGGCACAGGCACCCTCCCAGCCGGGTGCCCTCCTCTTCCTCCCCGGGATATGTCATGCAAGAAACCAAAAGTGCTTTTGCTAGAAAATAGAGCCGGGGCGGTGCAGGGAGCTGAGCTTTGGGCCAGCGGCTCCTTCCCAACCCMGACTGGGTCCTTGGCAGGGCACAGCCTGTTCCTTGACAGCAAAGTGCAGCCCCGGCRGGATTGGGATGCTCTGCACCATCTCCAGCAGTGCTGCACCTCCTAATGAGGCATTTGAAGAAAGCAATATTCAGTCTTGCACCTTGCAAGGTACCAGGATGCGGGTACCTGAAACCAGCCTGAATGTAAAGCTCAGCTTTTACTCCTTAAAAAAAAAAGGAAAAAAAAAAGATCTGATTCAGTGGAAATAACCACACTGAGCTTTTTCCATATAACTGTTCCATTTTAGAGGTAACCTACACACTCAAGTTGCGAAARAAAGGTTGTGTTAAGAGTATTTCAGTCTCTTTTTTTTTCAAAAAAAAAAAACCCAACCTACTTAAAAATAGGAGGTGCTCATTAGATCAAATCCATCRGATCACTGAGTGATGTGGATGTGGAGAAAGAGGGTAATTGGTTTAGTYCCCGTTTTGAAGCGTTGGTATCTGAAAGGAGACAGTCTGGGTTTTGCAAGATGTTGTAGAGTGTGGTAGGGTTTTTTTTACATGACCAAAAAAACCCAGTGAGGTTTCATTTAAATGACAGTTAAAATGAGGTCYTGTTATTTGTGAAGTGGGAGGGTTGAAAGGTTTGGGGTAGTACAAAAGCCTTTTACTTTCTCTCTAAGTACACACGCTTTCAGAGGTAACCTTTGCCTGGATGTGGCAGCCAACATTACAATTAATTATCTCCTTTAAAGAAGTATAAAGTAACATAAAAAAAAAATAAAATAAAGATTAAAGTGTAAGCAAATAATTACAGATCCTTCTAAGGAGAAGAAAASTCCAGTCCCTCATACAATGCATAACAAACTGCAAAACACCATGGGAAATGTAAGGCAAGGAAGGAGGGCAGAAAAGCACTTTTTTCTGCTTTCTCAGTATGGAAACAAAACTTTTTTAAATATAACAGTGTAAGTTTAGAAAAGAAAAATTAAGATAGATCTACATTAAAAAAATGATGTTAGAGACTGCTCCCTAACAATGGGCAATGAGAATTTAGGGAATGACACTTTATCTTTACTCTGCAGGTCTTTCACAATGTACTTTTTGGCATTAATCTCTTGTGGACCCAGGAAAAGATCTGACTTTGTAGAAAATAATTCTGTGCCAATACTTAGGTCTAGAGGCAGCCTTTGAGATACTCATAGATGTTTCTTAATTTTTAGTGCATAACAGGAAAGCAATCAAAAGACATATTCAACACGATTTCTTCAATCTGGTTGAACTAATTATATAACAGGTTATAGTAAACTAATCATGGCAGTTGATTGATTAATACATAGGTACTGAACAAGTCCTGATTAACTGAGTGATGGCAAATAAGTGAGAAAAACCTGATAATGCTAATACTAAGCCCACATCAATAAATTAACCCATGTCAGCTCCAGACTCTACACRTCTGTGTATCTGTAAGGATGGCTTCTGGCTGTACCATACAGCCAGCTCTGTGAGCAAGGCTAGCAAACTAAACACATGCACAGTCATTTTGAATATAATCATGTAAAGTGACCCACTGCTTTGCTTACTTCCAGTCTCGATAGCATAACAACAAACCACCACCCCAAACTAACGCAGCGAATTAGCTCTTGAGTTCTTTCAAACCACAGACGTGGAGTATTTTCCTTATTACTTAGATGATCATTATGACTGCTGCAAGGATAACTACACATGCTCACCTCCTCTTGCCAATATTTCTCTCCTGTATGCTTGCATGTTTCCTTCGGTATCACAGAAACATCATTATCAATACATCAACGTGTATTATTTGCCAGGTCATGAGTCACTGAGACTGAACTCAGACTCAATACCAGTCTTCATTCTGGATGGCATTCCTAGATTCCACTAAATGAATAAATAAATAAATAAACAAACAAACTATCTGAGGAGGAATCCATATTAAACAACCAACCTAATACGATACAGATATATGTCTATCTGCCTGAGTAATTTCTTTGTCTACTCCCCCAAGTCATTTCTGGTTTTGCACACATTGAGTTGTGCCGAGTGGACAGATATGGAGGCTGACAATCACCGCAAAGGCTCTGGTGTGTGGTGTGTCTAGCAAGGGGCACGCTGTTCCTGCTCCAGGCATGGGGGAGACACTGTCACCCCCCTTTGTGCTGTTAGCTGGTACCAGGTGTAGTGGATGGGGTTCCACTTCATGCAAGAAATTCAGACYTTTACAATCTTTCTTGCTAGAAATTGTGCCAAGAGCTCAAAACACACAGCGTTGGATGTTGCCAGCCTCCTACCTGTCAACATTTCCTGTAGACTCACMGCAAATGAGGAGCTCTTGAACGCTTTGTAGTTCCCATGTTGTCCAGAGCAGTGGACAGGATGGGGTCTATGAAATGTTCAAGCACCTCCGCCTCTCAGGAAGTCACCCAACTAATAATATGTGTTGTATGCAGGGTTGCAAGCACCCAAAATAGGACTCTACCCTCAGGTCCTTGCTGAAGGCTGCAGACTGCTCCACACCATGCAGAGCTCAGACTCACCGCAAGCTAYGTTTTTCTATATCAGGACATACCCCAAACATTAAGAGGTCTGTGATTAAAGAGATAATGAGCACAGATACTCAGTAGCACGTACGTTGTGCATTAATCTGCCCACAYGCCCATGAGCAGGATTCAAGGCCTTATCTCAATGCAGACCAAGCAAATTTTGGACATGTACTAACACCTCAAAGGAGTTCATTGGCTTATTGCCTGTTCTTCAGTCATATACATTTTCTGCAGGAATTAAGGTCTTTGAGTAAAGATACTGAAATATAAATCCTACTCATAAGCATGGCTTCCCTAGGCCCTATCAGTGACATTTAACTTGATCAGCAAAAATATTTGTCAGCTGAATTCTAACTAAACACTTAATTTCCATTCAATTCTGAACCAATCTATAAAGCCCCTCTCTCAAAATTGCAGTTGAGTACAAATTCATTTTACTTTTCTTCTGGAAATGAAAATAAGATGCCTCATATGGCATCTCTGAGGCTGTTTCCATATAAGTGCTGGCTGTTTATTTAGCTAATTTGAAAAACAGATGGGAAATGGACAATAATCAGCAATAATGACCTCTAATGCCCTTAATCTAAACAACTTTAATATCCTTGAAAAATATCAATGATGTTAAACAACAGAAGGATTCAACACACATCTTTCCTTTTTCAATGCAATGCATCACCACTGCTCAAATGGTAGCTGAAGATATTTGAACAGTGGTGTCAGACTGGGTTACATCCTAATACCATGGACACGTACTCATTTTGCTAGCTTCAGACAGAACATTTTTTTAAAATGTGGCAATTATTAGAAAAGAAATGTAAAATTATTTATTTCCAATTAATCAAAAGTTTTTCTTTTCCCCCCCCTTTCTCATCTTTACCTTATTCTTACAAAACTATAGGTTCTTGAGGTTTACAGACTGACATTTTAGAGTGCATTTTTTTTCATATACGACCTACTATATAAAATATAACTAACAAAACCAAAAATATCTACTTCAGAACTGTATCACATTTAAGTTTTTTTTTCTGTCTTTTAACAGGTCAGGAGAGTGATTTCCTTGCTGTCCTCTATGATTATCCTTCAGCAGACATAAGCCAACCTATATTTCATGTAGGAGAAAAACTACGTGTGCTATCAGAGTAAGTTCATCCGATTTTTAAATTAGATTAACTGATGTGAGACTATGTTGCATGCAGCTGGCACCAGGTAAATGCTGTGAATTTCATTTCTCTTGAGCAAAGTGCTTCTTTTCAGTCTCCAAACTCTTTAGGGGAGTTGAAAGTATGAAAGCTTCAGCAATGAGATTGTCTAGATATAAGAGTCAATGACAGGCTCCTAAAAGCCTTGCTATACCTGGTGGACAGTGTCCAAGCAGATTCTGAATATCTCAAGTCATGAAGTCTATACAAGCATGTAAAAGAATGCTTCAGTTTTACATGTGTTTTTAAATATTTAAKCAAAATGAATAGAGTTTGCAGTCAGCAGGGAAAAATATTCAGTCAAAGTGTAAAAATTCCAAGATCTTA
The DNA here is from genome assembly GCA_003342815.1 of Eudromia elegans. Lineage (NCBI taxonomy): Eukaryota > Metazoa > Chordata > Aves > Tinamiformes > Tinamidae > Eudromia > Eudromia elegans. The sequence continues at coordinate 2,635,661 of PTEX01000094.1, forward strand.
AGGGTCTGAGATTGCAGATTCTTCTTGGATTCTTGCTTTCCCCTKRCATGGTTTTAGAAGGTGGATTCAGRTTCTACTGAACATTAAGAWTCAAAACAGAATTCCAAAAAGTGCTYTGAAATGGATTTTAAGAAAGTATCTCTCAAGTGAAGTGGAAAACAAGAGAAAGAACAAAAATAGTCCAAGTCAAGTAGAAAAGGAAACTGATTCTGGTTCCCCTGCACCAGCTCTGTGTTTGTGCACGTGTGCACATGCATGTGTACATGCGTATCTCCTTCTCTCTCATCCCTTCTCCTGAACAACTCTTGTTATCAGCTCTTTAAAACGTCTTCCTAATTGAAAAGAAAAAGGATGAAATTACTTCTCCCCCTATTTTATTATTTTTTTAAAAAATTTTTAAATGAGTCTTCTTTTTGGAGGCAAGACAAGCTGAAGAGAAGATGCAGGAATTAATTTTCTCAAAGATACCCCAAACATTTCTACTCCAAATTTTTATCAGACCTAGAAGGACGTAGTCTTAAGAGTACGAGTTCAGCCTGAACACAAGCGTAATGCAAATTCTCCCACGTTCAAGAACGAGCACTCTCCTTTTGAAGACAGCAGCCCTGGTATTCTCCTGTGCACCACTTGTAGCAGTGCACAGACTCACGGGCACTCTTTGCACAGCTTAAACAGAAAGTTTCACTTTTGCAGTGTTGGTAGACCAGATGGGCTCAGGAGGAAGGGAAGGCCAGACATAYAGCAGAGAAACCCATTGAGGGTTTTTAAATTTACAGGAAACATATCTATCCAGGCAAGTCTCTGAGCTTCAAATGACTGAGGACAGGAGAACTCAAGAGAGGCATCATAGATGCGTGATGAATTTTCAGGCTTCTTCTCAAGGCCACTATGACCTAGTAAAGCCACTGCCACAACATGGTGCTGAGCTATGTGGACCGTGGGTCTGATCTGGAATGGCTGCACATTCTGCTGACAGTGTCCTCGTTGCCTCCTTAAACCTACAGATCACAAGACTTACACGGCCACTAATTGAACTTTTGGCGGATGGAGAGCTTCCCTAAATCAGGGGAATTCTTCACCAGTAATATCCAGTTTGCATAATGCATAAGACATTGCACAATCATTGGCTTCACTTGGAGAGTCCAGTTCAAAGTACATACACCTGGAACATATCAGKGGGAATTAAATGCATTGTATGCCATATACATACTATAGAGTATGCTCTACTGGACATTTAACTTGTTCTGAAAGAACYAGATTCTTGCAATGGCAGTTTTTACCATGCTTGCTGTTGTGCAGCATCAAGCATTTCTCCCAGTAGTAAAGGAGAGCTGAAGAAAGCCTTAATGGAACCTKCCTCTTCCTGGTTTGAATCAGCTTATACAAAGAAAAGCCACTTCAGTGCCTTATGCAAATAGGTATGGCTTGTCCTAAATGAACAGCCTGTCCTCCCCTGCTGGGCTATGCATTAAAGGTAATAGGATTTTATTCTTGCATAAAGACTCCTACTCCGCACAAGCTGTAGATATARTATTTCTTGGGTCATTGAAGGAAGCAAAATGTAGTGGATGAAAAGAACAGCCCAGCAGGTATGATTAGGGTACAAGAGGCTGGGAAGTACCATGGAGAGTCCAGGATTAGCAGGCAGCATGCCCTCATCTTATAATTGATTGTTAACCCTTCTACCCAAGCAATATTTTTGTGGTGAATTGCAGTTTTCAGGGAATATGGCTCATACCACACACTCTCTTAAAAGCTTAAGGAATTGGTGACAACCACATCCATAAATCATGCCAGCCACATAGTATGTGGAATCTATACTGAAAATACAGCTATTAGCAGAGTTTTTTTGACTGCTGCATGTTGGCAGAATTAGGCAAGCTCTCTTGTTCCAGTTCCCCAATCTCCACCTCTGTTCACCTTGCAAGGAAAAACTGGATTTAACTGGAACTACTTTGGGGTACTAAATGACCCCCCTAGCCTACATGTAAACTTCTTATAAATTATTTCATGTTAGCTGGAAAATCACAGATAAAACCTGTGGGACCCTGATACTTCCAGCTCCTGAGATGGTTTTTCCCTCAGCACATGCATTCTGGTCCATGAGCCCAGCTGCTCTAAGTCCACTATTATAATTTAAATGTTTTAAATGGAATTTAGCTGTTTTGACATACTCTGAGAACCTGACATGCAGTCTGGGAGCATTTATATGAATGCTGTTTCTGTGAAGCTTCAAACACAAGATTATTATTTGGATTCAAACCCTTAAAGGAAGAGGTGGAGAAAACCCATCAGTCATCATAGTTCTGCACTGCCATAACTCCTTACTATTAATCACTCAATGTTTTGCGGTATCTCTGTGAAAATTCTTAATCCCCTGGTCTTCCAAGATGCTCAGWAGCCAAATCCAATATTTAATACTCCATTTAAAACCCAAGACCTATCAAGGAAGACGCCTACGTGCCTAACCACCTCCTTCCAGCTACGGGGCCTTCTCCTTCCAGCCACGGGGCCTTCTCCTTCACTCTGCAGTGCGTTCAGCAGCTCGCTGACGATGAGGGAGAGAGCACAGGATGAATCGGYTCCATCAGACTGAAAACACATTCCAGGCCGACAGCGTCCACCCTCGGAGTGTCTCTCCCGACGCTCCAGGAGTCAGGGCAGTGCCGTCTAGACGCCGCACGCGGAGCCAGCAGCGCGCCGTCTTGGAGCCCGCCCGTGGTCTGGCCGCGGGAGCACCGAGCACAGCGTGGTTTAACCACTGCAGCATTTACCCTTCCTCTTTTAACTGCAGGAAGGTATTTGACCGCTTGCACCGTTTGGACGGAACAAACATAGCTTATTTCGACGTCCAAATTCAATCCCAGTGTACGTTTAGACAAGAAACTTTGCTAAACAAAACACGCTTGGGGTCATCTGCAACTACTCAGATTCAGGAACGCAATGCAGTAGGTTACAGGCTAACCCATATGTCTTAACTCCCCCCTAAGAGCAGGGCAAGCTCTGAAACCACAGATTTCAGTATCCATTTTCTTGCTTTCTCACAGTGAAGGAGGCTGGTGGAGAGTCCATTCCCTCACAACAGGGCGAGAAAATTACATTCCAGGAAAATACGTAGCAAAGGTTTACCATGGGTAAGTGCATGCTTCCTACAGCCTTTCAGCACAATGTATATACACTGCCCTGGTTGGAATTATTAAATCTCATAAGCGAGCACTGATAACAGTAACCAGAAATTATAATTGGTAACAGCCTATAATTATCCACATCTCAGTCTCCTTGAAATATGACAATACCAAATCCACATCTAAAGCTGAAAAGATATTCACACCCACACACAAACACTAATTTTAAAGGGAAAATATCGTCAATTTCTCCCCCAAAAAATATCTAGTGTTGTGTTAAGTTTATAAAATAGTTTTACACCTTGGGCTGATCTATAATTTCAAAATACCAATAAAGAGAATATAGTTACAAGGACGTTTTTAGTACTTACTTATTAAAAAAAATTAAAGATAGATTTTTTTTATGAAGACTAACTAGAACAAAATATAAAGTCTCACACTAGAAGAGCTAAGGAAGGTTCAGAGGTTTGGTTTTGGCCTAGACATCAGTCAGGAAAAAAACATTAAAGTACACATAATTTTCGGAAAATCTTTTAATACCTGTATAATTTTAAGCATATTTTAATATGCTCCTATATCCACCTGCAACAGAGATGCTTCCCCAAATATGGGGCACAGATAAACAAAAAGATATTGTGAACTTTTAACTGCATCAAAACTGGATCAAAACCACAAGAACGTCTTGATTTTAAAGTGCCAATGACTCCAACATCAGCACAGCAAGCTCAGTTGCATCATTACTCAGTAGCTGGGCCAAAATACAGCAATTTACCAAGTAATGAAGAAAACCAGTTAGAGCAATTCTACCTTATCTCATAACTATCTTAAAAGTCTACATTYTGGCCTAGAATAAGCAGAATAACTGTGTTTCAAGTCTGGTTTAATAAAAGTGGTTAATATGAGAAAAAGTTCAGATATTTAATCTCAAAGACTGTATTTCACAGTAGCAGACTTTCAGTATGCCCGGTCCGCAACAATACACCAAATGCTGAGATGCGTTACCCAACTCTGGGACACTCTCAAACTGATGTGATGCCCTCAAATGATCAGCTTTTGGGACTCAAGCTAATATCTTGAGGCCATATCACATTAATGCAGAAAAAGTAGCTCTATGGGAGCTACTTAATGAGTCTTTAATGCCCTAGACATGCCACTCSTATGTCACATAGATGTGTCCCTAACATCTCAAATCAAGACAGCTTGAAACGTCTCATCTCYCCTAATAAGTCTGAATCTTATTCACTCTTTTTCTCCTCTTAGCCTAGGAAAAGTTAATGAAAATCCAAACATGAAAAGGAGAGCATGGTTTTCTCCATAAACTGAGGAAACATGCTTGGAAATAGTTGAGAGAATAACTACAGAAAGCCACAGTGTTATTTTTGCAGTCACTTTCCTGGCTAGYGCTGCACTTTCAGGACCACATGCAGCTCTCTGTTTCAATGGTGTCCAAATTTCAGATTTTGTTTTTTCCTGCTTCACAGCTGGTTATTTGAAGGGCTGGGGAGAGAAAAAGCAGAGGAACTTCTGCAGCTTCCCAACACCAAGGTCGGCTCCTTCATGATCAGAGARAGTGAAACTAGGAAAGGTGAGAAGAATACAATTTTCTTCCCTCTCAGTCTCAGGCATTAACACTTTGACAACTCRTAATTCTCCCCCATCCCATTTGATGTGCATCAGTTGAGAAACATACAACGTATGTATTGAGATAGCAAAGTCACCCAGTACAGTGTCCTGGTCTTCTCTCACCTCAAGTGCTGCTGGGAATCAAGGTTAAWGATGGCCACGGAAGGTTCCACAGGCATCAGCACAAACAAGACCCACTTGTTTAAACATTATTATTTACTCTGGTCACATGTAAAGCTTATTCGGCAGCGGAGGCTTCTCAAACAGYAGAAGAGCTGCAGTTTTGCCTCCATCAACAACCAGTTGGCTATAAAAAACCAGTGGGGGTGGCTGATAAATGTATTTCCTATGTCAGCAGTTGGTTCTTATATTTGTTTTTCAAAAGCATGATGTGTTTACAATTTTCTTTTTGACTGTTTTTCCCACCATTTTCCTATACTGGATTGCTCTAACAAATCATTTCCCTCTCCTCCACTACAAACACAAATACTGACATTTATTCTGCCAATGTATCAAAATCTTTCAGCCCAAGCCAAAACTATTCTGATTTGTTTRTGTTGCTATGTGGGAGTTGAACTGCTCACATTTCACGCTTTTATTCTCATCAACGGGCCAGGCTGCCTGGTCAGAGTACATCTCCCATTGCACACTAAAATGACTTTCCTTTTACTTTTGAAGCACCATAACACATCCTAATGTAACAATATTGCAGTTAGAAGAGAACCGTAAATCATCTCAGCCAACGGCTTGYACAACCCGAACTAATAAGTAAAACCTCCATCAACTTCATAGAAATTTAGGCTCAACACTCAAACTTTACCAATGATGCATAATTATTTTAGAAAAGCAAGGAAACAGAAAATCCAAGCTGCCAGCTCCTACCAGAATTGCATCATCAGGTGTCAGCTACTGCATTGTCTGGAACTGATTAAATGAGACCCCAGTAGACGAGTCTGAACCCTCACTTCAGAGAAAAGCARACAACTTCTGTTAAGGCCTAGGTCTCTTACAACCTTTCAAAAATGTCCCACCTTAGAAAGAATAAAGGAATAGACATTAAAAAATTAAAATACAAAAATAAATAAATAAAAYTGGCTTCTAGGCTCTGACTTTGGACTCTTGGTTCCCTTCATTATACTTGAGCCACTCAGTTTGTTCAGATATTTCATGCGTCTTCTGGAACATAGAATCACACCTTAAAGATACACTAKGTTTGGCCACTCTTATCTAGAATTAGCTGGGTATTTGATGCAACTTAGCTCTCTCRTTTCTACAGGGTTATATTCGCTGTCAGTACGGCACAGCCAAGTGAAACATTACAGGATCTTCCGCCTTCCAAATAACTGGTATTACATCTCTCCGCGACAAACCTTTCAGTGCCTTGAAGACCTGGTGAATCACTACTCAGGTAAAAGCAATTGCAACTGTGGAAGACAGATATTTTCCATAAGCAACAGTAAAACTGTATATCAAAGGTCCAGAACACAAATTATTGACTATGCCTGAGACTTCCAACTACCACCACAGAACAAAAAATTAAAATAACTTATGTTTTATTTTCTCTGACTTCATTTTTGACCCCATTCATAAATATTGTATGTCAACACTACAACTGAAATCAACCTGAGAACTCAGCTATATAAAGACAGATAGGTTATGCTGATACTGTATATCGTATTGCATGTCCTAATCGCCTCATCATTAGACCTGTTCTCTASTACTATTTTGATCTAAACCAAGCAGCACTTTCCTTGACAATGTTCAAGTAGATTTTGGACACTAGCACAGGTGAAGGACACTCAGTCCCCCTCTCACAACTATGACACATAATTTCAAGTTGTGCCTCTAGTCCTCAAGACCRAAGTTTAATTCTTGGCTCACTTTGTTTACCAGTATAGACATTTTTTGCCATTTGTTTATTCTACAGGCAGGCAGATAGCAGCATGACATGGAAAACTAGACTCTGTAACCATGAGTAGTCCACCGAGGGGACCATTATTTCACATAACCATATTTGCAGCAGATAATTCTTAGATATTTTGTTAATTTATTACTTTCAGTCAATAAGGCTAGATTTTATCAGCAGAATTTAGCTCACAGTAGTTAACTCAAAACTAGATTTAATGTCATTTATACTATAGATTTTCTAGTGAGTGACACCTGTTTTAATGACAATATTTCAGTTTAATGGAAATGTAATCTGTGTAAAACACCTCRGTAAACACCATGGATAAGGGGCTGCCATTACAGCTCATCAAAGTGAGTCAATTTTATCATGAAATAGGAGGACTGCAGTAAGCTTATTGCAAAAAAGTTACAAGATAAGAATATGTTCTATGCTTTAAATGGTAATGGATACTCTATGGCTTAAAAAGTATGAAGTCACCATATTTGCCTATTAAACTGATAAATAAAATCGCTTAAGTGATAGGTAATAGCATAGGCAAATGTTAGCCAATGAGCATATTTATATTATCAACATTTTTCCTTGAATGTTGCCAATATAAGAGCAGATGTAATAAGATTCCGCTTTCCTCTTGCCTCCACCATGGGATGATGTAGAACTTTACTCTGAAATAAGTCTAAAACATGTATTAAAAAAAACAGGTATAAAACATGAGCTTTCCACAATGACATCCTCTATGTGTGCAGTAGAACATATGCACTGTAAACGTGGCAGCAAAATAGGTGCCCATATAGTCCGCTCTGAGTGGTTGCATCCTGCATCTGTTTTGTACTCTGTCTTCATGGCTGAGAGGATGGAAAGAGAAWGCAGAAGCCACTAAGGACTCCAGAAACTTGGGTTTAAGTCCATCACAAACTTCCTCCTAGACTTGAGGCAAGGCTTTCAATCTCTCTGTGTCTCAGTTCCTCACTTGCACTGTGGAAAGTACAACCTGTATTTAATTAAAGGGTAAAGGAATGAGGAAAGGAAAAAGTTGATCCTACATCYTAATATCCTGGTTGAGGACACCCCTTTTTATTGACTATGGCTGTGTTTATTAGAGCATACTGCGGGAAGAAAAACAATGGATCATGATGGATAAGGATTGACTTTCTGTGTGGTTATTTCCCTGTTCAGAAGTTGCTGATGGTCTCTGCTGTGTCCTTACAACACCTTGTCTCACCCAGTGCACTAWCAGCCATGGTATTATGAGCCAAGTTCCTCCCGTGGTGATGCGGAACAAAAACTTCAGCTGGAGAAGCATCCACAGGTACTACSATGAAAAACAACCTTTTCTTTTTCCTTCACCAGCCTCTTAGATACTTGCACTTACAGGAGAAACAACCATCTGCTTCTCCAAGCAGTTTTAATTGCTTTAAGACCAATTTTAAAGCGAAGTCTAAATTTAAAAGCTGCTGATACCATTTTAAGCATAAAAATTAGGGTGTTCAACTTGTCAGTKAACTGAAAATCTGAGTGGTATGACTTTGAAAGAAGTAAAAATCCTAAGCCAGGATTTTTATATACATATATATATATAATAACAAAATTAATCTTTTTCTATTTAATAATTGCTATATATTATGACATTAGGCTCAAGTTAAGCAACTGAAACACTAAGCAAACTTTGATCTTTTAAAGGCTGGAGATGCCTGAAGATACCGAGAGCACATGGGCAGCAATAGATGACTCCTGTCTCAGCTATGGCCTAAGGGAGAGTATTGCTTCCTATCTCTCCTTAGCTGGGGATGACAACTCCTCTTTTGCAAGTGCCAGAAAGAAGAAAACRCAGTCTCTTATATACACAGGAAGCAAACGGAAGAGTAACTTTCACTTGTCACCTACGTATTATGAAGACTGAACCCAAGATGATCTGGAGAGAAAATTACTGAAGGGTTGGAAACTAACCCAGAGCATCCTTTGGTCCTGCAGTCCTTTGACAGCTGAGGGACACAAGCACCAGCTGAAGACCAAATGCTGGCTACGCTTCTGCATTTCCTCTTCTGAATGTTGACTAGAGACTTTTTATTGGATCAACTCCGGCATAGGCTGGGAACATGCCCAGGGCGCCTGAAATTCTTCCTTGTAAGATGAACAGAGAGAGACTCTTAGGAAAGAGCAAATAAGGCAGGGACTCTTCGATAAGGATGATGTCCACCACAGCACACAGGAAAAATTATTAGGAAGGACTAGCTAGAACTTAACATCTTAAGTTAAGTCTTGCTCTAAYGGGGTTGAAACACACCTTCACAGCACTTCCCCACACTAAGATGTGAAATGTCATCATGTGAGAAGGGATTCATGGAATATGGATTCATTTTATGATATGAAATCAGAAAATGACAGACTTTGATAATATCCTCCATATCTAACATCTGGCATCTAAGCAATATCTCATTGATATCAAGTGTATATTGCCATTTCTATCTTCTTGGGGAAAAAATAAACATAAGATCACTGTTTTTTCAAGTGACTTGTAATTGTGCTGGTGATGGTGGCCAGCTGTGTCTAAGAGGTTCAGAMCCTACTAATGGGCTGAAATCACTTAGAAGAGCTGTTCCTGCTTAGCTATGAGATGAAAGTACGGGCATATCCAGATGCCAAACTCAGCTGCTCATGAGCTCAGCTGCTCATAGTCTAACAATTATTCAAAGAACAGAGGGTATTTTTTAGGGAAAATGTTAAAAATGGTTATATCATGCCTTACTACCAAGGTAGGCTTGCAAAGGTGCAATCTTTTATGTGTAGGAGACCAGATYTTAGTCTCATCTCCTGAAGATACACAATATTTATGTATAATATTTATATTAAAATCAGCTTTTTAAATAACTAAACTATAGAGCAAATTAGCAACAGTGGATATTATGGAGTTTTCTGTATGTCTTGTCTGATATGAGTTATGTTGTATAGAAACAAGACAGCTCATTAAATTGCTTTAATGATTTGTAGATTTATGGCCTTAAATTTTACAGATCAGAGCTTCTTTTTTTTTTTTTTTTTTACATACCTGTATGATTTACCAATCTATAAAGAAGCAGATAGCATGGTTGATTGAACCCTATTTGTGATTGTCTTCAAAGTCATTCATATCCAGGAGTGTAAAATGTGGCAGACTGTGTACCTGAATGAAGATATTTCTGTTCAAATATTCTGTTGCATAGACTAGAGTAACAAAGTATACAGAAGTAGCCAATTGGATTTATATATATGTATACACCCATATATATATATATATACACACACATATATTTCTTATAAATACCTCTTAGCACAAATCTAGGTGCTCTTGAGATCTCATAATAGATCATTTACACTAGCAGTAGAAATTCAGAGGTGAAACCAGTTCACAGTCTACTTAAACATAGCTTGGAATTTTAAATTGTGAATGAAATTTGGCTCACAAACATTGAACACAGCGAAGCAAAATGAACTCAGGAACTCTAGGTGTTTGTATAATCTACTTATTGCTACTGATTGTTAATATGTTATTATGGTGACTYCCTTTTAACCAGTAAAATATATATGCAGAGCATTACAGATTTCTAAATCATGACTTGTATTTATTCATTAAAATGATATCCAATGGTTAGCTTTATCTGAATTTTGTTTTGTCTTTAGAAACCCAAATATCTAGCATTTAGRAACTCTATCATAATTAGCCAGTCTTGCAGTGATGCTACTGGAATGGTTTGAAGTATCATAGGCCTATTGTTTGAAGTATCCTTGAGAAAGGTGACAGGAGGAATGGACCCTAGGAAATATTTGGGCAGTTAAGTCACCTATGCACAATAGAATAAATAAAAACAGGAATGAAAGGGATCCTGTGGAGTTTTCTTCTCTAACCTCATGTTMTAAGGAGGATTAATGTCACCTAAAGCACTCCTGATGTACCTTTAGATTCTTCCAAAACCTGTCAGTGATGATGATAGGGTTGCAGGCAGATGACTGGGCTGGTGACTAGGTCCTGGCCCAATATTAAGATAATATGACATGAGAAAGAACTGCTAATGATATGAGAAACTGCTGTTTGTAACATAATGTGCAAAGGTGAAAAATATCAAGGTTGGATATGCATGTAGCAAAACTGGGATCAGTGGAGAAAATATAACTATTAAGTTGTTCGTAAGAGGGGATGAGGATGGTAAAAGAAAATAAAAGTAGGGCAAAAGGAGGGAGAAAGGGAACAGAGTTTATCTAATCATACAATTGGGAAGATTTGGAGTCCCTGTCATGCAGCTCTATACCCAATTGCTGAAGTTTTAGTGTACAGACAATAATCTGTATTTCCAACGTAAACACATCTGACCTGCCTCTGTGGTCAGGACAGACCTGGCATGTCTTCTCTCTCGCTCTCTTTCCTTGGCTTCCTGCAACAAAGGAAGCTATTCCATTCCACTAACCATTCTCTTTGCCACCAGAAAGCTTTTTCTCCTGATATCTMACCAAAATCATCCATCAGGTCCATCAGATCCAAACACAGAGCTCAAAGAAGGCAATTGTTATACTGATCTATTAATTGGATTTAAATCAAGATTATACTTTTTGAGTTGAATTCATTTTTGYAACATGAAGAAATAAGAAATAAGCTATGAAAAAGTTCCCCATCATAGTTTTGCCTTGACTTAGAAAAATCTGTTTACAAASCAGTTCAAAACAGAATCTGTTGCAGAGCAGACAAAGGAACTCARGGGTATTTTGCTATTGTAGAATTACTTCTCCTCATAGACCACACATACTTCTCCTCCATAAACCACACATCTCAGCAGGTAAAGAGACAATCCCATCTTTTGTTATTTTGTTATGAGGCAAAGACTCAAACAGGGAACACAAAATTAATCATTGGAGAAAAGACCTACTCCACTGGATTTTCATGTAGGAAAGGTGTATCATTTTTAGATTCTCAGTTTCAGGATTCTTTGTGACGCAAATCTTTTTTCATTACCGTAAAAATTGAGAATACTGACGACAATCCTGATCTTGGAATGAAAACAAGCAATGCTCCTTTACAGGACATCTACCTGAGAAGTCGGAGGAGGCCTGAGAATACTGAACTACAAACAAACCAATCAAACAAAAAGCACCTCAAACAAAAASAAGTTGGGTTTGTTTTTGAGCCACTGCTGATACTGATTTTTTTTTTTCCAGAGTATGTCATAAAAGAACTAGTATCCAGTATGATACTGCTGGCATAAATTCTTAATATTTGAAAAAAAATGAGGGTCCTGCTTTTTCCTGAGACAGTATTCTCTGCACTGTCTTTCAGGAAGAATATTATTGTTACAAACATCAAATTAATGAGAAGAATTGACACATCTCCCTATCACTGCACTTGCCACCATGTTCCACAATTCTACATCCCGCTGTACGGGAGAAGAAGAGCTCAAATCTTATTTTAAAGGAAGAAGTTTTAACTTGAGATAAAAAGTACAACGAAAAGATAGAATTAAACTCAGAGCAGATTAACTGCTATCCCAAGAGCTGAGTAAAACTCTGGAAATTGAGAGGAGGGAGTTGAATGAAAATGAGTCTATTAAAATAAATAAAAAAAAAAAACCCACAGCTAATAGCAGCAATTTTCAACCAACTCCCTTGCCTTTCCCATGAGGTATAATGAGGCTAGAATAGCTTTATCAAGAGATAGAGATGAAAAAGGCAAGATATTTTTCCTGGAGCAAGGACACACTGAAGAGAAGTCAAACAGTCAATAGGCCCATAATTATTTTCAAGACAAGATTTTATTTAACTGGGCCCTGTCTTTCTTTCCATTGCTTGCATTAGCAAGTAAATAGTGCTAGTGGGAGAAATCATTCTGCCCAAACACAATTTCTGCAGGACACATAATCCTACACTGAAGTTTAAGCCTCACTTCATAGACAAACAGCTGACCTAAAAGTTCTCAGATTCAACAATCCATGGGAAGGGCTGTAATAATAGGAATAACTTGGGGCAACTCTGAGGGGATCCAAGCAGACAGCAAAGACACCTTTGGTAGTTGAACTCCTAACTTTGAAACTTGCTTTTTCTTTAAATGAGAGTGAGCATCTGTCACGAGATTAGATAAGAGTGGATACTACAAACAGGAGGATGTTTGGCGCATCAGTTCTAGAGTTCTAAAAACCGCTGATCAACAAATGTATTTCTGCAATGGAAACTAACCTGTTGTACCTGTAAGTTATGAAACAAGGCTATTTATATAACACATGAAAAACCACAGTGATGGAAAACGGATTCTTAGTATGATTAATTCAATGAYGGAAGTCGATTTTTATTCTACATCCTTCTGAAGCACCTAATTCCAGAAGATAACCATCTCAGGTGAGTTGAAAATAACTACAGCAGCAATCACATTAGTGTAGGAAGTAAAGCCAGCAGCCACACCCCCTTAATTCTGAAACACCCTTTCATTAATATCTTCTATTGACAAGCAAAACCAAAGGAATGGGACTTACCATCAATAAYATCCTCTTAAAGAGCCCCATTTCTGCTGTCTCAGTGAGCAGGTGAATGCTTGTGATGTCTGCCCCGCTGCGGTCAGCTCCTAAAGAAACCTGTCCAGGATCTCCTCCAAAACTAGCRATGTTCTGCTGCACCCACTGCAGAGCTGCCACTTGATCCAAAAGGCCTGCATTTCCACTAACTTCGGGAGAGCCTGTTGTGAGGAAGCGAAAATAAAGAAATACAAATGAAATCTAAATGAAATAAATCCACAAACATTTAAGTTTTGCTTAATTATTACATTTTTAGCAAATTTTGCAGCTGAAATTTGTACCAGACGCCACTCCTGAACAAACACTAGATTTAGTTACTTTTAGCTACAGGTCTTATGCAGGCTGAAGTGGAGAACTCCACGGTGTCTATTTTGCAACACACCTGGAAAGRGAAAAAGAAAAAAATCYTGCATCCYTTACRTGGGGCTAGAATGCAGCTAAAAGCAATTAAACATTAATCTGTTTAATTTCCAATGCTTTCATAAATATCTGAACATCCCTTCATTTTTTCCAGGAGATAACACATGTTCTACCACCCAAGATCCCAGTTAGAGTTTGGCTAAAAATAATTTAAACAAACTCACATTCCTGAGGTCTGAACCTACAATTTATTGGCAAAGACGGAAAAGTTCACAGTATTCATTCAAACTCTATCCCAATTTTGAGACAAAAAAGTTGCAGTGTGGGAATTATGATAAATCCTTTTTTTCTGGATCCTTCTGTTGTTCATTTCCCTCCAAATTCAGGCATACTTTTTTCCATTCCTACTGCTCAGACTTGGACAAAGCCCCAGACCTCATTCTCTCTACTTAACTAGAATATATTGAGTGTCTTGCTCTCAAGGGTACGGTTCACATTGAGACTATTTGATTTTGGCCTCTGGCACAGTGGGGTCCACAGTGGTGAACCTGTCTCATCCACAACTCAACGATGCACTTCCTGTGCATTGTTTGGCATCCTTTGCCTCCGTTGYATTAGCACCAAGCAAGAAATGGCTTTATGGCTTTGGTTTTGGAAGAGTCACCAAGTCTTGCCTGTTTATCTTCTCTACCTATAATCAGTCTACAGACTACATCAAGTCAGGAATATCCCAGAACCACTGAAAACAGGAGTTTTACTCTTCACTTGAATAGGTTCAGGATTTCACCTTGTCCATGACAATACGTATCAGTATCCTAAGTTGCTTGAAGAAGAACAATGCCAGTAGGTTGAGGGACATGATTCTTCTCCTCTGCTCAGCACTGGTTAGGCCACTACTGGAGTGCTGTGTCCAGTTTTGRGTTCCTCAATAGAAGAGAGGCCTGGACCTGCTGGAGTGAGTCCAGCAAATGGCCACAAAGGTGATTAAGGGAYTGAAGCACCYMTCACACRAGGACAGACTGAAMGAGCTGGGTCTCTTCAGCACAGACAGAAGCCCGKGGAGGTTTGATCTTATAAGATCAAATATAGAAAATGGAGGGTATAAAGAGGATGGGGCTCAACTCTCCTTAATGCTTCCCACTGACAGGACAAGATGCACTGGGCATAAATGGAAACACAAGAAATTCCACTTCAACMCAAGAAAACATTTGCCCAGAGAGGTTGTGAAGTCTGTTCTTGGAGATATTGAAATCCCTACTGGACGTGATCCCAGGCAACCTGCTCTAGCTGGCCTTGTTTGAGCAAGGGGGGGTTGGACCAGATGATCCCCAGAGGTCTCTCCCATTAGAGATCTAGATAAAATTAATAAAAATGCAATACATAATGGTTGATAAAAATAATAAAAATGTTTATTCCAGTTTCAACAGTTTTAGAGAGGAAAAAAAAGAGGAAAATACTGATCTTAAAGATTTGCCTTTTTCTGCAGAAGCAGAGTCACAAGTGTTCTGCTTCCTTTTCGCCTGTAGGATTTTTCTGCATTGGTTAATTTAAGCTGARCTCTGAGACCTCTAGCAGTTTACAGTAATAAGATGTGTATTGATTCAGAGGGTAACAGTGGTAGTTTATAATGTGATTCTTTTCTAATCTGACCTTTTTAAAACGAGAAAAGAGTATTTCAACATAGGCTAGATTCATTTCCATGCAGACATCTGTCAAGTCACCTGCGATTAGGACACTGGTTGTCATGGACTTATATACTTAAAAGAGTAAGAGGGATGAAGAATGAGGGATTCAGCCCATGAGTACAGACTGAATCACACCTCTGGAGGGACCTGACAGACTGCACTGATTATAGAAAAAAACCACTCCTAACTTCAACTTGGTCACCTTGCAGGAGACAAGTTTTCAAGCTCACATAAATAAATCATGGCTATGAGATTCTTTTTGTTTATTAAAAAAAAATAAAAATGCTGCGCTCACCAAATCCATTCAGTATTCCTCTGGAGTATACCTACTTGCATCTTTCTGCTTCCTACGTCTCTGTTACACCTAACCTATCTGAAAAATCATATAAAAGACACATCACCTTGGATTTTTTTCACTCATATAATCTCTAATATACATCCTTTCAAACTGAACCGTCTAATTGATAAGAAGATTTTAATTACGTGGCGTCCAACTCATTTTTTTCCCCCATGAAAAGTGGAAAATATTGAATCATATATTCCTTAGGCTCAGTCACCATCATTGAAAAGATTAGTTTCTTTTYAAGACTAGCAAGCAATAATCTGCAGTTTAAAGTGATAGGAAATGAATGCTGACAGTGTCTAATGATGAAAATGCCCTAGGAAGCTTAAATTTGTATTAACAAAAGCAAAAATAAGTAATTTTAACACAGTCCCTAAGAAAGGAAGAGAAAGTGGTTATTTCCTTATTTTTTTTTTTTAAATCCACAATGAGCCTTTCATTTTTAATGATTTCAAATTCTCCATACTCAAAACTAGAACACATCCAAAACAAGGCAGAAAAGCCGGAATAGAAACATAGCTGAAACTATTTGTTTCTTTCRCTGCCAAGATCAAACAGTACCCTTTGAAAGTAAGCATAGGTTCGGAAATTAGGGAGGCCAGCAAAAAGTGGAATAAAAAAGCTGCCCCTTTGCCGACCGATGACTCCATCCCAGGCAAAGGGCAATTGCAAACATCCCAAGTCATCCACATCCCAACAGTAAAAAACTACTGAGGTGTCGATCACATCTATGAAGCAGAACAGAATGTAGATGACACCAGATTATTGACAGCCTCACAGATCTTAAAGATCCACATCCCAATAACCACCACTACGACTGTCCTTCCAGCAGCACAGCCAAGAATAATCAGGCCTGGAAACTTCAGCTCCCTGTTGATAGCCCCAGTTGCAGTTGATCAGGTAAAGCAACAGAGCAAACTCTTTCCCTGCCTTGCTTTTTATTGAGTTTGTTCTGCTCTCTGCGACCAGTCCCCAAGGCTCTCAATCCAGCAATAAATCCTCCCTGCACTGTTGAAAAGGAAAATTCATTTTAAGAACTTGCTGCAAGCTGCATGAGAGCTCCCTGGAGGAAGTGAGATCCATGTAAGTGCTTTATCCATAGGATGTGTCTTGCTACCAGTACACTGAACAACAAGGCAGAGGAGGGAGACAAGTTTCTTTTGTCCTGGCAAAAATCAGAGCCAGAACAAAGTACCRAATTAGAAAAAAGATGCATGCACTGACATTCATACTTGTTAGACCAAAAAGAAAYGTCTCTGCCAGAAACCTTTTTTGCTACTTGGGTAATAACCCTGGATATAAATGTCACAAGCAGACTTTTTGTAGAAATAGAATCACATTCCTGAGGACTAAAGGAGAATGAAAAGGAATTGCTGTTTGGAATCAAGCAAAAAAAATCAAGCATACACATTTCTTTTATTCTTAAGCCGAAGAGGAAGAAAAGTACTGAGTTTAAGCAAGAAAATCATTCTGTTTCATATGTTTTCATGTATTCTCTTAGAGGAACTGGGTCTTCTCTACAGCTACCTGTCTTCTCTACAATCTTGCCTGCCACCCAAATAATCAGCAACTCCTCTTAACTCTTTCTGGGTGCCAGAAAATATCCCATTTTGCAGCTTCAGTGGATGAGACCAAAATAAGACACCCAGTACCTTCTCCAGAATGAGCCTTCACTCCCTGCAAAAGGCTTGTCAACATGAGATACCAAAATAACTACATCAAAAGTTGGTTTCACTACCACTCCTCCATAAAATTCTCTATTTAACCTCTATATTTACAATTTTTTTTGATTTATGACAAATCAATATCCAAGGATACAACATTTGGTTTTGCTGGGCAATGAAACTTACGTTGGTTGTGGGATCATAATCCTCCTTTGCAACTTAAGGGCCTTTAACATTCCTCCTCCTAATGCATCCATGATCTCAAGGGTGAAATACTGCTCCCTTTGAAGTTGATGACCAAAATTCCCAACAATTTCCAAGGGACCAAGTCTTTCAGTAAGAAAGAAGTCCCTAGAGTATCAGCAAGGTTTTGGGTTGAGACAGGAGTGTGGCCCTGAAAGACTTTTTTATGGTTTCCCATTGATGTAATGTTTTATCCTGCTCCAATATCTCTCTCAAAGAATTTTCCTGCTTCCTCCAGTTCTCTTTGAAGCAGAAGGACTTTYCCAAATACATACAGAAAATACTGGAGAAGAAACCAGAAAATATGCAGTTGTCCCTGTCCTCAGCTCAGCAGTGCAAAATAGGAGGAGAAGGTTCCTTAACTCTTCCTTCGTAACACTGCTCAAAGCTGCTGTAACCAAYCAACCATCTCTGTCTTTGCAGCTACATGCAGTGAATCCTCATGCCTTGACTTTCCCATGAAAACGAGGTTGGAAAGTTCATTCCGATCAGTAAACTGTCCAAATATATCATAAATAATGGTGCATAAGATTCAGCCCAGCTAGCAGTTTCCATTTAGGAAGGAACCTAGGTAAGATTCATAGGGTTGAAGGAGGGCAGTGGGTAATGCGTGGGCAGTGCTGCGTAATGGAAGAGTGCAAAGCAAGCATGTATCCACACCACCAGCCAAAACGAAGCCATAGCATCACCTTTATAAGCATCCGGTTTGCGGAAAGATTAAAACAGCAATTCTTTCCCTTCATACATCTATTACCAACTTTATATCTAAATGAATAAGGAGTTTGCATGGCTCATTCCGTAGTTCTTGAATGAGAAACAGATTTTGCTAGGAATCAAATTCAAACAAAACTGGACAACAGAGAAGGGAAATGATGGCAAACAGCTGCAGCTATGATTTCATACTAGGTAAAGCTCAGGCAGTGTCACTAACAACAAATATTTGTAAGAATCACATGACAATGTATGTTGGTCTAGTAATTGCAAACTTGCAATTTCATATTACAATTGCAAATTGTAATATGAAAAATATAACCTGACCGGATCTCTTTCAGGTGGGATGGACCTGGTGGTGACATGCCTTTGGTGGTGAGTAATCAGTGAAAAGTGCAGGTTTCTAAGGAGTCAAAACTAACAGATTTGGGAAACAGAAACATTTCAAAATGTAACTTAGCCCGTAATTGTGTTTGTTCTGGAAATGTGTGACTTACTTGTACTAAGGAAGCCAAAAACACCGACCCGGTAGTTTGCTATCACAACGATAATGTTGCTGATTGCAGCTAGGTATGATCCATCTATGGCCTCAGCATTTCTCGTCTCGGCATTGTCACTGGCCCCATTGTGGAAGAACAGGAGCACTGGCAAGTTTTTGATCTGCAGTGATAAAAAATAGGTTGATATTTTTATAGGCAAGTCCTGTAGTTCACTGATGAGAACATATGCATCAAAATTATCTCTGTCATTCACAGCTCTTCAATTGCAACCATGACAGCAAATCTGGCTGTTAAAAACTTTAGTACAAAGTTTTCCAGAATGAACTACAGACACCATTTAATAGCATTCTCAACAACATGACCAATACAGAAATGACTTAATGGCACCAYTGATTTACCAATCAACAGCTCTACCAGCCAGGTTAACACAAAGCAGACGTATATGGCCCCAGAACATCAAGTAGGTTTGTCTTTGAAGAAATTGAGAAAGCAGAGAGAAGAAACAGGAGCACCTCCACMAAGGCCTGCCTCATTCTGCCCATGTTGTCACTCCTTGCGTAGCCCTCAGTTTTCCATCGGAAACGGAGGTGATTTCCAAAAGCAAGATCATGTGTGGACTCTCTCTGCAGCTGCAGCACGGCTGCAGCTGCACGACCAGCACGAAAAGCAGAACTGCCCAGCAGGCCCCAGCAAACACCAGAGGATTACAAATCTATCAAGAGGGTACTATGAAGAAATATCAGTGAAATGTATGGAAGTTCAATTTTTTTCCCTCTTTCCTTCCACATAAAGCAGAAAAGCCTGTTGCAGCCTTAGAAAGTATTTTTTTTCAAAGTGCAACCTTGATTTTTCATTCCTCACTTTCACCCCATATTACCTCCTCCAGGACTACCCCAAAGGAGACTCCACTCGTCCCTGCTCATAGTTTGCCGTTCATTTGTTTTGGCAGCTGGTGACATTTGCCAAAGAAGGACTGGTGGCCCCTCAAGCAGCATCAAAGTACATTTGAGGTTTGGTTTTCCCTATTTGGTCTTCCCAATCTATTGCTGTTGTTTTCTGGAGGGAGCTAAGCCAAGCCCTGCAATCCTATCWGCACTGGCTGAGGATGTTTTCAGCAAAAATGTGACCAAATGTATGGAGAAGCAGAAAATCAATGGCTGCAGCCTCATGCAAAAGTACATGATAGGARGCAAACTGACCTGAACTGCCCTTAATTTACCCAAGATTTTGTACACTGAAAGGGTGTCTGACCTTCTCTCACCTATCTGTCTTCATTTCCAACTTCAGAGCCTTCTTATCAGCACCAGGAGGTTATCAAGAAACTCCTCAGCAATGAGAAGTATGTAAAGATGCTGCTCTCTCAGGGACTTTGAATTCTAAAGAGAAATTATCAAATTCATGACAATCCATGGCCCCAGGTACCCACTGCTGCTCAGGAAGCAGCACAGACTGAGGGAAGGAGATGTGGCGGGGGAAAGAATCACCTTATCCAGTGAAAATTCATTCTCATGTGCAAGCACACACAGAGAGGTCATATAAACGAGTGTTAAGCACAATGTTGAACCTGCTCTGTCTCTGTCTTCTTAGTTCACCATTAGTTCAAGGTTCAAAACAGGGATTTCCTGTATTTCCACAGCCTGAGTAACCATGACCTCCGTCTGAACTTGTGTATTACATTGCACTATGCAACTTTACCCCATGTTGCAGTGAGGAAAATCTTAAGGAAGTGAAGACACAAGAGAAGAGTTAAACAGAGCAAAACAAGGACGGCTGCAACAGATACAGAGCAATTTGGAGGAAAGATTTAACACCAGACTGCACCTACTATTGACAAATGCTGCACTTGAGACAGTAGTGCGATGTGAAATTCCCATATTTAGTCTTCAGTGAGAAATGACAGGTCCTGCTCCTATGTGTAACTGGGGTTTTCATCCTGAGAGATTTCAAACTCAGATCTTGTGGATGCAAGTACTTTAGATCATAGAGTAACAGTATGGTTGAGGTTGGAAGGGACCTCTAGAGATCATCGAGTCCAGCCCCCTGCTCCAGCAGGGACACCCAGAGCACGGGGCACAGGGTGGCATCCAGGCAGGTTTGAAGATCTCCAGAGAAGGAGACTCCACAGCCTCTCTGGGCAGCCTCTTCCAGAGCTCTGTCACCCTCAGAGCAAAGAAGTTCTTCCTCACATGGAGATGGAGTAAACTGTGTTTCAACTTATGCCCACTATGAGGTTGAGTAACTGCAGCAGCTTAGTAGTTAGTTAGTTAGTTATGGGTCAATCCTACGGGCTGACCACAAGGAGAGAGAAGGGAGGCATCCATTGAGAAACCAGATGGAAGTCCATAAGACTTTACCATGTTCACAATCGTCTTCTCCGTCATTCTCTAAAAGACTTAAGCTACTCTGCAGGGATATTTTTAACTCTTACTGAACCAGGCAATTTCCAGCACTTCTAACACTGTGATATTGGTCTGGAAGGAATTAAGTGCAACAGAGATGATGCAATAAGGACAGGAGTAACACATGCAGGCAAACATGCAGAGAAAAGCACACTTTCCACTCACATTTAGCAGACAATGTCAACTCTTAACTTTGCATTTGAACTTTTTTGCAAATCAAGCTGAAAAACCGCTTTCCTTCTCTAGTCTGACAGGTGCTGATGGTGATAGGTGGAAAAAAACGTATTTCAGAAGCGCTAGTTTTATTTGGAGGATTATGTGGTACATGTAGCTGTGGAACCAAAACGAGGTGATGTCATTGAGCTTCTTTGATGTGTGGCAATTAAAAAGTCCTTTGGTAGCAGGCAGCGGTCCCCACGTTGTGTTTTCCTTTGGACGCAGAAGGCTACAGACTGACCCTCTGCTTTCTCTGTTCTCCAGCAGGTTTGTTATTTTGAATTTGTTTGTTAACCTAACTTTCCTTTGGCTGAATATATATGAATATTACCCTGTGGGTGAGTGCAAAATAGGCTTTGCAAGAAAAAGAGACAGGGAAATGCCATGTCTTCTGTTCCCAACTACTTCTGCAAAAACTGGAGTTTTGGTTCTTATGCTAGGCTTATACATGTGAAACTTACTGACTTGAGTAAACCTACTTCTACTTTGCACCTGAACAAAAGACACAGGATTAAGTCCACGGTATTGCCAAGAAAGAAAAGAGAAGGCCATTCTGTCTATGTCAAAGGAGAAAATACAATGCTTTCAAACAAGCATCTGCTGTCTCTTAAAGCAGCACTTAAATGGACATGGCAAACTGCCTGGGACAGTGACCTCATGTTTTCAATAAGCCATGACTGCACTAAGCTTAAAAGGACAGTCTCCTGATGCATGGAGGCTGCTGGCCCTTATAGTGATTCAAACGGGTTGGAATGGGACTGTGTGCACTACTGTCAGTTCAAGAGGAACAGCAGCTCATTTCAGATATACAGGGTGACAAACAAGTTTCTTCAATAACTTTTAGAAGATGACACTGGTTATCAATCACATGTAAAGAAAAACTCTATTCCTCTACTCTCTCTGTATTCTTCAATGGGATTCATACATTATTCCATGTCTCCCCTTTGGCCAATCACCTCCATTTTGCTTCTACCCCCTGAATTCTGGTAACTGTGAATGGGATGAGTCGTGGTGCATCCATTACCAGCTGCTGGGAAACGTGTAATGTCACTTCTGACCTTAATCTCTTCTCCTTTGCCTTCTTATTTTCATTTCCCTCTATTTATCTCTTCTTTCTATCCTTTTAATTTTCTACCTCCCAAGTTATCCAAACGAGGCTCCGCAAGAACCTATACGGAATAACCTTGTACTAGGAAAAAAAAGAAATGCATGATTTAACCTTGCTGGGCTTGGTGAAGCCCACATGAAAAATAGTCAATCATGTTCCTTAAAGCAACTTTGAAATGACACAGTGCTTAGCCACAAGAAGTTCTGCTTGTTTCCTACTTACAGTGGTGACAGGAACAAACACGTTCAGGTATAAGCAGTCTTCACTAACAGAATACGACGGGGCCTCTCCATCTCCTGGCTGCCAACAAGTTGCCCTAGAGACACAGATTGTGATAATTAAAACAAACAAACAAACAGTGTGTTGCTTTCCCATGGCTGCTATTTGAGGCATTGAAAAAAGTATATATATAGAATTTTAAATCATCAATCGCATTTAGARTTATTTAGTTTAGTAGGTAAGAAATGTGTTCTTGACACACAATACATATAACACATTGTATTTTCCAGTCTTCCAGATAACCAGCATCTCTTTAAAGAAATAAAAGATTAGAGCTTGAAAATAAGCCTTTAGATAACTCTTGCTTTACACCAGCAGCACAAAATTAGCTGCAGAGAGACAAGGTCTGCAGATATAAGAGGAGCAGCATGGGGGACTCGAGCACCAGTCTAGCCTTCTAGCACCTGCACATCTATCTAATCTGCTCATACTACGAAAAGCCATTTATTTCAATCTCTAAGAAAGTGAGTTATATATTTAAAATAAAAATTTAAATTATGATGTGCTGGGGTTTTTTTGCTCTAAGCGTCATAGCAGACCACTAAAGGCCCAGCACCATTACAGTAACCTTTCAATAGGAACCAAGCCAAACACATACAGAAGATTTTTTTAGGCCATCATCTGTACGGAATTCATATGCTCGAGCTCTCACCACAGCAAGAACCAAGTGGCTCACACTTGCTATTCAAACATAAGCTATTCTGAAGCAAGTTCTATTTATTTCACAGCCATAATTATAGTGCACTGTGAATTATGGAAGGCATCACAATTTTTTTTCAGTAGGAATTTACAAGATTCTATGAAAGGGCAGTAATAACGTAGAGAATTATATCTAAATTATTGTTTTTAATTGCCTAAGATTTTACATGGGAAATGTAAAGAACATTTTAGAAAATATCTTGGGAGAGTAGGAAAGGGCCAGTGTTGGCTCAGTGGTACTGGATATTTCTAAAAGGGAGTCTCATCAGATGGCAGTAGCACCCAAGAGCTTTCGCACTGCAGCAAACACATCATCCCCCACTGAAACTGCTCAAGTTATTTTAGTAGCCATGCATCATTCCATGGGGTCTCTGTAATGATCAGAGGTAGGTTTTTTAATTACTTTCTAAAATTATTTTATTAAAGCAGGAATTTGAGAATCCCAGCTCCCAAGGTCTCGTAAAACCATGGACCGACTCCAGGGAAAGGCTGCCACCTGCTGAGGCAAGCCCACAGCTCCGTCCAGAGACGTTTTGGGAAGTATTTTATCCACATCCCAGTGCAGCTCCACGCTCATAAATATTTCTTCTGCCAGTAACAGCCCTGTGGCAACATGATCTTTTGGTATATACAGATATTTTGCCACACAGATAGACAGTCCTTAAAGATATAGTCATCAACACCTGTTATACACATGGAGACTGAGGTCCCTCTTACTTTCCAAGTGCACCTCTTCGATTACAAGCTCGAAGGGTGCTTTTTTACCTCAAATGAATAATAAAGGATGAAGGAAAAGTTTATCATTGGCATAAAAGATCACTGAAAATTCACAACTATGAACAGAATAACTAAGATCACTAAGCTGTTTTGAAAAACTCAGCCAGGTTCCTCATTGCAGCATCAGTCACGGCTTCAAAAAGAGACCTTGGAGGTAGTCGTGTCTTAACAAAATCTAGTAACCACCATGCTGTGGGTGCATACACAAAGAGCTGGTGATACTGGAGGGTTTCCTAACACCACTGTGCCTCTGAGGAAGCAAGCAGCCACGTCTCACCAGATGCCTCCAACATGCATCAGCCCATGTAGCTAGTGTAGTTACGCAGTTAAGGCGCCCGTGACTCACATGAAACCTGGAATATGAGGCCAYCAAAAGGCACATGCTCTTTTAAGTCCCCCAGACAACAGTACATCTCTTTTAACTCAGTTCTTCACAGGCTTTGCTAGCAACTTGTGGTGACAAATCCCAAATACTGGGGTTTCTCCCTCTGGATGTGTTTCCGCAGAAGCTGGTGGTGACTGAAGTCAGAGCTGAAGGGTACCAGCTTCCCACCTCTCCTGCAAGAACGTAGCACATTCTCAAGCAGGAGATATTTTGGCCAGATCAGCTAGCTGTTCCTGGCTCTTCATAGATGTGTTGCTGAGGACTGCATGGCCAGATGTGGCTGGAAAGGGAGCACAGGATCTCAGATCACTATCARCTKCCTTGGAAGCATTTGAGTCACTCMGATGTCAGCCCTGATTTCTARAAAGCCACCTGAAGAAGTTTAAGTGGGCCCTTCCACCTGGTTCTCTTMTCTTCATTGTTCTTCTTCAATCTCMTRTTCATTGTTTCTMTGAATTTCCCTTGCCATTCTTCATAACTGCTAGAAATGGTCTGGTTTTYACTAATAGGAGTGTAATCAGGTTATCTCTCATATAGACTTCCTGTGTATGTGTGTAGCTTTGCTCAGGCAGATTGGTTCTCTGCATTTTTCTTTCTCTGTACTCTCATGGAGTAAGATGAACCATGAGAAAGACCCTAGAAAAAGCACTCTAACATCTGGATTCTTTTTGTTGCCGTAATTCTATTTACTGGTAAAGAAAAAAGAAAAACAAACAAAAAAGAAAAGCAAACAGCCAACAAACCCCATGGTCCTGATATGTTTCATAGCGCAAGTCTCATCTTTAGTTAAGAAACATATATTCATAATTTGCCATTTTGATTCCCATGTGGACTGGAAATTACACAGCAATTACACAGCACAGCAAATGTACATGAAGGCAATGACAACAGAGTGCACCCAACCCAAGCTCACCGAACACAACGCTGTCTATGCACCCCTGAAGAGCCGAAGCCAGCCAGTAGGAAACACTGGGACTGGGATTTTTGAAGGGAAGGGATTTCTGTATTTTTCCCTAAGTCATTTAATAMATATTTGCAGTTTAAGAGTTTCTGGACAGAAAAACGCTCTGAGTCCTCCAGCCTGACCTCCTAGACCATAAAAGGCAGAAGATTTTGGTAGATTGCCCATAATTTCTGCTTAAGTCAGAATTAGAGCATCCCTTTTTGATTCAATATCCCATTATTTTATATCTTGTTTATATTTATAATACAAATATTTTAAATACCTATACAAATATTTAGAATTAAATATTTAAATATTAAATAKTTAGATTGGAAGTAGATGGTATGTGAGGAATATGCATAGATTTAAGACAATGTACCAGAAAGCTGCCTTTTTTCTTGAAGTTCTTGCAGGCATTATTTCTTAGAGAAATGATTCTTTTTGCTMAACAAAATCCCAAACCTGTATTTATCTGTACACCACAGGCTCTTTTGCAAGTAAGGACATGAATGTCTTGGTCATCACTCTGGTAACATTCACATGCTTTCAAGAAACAAACATTTCTTTCAAATGATAAAGGACTTTCTTACCGAGCCACCGTAGCATTCCAGGTTTCCACCCAAGCAAATGGCTCTGGAGGACTGAACCGTCTCTCTGCGAGTGGAGGAGCTGCATAAGGAACCCCRAGGAACTGACTGATGTTTCTCCACTCAGAGCCGATGTGGATTACCTGGGATTTGCCTATCAAATCTCCGTGGGATGGAATGTACACAGATGAGGTTAAATCAGATTCAGAAGTGGGCAGGAGTAAATCTGTTATAAAGAGGCGGGAAAAAAAGGAAAAAAAAAAATACATTTAAGGTTACTATAATTTCAAAAATGCTTTCAGAAGTGAAAACTAGTCCAATTTTTAATTTTAAACATGATATCTAATTCATTTCAGTAACATATTTCATGCAGTACTAGATATTATGTAGTAGAAATAGATATATAGCTAGTACTTTCTAAACCTTTACTCTAAGATTTCTTCCAGTATGACATCCCATTAAAATATGAACATATCTAGAAGACAAGAGAGAKATCTTCCAAGCATTGCCCTTGGCTAGAGAAGGCAAAATACAAAACCTTCAGATTAAAATGCAAAACCTAGCAGATCAGAGAGAGGGAAGGTAACGATTGCTCAATGCTTTGGACATTCACCATGAAAAACTTGTGCTTGAGTCCCCATACCAAGATGACTATTTCATTATATGATTCTAAATAGCTTCAAGAGGACATAACGAATAGCACCCACATCCAAATCCCCTACAGTCCCATGCAGTTACTGTTCTTGAAGTGGAAGTTATCTGTCCAAATGCATCTTTAAAGTCAGGCACATGTGCATCTCCTACATGCCAGAGAAGGGACTGATAACCTTTAGGGTATCAGAGGTATCACGATCCTTTGCCATTCATTGCACTTGTGAGCATGGCCACTTATATCCACAGAACTTACGCTCAGTATCTAAATTTTGGATCAAACATAATTGCTACCTGAAATTTAACATTTTGTTGACAGAAAGTTCCAAAATATTATGGCTTTAGCTTGACCCAAAATTTTATATATAATGATCAGGTGAACCATTGACCAAACTAGAAAAAGTAATTTTTTAATAATGCCTTACTTTAAGACAGAGTATTATTCTCCACTATTACATCAGAATTTATTTACTTGGTAGGAACAAAATTTCAACATCATGTGACCAGAAAGTGATTCATGACTGCCTAAACACAGTCTTCCTTTAAGCTCACAGCTTGTRATTTTGCTTTATTTGATAATAATAAACACCTTTTTCTTTGAACTAGATTTTTTTCATTGACTTCCAGTTCTTTACATTGAACATAAAAGGAATTTTTCCCTCCATTATTGTTATGTAGTTTCTAATTACTTTAAGTTWCTTTAACTAGTAAGCAAGTTGCCACTGTAAAACCACAAGATAGCAGAATGTTTTAAAACAGGGAAAAAAACTACATGCTTAGAATTCCAAATAAGTGAATAGTCAAACAAAAGACTATCTAAAAACAACCTACAAAAAGGAAATAGAAGTATTTCTGCCTTAAGTCATCYTGAGCTTTAAAAAAAAATCTTTTTTTGCTTTCAGAAGCTTCAYAGATGGCCCTTGAGACTTACAATTGGCTTGAATTGGTTTTCAACAGGCCTTATGTTAGTCTTAGACTTTAAAGGGAACAATATATAGAAACAGAACTACTGGACATGGACAGAAAGGAGCTATCTTTTGCAGACCAAACTCCCTGCATGATCCTGCTTCMACGCAAGATGTAATATAATGACTTTATGACTTTTGATAAGAAGTATAACTCCACTGAGATGCCATCCACATTGKGTTATGTCTGCTGAGTCCTATTCATGAGAATTGTGCACAGGCACTTGACATTTGAGTTTCTTCTTCCACAATCCCCTTAACCTGCTCTTACCTTGTTTCCTATATACATATGTAGCTGGTTCCTTGAGTAAAATCTGACAACTGTGGC
Organism: Eudromia elegans; assembly: GCA_003342815.1. NCBI lineage: Eukaryota > Metazoa > Chordata > Aves > Tinamiformes > Tinamidae > Eudromia > Eudromia elegans. Next base: position 2,663,685 of record PTEX01000094.1, read on the forward strand.
CTTGCAAGCTATGGGTGCATATCTGTGTATCGGGGTAAAGAAGACATCTTATTGCTGATGGCTGGATTTCCATGGTAACCACAGCACATGATTGGTTCTCTGAACAAGCTGTGAGGCAAAACATAAAGAAATTCGTACATAAATGTCCTCAAATTTCCGRTAGTTTCTTCAAAAGAACCAAAGGACAAATGGGCAAATTGCCTTTGAAACTGASATAAATATAGAAGTTATCATAGAAGAAAAATGTATTTCGATGAAGTACTGTAGACCTCAACTGAATTCAAAGAGCCCTCAAGAAAAAAAGTGAACATCTCACCCCACTTTGCACTGGGAGACTGACATCAAACATTTCTCCTTTTAAAAAGGTCCCTCAAACAGTTTTAGGAAAAGGCAGGGAGAGACGTGTGCGTGTGTCAATCTCTGCAGAATGCAGGACCCTTCCAGGGACCATCTTCTGCAGAAGATGGCAACAATGATATGACATTGGCTTATTTCTACTCCTCGAGGAATTTCAGGACTTGACATTTATATGAAGTTAATGAAGAAACATTTTGAAGCAGTCTAGTCAGACTAGTAATCCAGTCAGCCCTTTAAATATTTGTTACAATATTTGTCAAATTGCCTGGTGCCTGGAGAATCAAGTTCTGAGTCCAAGGGCTGTCAAAATTACCTAATCTTTGAACAGAACCACATGTTTTTGTTGGATCCTTCATTTGACAAACTAATTCAGATACTTTCTCTCAAATTCTGAAATGCTGTGGTGAAGTTATTTTTAAGAGTAAGTATATATATACATTAGAAAAGGGGCTGACAGCAGGAAGGATCTTCTCTTGGTACTTTGTTCTCATGTGTCAATAAGTTCTACAAAGCTGTAGAAAAACTTTTCTTACCAGATAGGCAAAAGTCTCTAGCAGTGGAGAAGGCATTGGATAAATCCCTACTAACTTGCACAGCTTCAAAGTTTGTGATGGATGAATCCATGAGTACAGAGGACAYATCTAAGGGTTGCCATATATCCAAATACTCTGTAAAAGAAGCATACAGAGATAACCTAAATCATGAAAAACTTTAGAAAAAATAAATGCAGAAAGAAAAGCATTGGGCAGCTCCTAACAAGAGACTTGACCTTCCTTTGTGTCAACTAAGAATAAATATAATTTAATATTCAAAGACCTCTGATTCAGTGAATCACATTAAGGTCAAGAAGCAGCTACATAGTTAAAGCTTATCTCCCAGATTTGTACAAATACATAAATATACATACACATGTGAAYGCATACACACAAATATATACCTACAGGTGTACATACATATGTAACCATGTTGACTCTCATACTCAATAGAACTTATTCTTCTGTCCTACAGAGCATGTAAAAAAAKGTCACATTCTTTTTTCCTTCCTCACACACAAACTGACAAAAAGATCTGCAGGTCTCTCAAGTTAGYAAAAGGAAAAAACAAAAAGGCTGTGGAACTTTAACTATTTAAATTTCTCTCTTTTAAAAGTAAAAGGGCCCTGATGCGGTCTCTGAGTCCTACATGGGAGGCTGGCGTTGCCCTCACCRTATAATTGTCGGGTGAGGACAGAGCTGTGTCAGCTGTGGGCTCACTGCTTCTGGTGAACAGATCTTGCCTGTTATTTCAGTTCATTTGCCAAGCAGATGTAGAAGTTATGACTGTCCGTTTCATTAGGGATTTGTTGTCGTCTTGTGAGAAGTGGGTGATGTGCTGACAGCCAAAGCTTCCCTCCTCCCCCTGCTCATGGGAAGAAGGCTGTGACCACACCATGATGCCAGGTCTTAAGCTGAGCTCTGGGGTTCACAGAGTGAGGATTGCAGCAYGTCGTCTGACAAGCTGGACAACCTGCTCTTGACATACTTTTCCATTTGATGAGATCCAAGACACAGGCTAACCTGGCTGTACTGTTCCTCGATCAGCTAAGCAGGGAATGGCAACAACCAAGCACCTCTAGTTGATAYTCCAGAGAACAAGCCACAAAGAACTGAAGAGGTACCACCAGTGTGTGGTGGTCACTTTAGGCCACATCAGAAACTTGGGCAGCTTCTTTGCTCTCACTCTTGCAGAAGACAACACTCAATGAGCAATGCAGAAGATAACACTCAATGAGCAATGCAGAAGATAACACTCATGGACTGATGAACCAATCTGCTGTAGGACATACACCTACCTGAGCAGCCCAGTCCTAACACAGATGAAAAGCAGCACTGGATTTCACTGGTCTTTTCAATACACTTTGCAATCATATCACTCCTGTTAAAAACGGTGGGTTTTTTTCCAAAGATAGAGTATGCAAGTCATCAGCKACATAGAAASAAATGTTAAACCTGTACTGTACTTYTATATGTTAAGATACTAAGAGCTTACATCATGAAGAATCAAAGTCATCATCACCACTACATGCAGGGACTCTGAACTAGTAAAGGAAAAGATCCTGCACTCAGTGCTTTATTTCTGCAACAGATCTACTGCAGTTTATCTTTKGTCTACCCCTTCAGCACTGACCATTTATTTTGGAGGAACACTATGTTCTAAGTCATGTGAAAATCCCTATGTTTCATGATGCCAATGATTTCACTATTTTAAAATCTATCTAATTTGACTTGTTGCATGACCCCTTGCTACATAATTTCTACATCTAACCTGACAATTTATGGTGTTTAATTAGAAAGATGTTTCAATATGAAAGCAAGTCCCTAAAAGCAACAGAGAATTAACCATTATGTTTTCCCCAGGAGTTGTCTGTTCTATCACCAGRTTCCCACATTTTACTCTTCCAGATTATATCTTGCCAGTTTAGATTTTCAGTTCCTACTTAAATATTCTTTTTTRGCAAAATATATGAGCAAAAAAAGAATTTTACAACATGATTTATTCTATGTTTTTACATAAGAGCAATATTGACATCTTGCAGTGTCTCCAGTATAACTGAAGTCCTCTCTTGCTGGAATAAGTAATCTGTCTGGGTTCAGACACAAAGCTTCAATTTACTAGTCATAGTTTTTTAAAAAGAGCTTTGTCTGAATTKCATTGCAAGGCAAGAAGCCTGGGTGCATCAGTGGTTTTGGAAGTTATTTTTCCTGGACTGAGTCTGTTCCCATAGCTCCCGTGACTCACCAAATGACCTTGGGTAAATCATGTAATTTTCATATCTCTCAGTTCCACCATGTGTCACACATTCATAAGCATTCTTGCTGAGCTAACTTCTTCTTTGTCAGGAAAAGAATTCAAAATAATTCCACACAAGCAAAACAAGTTCGTTAGATTTACACCACCGATACTTCATAGAAGAATTTGGCCTCCTCTATCTGAGTATTTCCCTGAGTTTAACTATTATTAAAATGTTTTGAAGAGTCTCAGACACACTATTGTTATTAGGTACAGGAAGTTTGTTCTACATTTGTTCACAAGTTACTTGTCTCCAACTCCTACATTAAAAGATATTTATTTTGTTCTGATGAATTGCACTGTTACCCCTTTCCAGTTTCCTGCCCTAGTGATCCTAGATAAGGTAAACGGAGAAACACTGTGACAGACCTGGCCCCTTTCACCAGAGCCACCACCACCACCACGGACRATGCAAGAAGAGATTTTTCCTAATMAKTTTTTTCCTTCCTCCTCTTCTCCCACTCAGCAGTAGATGYAGTCCACAGGTCACACACACTCACTTCATTATAGGGGCAAATCAGAATTTTTCCATGTCTGATTCTAAATTTATCTCTTCTAGAAGCACTCGTACAGAACATACGACTTTAGACCGGTGCTGCCTTTCCGAAATGCACCGTGCACCTGATGGGCTGGAAGACACTGCTGGTTTATATATRTAGGTTACACCCTGCCCTTCCAAACCAGACTCTGGCAACTGCTTTTATTGGATAATTACAGGACTCTGAATCCAGCCAGCCCTGTAACTTTTATTGCAAAATTATAGATGTCCCATACAGACAGTTTCTCTCTTCCAGATGTTCTTGTTTGGGTAGGCAAGGTTTGGGACTGGATTTGCACTGGCCTCTTGCTGCTCCCATTCGAGTCACAGGATCACAAGACTAGAAGAGATTTCCTGGGGTCACGGAGTCCASCCTCCCACTACCACAGGCAGTTATGTAATAAAATCCCTTCCATAGGGTCAGCAAAAGTTTCATTCTTGATTTTAGTAGGAGAGAGGTCAACTCACTGAAATATATGTCACTGATATAGGAAATAGAGATACAATAGTGCAATAMAGTCAGCTCTCAAGTTCAGTTTAGAAGAACTTGAAGTGGTTTCATAGGTACAGAAATCACATCCCTGGACAGATCATGGCTAATTTGTGTTTTAAAGACAATTTTTTATTTTACTTCTAAAGTTTACGAGTTATATTTAGTACTCCTACGCCAAGCCAAAAACATGCTCACAGACTGAACTCATACATCATGTTTTATATTCTTAGAGTTMAAAAAAAAAAGAAATCTCAAAAAATAAGAAACAGAACAAAAAAAATCAGTTCAGACTAGATCTGTAGAAAACATAATCTTTCTGAATTATAGTTTCATTCCATTTTGTCCGTCCACTGAGATTTGAATAATCCAAAATGAGACATTTTCTTAAGCCTACCACATAATAACTGTAATCACACYTCTGGGACAAACATGCCTCAAAGTAACAAACATGTCATTTATGGCCTTTAGCACCGAGTAACCTTACTGTGCTGATGTGAAACGCAAGCTTCCCGCCTCCTTTAGTCATACTAATTATGGTAAATTGTATAGAATAATAATATAAATGGACCAGATGTGTATCCAGGTTTAAAAAAAGAAGAATTTTGTTGCTGTTTTTAATAAGGTAAAATCCTTTTCTTGACACACAGGATAAAAAGACCAAGGAGAGGTTCCATAGSAGAAGTCCTACACACTGTAGATCAGACTCCATATCAGTACCACAGTCAATCCCTTTTTACATTAACATTCACCCTTATTCTTGGAACCTAGAGGGGTCATTATTTACACATCAGCCTAAACAAATCAAACTACAGCATGGCTCTGTTTAGTGTTTTTAACATGGGAAGTCTTTAAATAGCAGCTGTGCTCCCATCTATAAGCATCACAAGGTATAGTTGAAACCTGCCACAGATGGTTCCACACTCATCACCACCACAGTATGGTAATTTTTTCAAGGCAAAAAATGCTCCAGATCTTACAAGTAGGGCTTTCCCAATCTGTTTGATGTATCTATTTTTCATGTTTATTTTTTCAGTTAACAGAATCTATGAGGAAATCATCAAAGAAAAAATAGGAGTGTGCACTGCTCCTTATGACAGAAATACGAAAAAAAAGAGTCTGAAAAGCACACTTAGCTAAATGCRCTAGCAATTAGCGACCAAAAAAATATCTCCTACAGAGTTTATCCTGGTATCAGAAAGGATTTGAGGAAGAAGAAAAGGAAAAAGAAGGAAAAACAGCAATGGAAGATTAAGCAATAACAAAACAAAAAGAATTTGGCCAAAAGGCATAAAAAGCTCTTCGCCCTCATGACCTGCTGCCATTACAGAGCAGCTAATTCCGCTTTTGCAGGCTAACAGAGCAGCTAATGAGCGATCAAATCACGGCGCGGGGCTGCTCGTCATGCGAGTAACTGGGGCAGTTGCCTTCAGAGCAGGCAACTGAAGGAAAGTAAGTACATGTTTTTCCTTAGTTTATGTAGGGGGAGCATCAGGAAGAAATGATTTGAGTGCTCAGAACCGAAAAATTTGGTCTCGACTCTCACTTTTTGAAAGTGTAGAGGCAACGATGGATTTCCCCCTTGCATGTGATGGGATGAAGCTRAGTGGAAGGCGCCTTGCAAGCCCTCAGCTCTGAGGGCTTCTGTTTTCAGCCACATACTAGAATAAATTAGATAATTCTAACGGTCTCTTTCGAACTTTGGATAGTTAAGGGAAGGATTTGCTCCACTGCCTTCTCTCAGATTGAGGTGAGGCTGATAGACTGTAGTTCCCTGGATCTTCCTCCTTGAAAGYATGAGGTAGATATGTCTTTTTCCAYTCCTCAGAGACCTCTCCCAATCACCACAACCTTTTAAAGATAACTTTACACTGGGGGTGGATCCTATCAGGGACCATGGAATTGTATGTCCAGTTTCTTAAAACRTTCTCCAATCTGATCTTCCTCCTCCAAGGATAGTCTTCCTTGCTCCAGACTTTTCCTCTGGTCTCAGAGACCTGATATTCTTTAGTGTTGGTCTTACCACTAGACTGAGCCTTTTTGCATGTCTTCTGTCATCATAGAAGGCCCCRCATCTTTCCTAGTCTTCCTTCTGTTACTGAAAGACCTTCAGAAATCCTTCTTGTTGAGGTTCTATAGTCCTACATGCCTTTACCCTCCCCTTCTCAAGATGCTGTGTAAAACAAGAGAAGCATTTACTTCACATGAGATTGAAAATAAGAATAGTTGCTTTCTTTCTCAGCCACTGATCTGTTCTACAAACTCGCAAACAAGTTTGTGAGCAGCAAACAAGGCCCATGGTTTAGACGAGCATCCTGATTAGAGTTTCTTCACAGTTTGTCAGGGGGTTGGAAATGCTGCAGACCTGAACTGGAGCCGTGCTCTGTACCCCAACCCTGAAAGGATGAAGCAGATTGCGGAGCGCTCTGCCCTGAGCATTTCAAATGGATAACTAGAAAATGAAGCTGTCAAACGTGGCTGTTTATTAAAAACAGGCCTTAACTGTGCTGCTGTAGAGCACTTAACTTAGTGCGTAAGTATTTAACTTAAACTTAAGACTAGACTTTAGACTTAAGCACTTAACTTAGACTGTAGGGCAGTTACAACATTAAATTCAGTATTTCACCASACCTTCTGGTAAAATATTCAAATTTAAGTTTGTCTTTCATCTTCTAATGGAAAGTTCTATATATGCATACACACACGTGCGTGCACACACACATATATATATATTTACACACACACRTGCCTTTTATAGTAGTGACATTTTCTCATTTTCACCACTTAGTTATCACAAGAGTTACAGGTTTTTTCCCTTGCACAAACAATATGCAGMAGCTTCAATTGCTGCTAACTTTTCTATGAGGTCTAGTGCAAAAAAAAAAAAAAATACTATGGCATATATAATATAAGAGATCATAAAGAGTTTGGAAGCAACGTATTTCAAAAAGCCTCATAATTCAGTGACTTCTCCAGTCAGTCCTTCTCACAATTGCTCTAAYCCAGAATTCTGCCTCTTCTAGTCCCCAAAGGGTTACCCAGTTCCACGCAAGGAAKTGCATTTGGAAAGATGACCTGGAAGTGTGTGTGAGTGATGAAATATTGTTACTAAGTTTAGGAGAGGTACCTTGCTCACTGTGGCTTAGTTCTGKGCAGACTTCAGAGTAAAAGGCATATGACATATAAAAGCCTATGTCGCTTAGGTCACTATTTTTCTACACTTAAGAAAGAGAAAAAACACACAGAAATTTACAAAATTAGTACTAACCTTCACATAGGAAGAAAACTTAAAATAAAGCAGTTTTCTATGTTCCATAGGAAAAAGAATTTGCAATAGAATAGTATTGCCTGAATGCAATTGACTGCATGCTAGTCCATGAGCTCTCTTAGGCATTTCAAAAATCAAWTAAAAAACAGACCAAAAAGCAAACCATACACATCCTGCTCACTTTATAAGGACAAGGAGTTTCCTTCCATTATGTTAAAGTGATTATTATAAATGACAGATGCTATTAATAAAGTTTTTGGTTTAATAATAAAAAAAATTGTTTGTCTACAGATCTTTACTGGTAACCGTGAATAAGAAGATAATCTAGTTAACAGTAAATCCTAGACTCGATACTGAAAATGCTTTGCAAATATTAACTACGTTCYGTAAGCTAATTCTCTTTTATGGAAAAAGGTAGAAGCAAGTGGGTCAAAAGAATTGCTGTTGATATATCTGATAATAAAGAGATAGATGAGAATGTTCAGTTTTACAATTSTGATCCAAAGGTGACCCCATTACCAGGGCTGTTTCACAGATCCAGTTTTATAATGACTAGTTGACCTGTTTCTTTTCCGTTACGCACAGCATTTACCAGACATGCTGCATACTTATGAAAAAGACACATGATGGAGGCCCGTAGCCATAGAGAATTTGCATACATTTTTAGGGGGCAATAAACACGGAGCCCTGAAAGACAGCAGTTGAGTTTCGCTYGCCAAGAGGATCCACCCACTTTTAAAATAACACATAAAAGTATTGCAATTTACTATAATTTACTGCAATACTAAAATAAATTTTCTTCTCAACAAAAATATATAATGTCATAGCAAGCAACAGTAGCTCTTCAAAAGCGACACTCAACACATTTCAAATACGAGGCTTCTTGTGACTCAGCTCTGAACTGATTTAGGATAATATTCTCATCCTTGCTGAAAACCAATAACAAGCACTAAAAGCGATTGTATTCATATTTTCTATACACCATTGATAATAGTTATGATATAAAGCTCCATTAATTTCTAAAGGAACTTTATTTTCTACCATCTTCCTTTTTTACACAAATATTTTAACGTGCAAAACAGATCTACTAAATTTGACTTTGCATTTCTATTGCAATTGTTTGTATTCAACAGAAAATTGGCATCATATACTGACAGGCGTTGCTGATGAATTGTCTGTCCGACATCCTGTCCCGAGGAGCACTAGAGGCTAAAAGGAGGGCGTTAGATACCCCACAGTGGATGATAATGTGAAAACTTGTTATTGGGCAAGTTCCTGTTGACTGATCTTTCCGTCACTGGCCATTGCATTTCAGTCTAAAGAGCTATATCTATTTTAAGTCGTAACTTGTGACATCTACACTTACAAATGATAAATTTCTCCATCCGTCTAGCCAAATATGCAACCTCGGTAATCTCTTGTGGGGTAAATTTGAGAGAKTAGGCTGGCATTATGGCAAATTCTTGAGATTAAATGATATGCAATTAATGAAAAGAATATATGTTAAGACTGAATGAAAAATGGGGGATGACACAACCATTTCCTTATAGAGTCATCTGTTAGCAATACACAAAATAGAGGTTATCTCCCTTTCATTGGCTTAATAAACAAATACACTTACCACTTTCCAGCCTGGAAGGTAAAGTAACAGGTGGACACAGGTCACTCACAGTATTCTTCAAGTCAGCTAGAAGTAGAAAGGAAACATAAAACATTTATGCTTGGAGGTTTAAAATCTAATCTACATTTGAGTGTTGCCAACAGCACTTCTGAAATCTCGAAGTCACATCTTCTTCCACTAAACTAAACTAAACTAAACTAAAATAAAATAAAAATCCGAGATTGCTCTAATATCTAGCTCTTTTTGACTGGTACCCTGGTGCTGTAATCCATACAGCTCTCAGGTTATTATATTTATAGCATTCTTACAAGCAAAAATCCTTCAGCACACAAGTTTTCTGTTTGTTTGTTTTATTATGAATTGCTCATTTCAGTAGGATTTTTTAAATATATATTTTTTTTTAATTTTCGGGTTCCCCTCCACCATGTCCAAGTCTAAATTTGATGTAATCCTACATCATAACCTCAGATATATGACTTATTTTGCTTTTGACAAGGAAACTGGAATTTCCAGTGGGAATTTTTCAAAGTAATTTTTTTTAAAAAAAGGATTTCCATATTTTCACACATGTATTAAGAGAGATTAACCGTTTACATTGACAGAAGCAAAACATTAAGGCAATTCAGAACCCTTCGAAAGATATTGTATAATCCTGACTGATTGAATTGCAGCCATGCTTATAAGCACCGAGTCAAATCAATATTGATTAAAATTGTCTCTCTGCATTTTGTAATGGGTTAAATTTTGTGAGCTGTCTGACTACGAAGTCACCTTCTGCAACAAATGCCTGTTGACTAAAACCAAGGCCCCGCTTCATGCCAACCTCCCGCCCGCTACAGTAAATTCCTTCTTCAGATTTCACTCATTTTTCCTTTCAGGCTCAGAATTTACATTGTTCCTCTTCCTGGTTCCCAGAACCATAACACACCAGCACAACTAATACAAATTTTTTTTTGTCTACAAATATCTTTATTTGCATAAACATCTGTGCTACGGTGGAAACACATCTGAAGCTTCCTTACTAGATGAGGAAACATCACCAAGTCTCTCCTCAGACTCCCTCTTTTGCATGCACTGCAGGCTCTGCTTTGTCATCCCTCAGTCCATAAGGTCAGCAATATCCTTTATTTTTAGCTGAAAATGCACTGAAATGCACTGAAAATGCAGTCAAAAATGCCGTGTCCCCTGTATCACTTACCAGGCTTCTGGTACCAGCCGAACGGATGGATTYTCACTGCTGCATCTGGCCCAGCGCAGTCCGAGACCTGCCAAGTGCTTCTTGTGTCCTCGGCACATGTCTGGATTCCCAGGCTGTTCAGGGTCAGGCACGCAATCTTGCCCCCTGCCCGGGCAAAACATGGTTACAGAAACGATGGAGATGGTAACTTCTCTTTTCTAGATATTATTCTAAAGAAAAAGAATGTAGCATGGTGCCATCGGGTATTCAAAGGAAATTCCACTGACTTAGAAATCGGAGGAGGAAAAATACGTAAAAGTTATTTTATTTTTCAGGGCAAATATTTACTGTTCTTGAAAACAGAATTGCGATCACATGAGGGAAGTAAAATGGAATGTGKAGATTCTAACATTAGAAYTCACTAAGGTCACTAGAAGTAGGATTGAGCAAAAATTTGAGCAAAAATTTGTAATCATCTCCTGTTCCTAAGTCAGGATCYTTCCTTAGWTAAATCATTCTTTTTTTTTGTTAATGCAAGGATATTGAAGCACAACCTCAAATTAGATCAAGATAAAAATTCAGCCTTTTAAAGAGGTAGTATAGTTCTTTCTGTATCCCCTAAAATAAATGTTTTAAATGCARTATCTTTATTAAAGATCTATTTTAGCTTGTTAAAATCACTGTTGAACATCCTCTTGACTATATTAGTGCCATGATTAGATGTTTTCAAAACATTAAAGATAAATATTTAATCATATATATATATGTGTGCGATTTATCATATTAAATAATTTAAAATCCTTGATATAATTTTAAACTATCTAAATACACATAGAAATAAAATCATATTCAGTTAGGACTTCAAATTCACATCCTATAGGGGTATTTTTCCTCAATAATTCCAGTCTGAAACACACTGGACAAATTTTACATGATATTGAGCAATTTTCATTGATATCAGTGAAAATTTTGACTGCTCAATAAAAAGGGAAAGGCTTGACTAAAAACAAGAAATTTGAAGTGTTTCAAAGACTTAAATGTATCACAAAAAACACTTCTCCCAAGGGACATCAGAAAGAATATRTGGGCACTTGACACTTTTGAAAGCCAGTGTAACCCTTTCTGAGGCCTCAATATTAAATTGGAACTCAAAACTATTTCATCTTTCTGATTCAGGTGATGTGATGTGACACATTCTCAGGAAAGCAAAATGTGGGGTTTTTTTTTAATTTCTAATGGTTTCTTTTAGAAATCTGATTTCCTATGGCCAGAGGTGTGGTGACGGGGAAGAGTAGAAATACTCTAGGATGTCTCTTAGTTTGTGTCTTAATGTAAGGAGAGAATTAGACAATCTCTATCCCTCTGCAATGCTTCTAATATCTTCCAATGCAAGATGAAAATCTGTGAGCAGTGCAGTTCAGATATCTAAGAAAGCTAAAAACCTGAGCTATCCCCAAGGCAATCAAGGATATTAAGTGCTTGCCTTTGATCCAATTTCAGCAATACTTGTGTTTCAATTCCATTGAAAAAAAAAAGAAATTTGAAAAGTTGTATGAGATTTCTGAAGATTGGATGATAAATGAGAAGTAACTGCTTTCTACAGGTTTTTTAGAGCCTCTAGAGAGGCTTTAAAGTGCTTTTTATCTGCTCTTCACAGGAAAAGTGTGATAAAATCTGGAGAAGGAAAATTTGGAAGAAGAGTTACCAAAATGTTTTAAAATAGAAATAAAATAACAGTAAAAAATACCTGACAGCTGGGAGTCATTAAAAAACCCAAACCCCGTGCAACAGGGGTCAGCATCACACCAACGCTCACACTCAAAAAAGCTGAAAGGAAAAAAATAATCATTAGTTTTCGTATCACTCGGTTAGTATCACTAACCTAGAAAAGAGGAGAAGGGATGTTGTGCAAGGGGGAGAGCAACTGAGAACATGTAGAGATGTCCTTTGCATTTAAGAGACCGCTACGGTTCTTTGTACCGTACGGTCATGAGTTCGATACCTTCCACATTTGTACATGAGTTTCCATTCAAGCCACATATATTTGCAAGACTACACCTACTAATTTAGAAAAGTATTTTGATACATGCCAGTACAATATCAGCATAAGTTAGTATGTTATTGCTGAGACCTAATTGGCCAATAAGTAATTTTGTAACAAAAGTATAAGGGAATTCATGCAAATATGATATGATACTGTATATATACCTGAATTATAAATTTCCTTAAAATCATATGGTATTTTCTCTATCTCAAATATTCTAATATAATGCTGTTCTTGGATCAATATGTCAGATTCTCTTAATATGCATAGAATAGCCTTGGTACTCCAAGCATTGCAAAAACTCCACTAAAGACGAAGGAGGATTCATGTCCTACCCATCAGAAACAGCTTTGCTGCTCATGTCAGTCTTATTCCTCACCGAGATCCCTGTTACTTTCTGAAATGGTACACGTGTGTAGAAACTCTTCACGGAACTTTTTAGAGTGACTGGGAGAAAGAGAAAAAGGATTTTAGAAAATAAACAAAAAAACCTTTTCCTTCTAATTTTCATATAGTGGGCAAGTAATCACAATGTGAGGGAAAAGTTATGTTTCTGTGTTGTAATTGTCTCAATCTATTAGCAGGTATTACATTGTCAGAGTAAATATTTGATGATTAAGCCTGAAGATGACAAATTCCTGAACATGTGGACATTTCCATTTTAACTGCATTATGAAGAAAAAAAAAACAAAACACAAAAAAATCAAAACAAAAACCACACCTAAGATCTTCTGGTACATAGATTATTTAATCACAGAATAGTTGAGGTTGGAAGGGACCTGTAGATATCATCCAGTCCAATCCCCTGGCATAGACACCAKCATGGACACCTAGAGCACAGGGTGGCATTCCAGATCAGTTTTTAAAATCTCCAGAGAAGGAGATTCCACAATCTCTTTGGGCAGCCTGTTCCAGTGTTAATCTACTCTTGGCCTCCCTAAATTGAAAATAATGAAGATGAGGATAAGAGTTTGTGGTTAATATCTTTCCATTCTGAGCTGAAGTTAGATCATTAGCACTTTGGCCACAAAAGGAAAAGCTAGATTCTTTCTTAACCTCCAGTAAAAATGAAAAATAAAAACATGCAGAAAAATCTGGTCTTCCCTTGAACCATCRCTTCCTGAAACTCACCCTTATATTCAGATTTTCTCTCTCATTAGCTGTCATTGCCAAGGATAAAGGATATATAACACATCCAAATCTCAGAACTTGCCTATTTTGTGATATGCTGCTTGTGGTTGCCAGGGTAGTACAATGAGACAGTTTTCAGGTATTTGATCAATGTCACCATCACAAATCTGAGCCTCCGGGTAGAGGGTACACACAAAGTATGTGTCTGTGGCATTTTGAAGATCTGCTATTTGACAAAACTCTTCTTGCACACAACCTGGAAGGCAAAGGCATGGTGAATTAGAAAGGCAGCTATGCTTCTTGTCCCTCTGTCCCTCTTCATGCCTTTACTACAGTAATGCTATTAATCAGTAGAGTCCCGCAAGTGACAAAATTCATTAGTTTTTTTTTTTTTTGCAAAGAAAGAGAAATGAGGATGAATATTGTTTCTAGTTACACTTAATTCATTAGTATTTTTTTTGCAAAGAAAGAGAAATGAGGATGAATATTGTTTCTAGTTACACTTAAAGAAAAAGGGGGGGAGAAAAAAAATAAGATTTACTTGAGAAAGGGAACAGTAACACAGCTATTAGGAAGCTATTATTTTCTCCAGCTGTGACAAGTCTAAGGCCTGGGTATTGGTGTCACTCTCTCTGTGGTTCATAAGAGTGGCTGTGGGAACAGCATTGGCTTATTGCTCTCCCAACTGCCTCTGGCTGTTCTTCACACTAGAATGTAGAGTGCCTTTTACCAGCACAGCTGATCATGCTTTAGGATGGACTGATCATTACTAAGAACAATTATTAAATAATAGCATCCATAGAAAAAACAATCACTTCCATGCCAATGTCAGTTCACTGCTCCAGTTCACCAGACAAACTTGTATACCAGCACAATTTGGAAGAATATATTTCATGTATGGGGTGGAAACTTTATGAACAGACATGGCCATTAAAGTTCCTCATTTTGAAACCAGAAGTTAAGTTTAAAATAGGTGTAACTTGCAGCAGGACCAAAATTACATCATGTTTTGGGTGATCACAGTTAGACCAACTAGCATCATGTTATCTTTTTGTAAATTTAAAATACAAACTACATAATCACAGAAGAACTCTGCATCACTTGTGGTGATGAATGAAAGAATAAAAAGGACAATAAAACATTTTCTACAATGTCTAAYAAAGTTTTTGTGAAACTTACTTTTGAAATGTTTGTGTTCATATTTCATACTAATATATTATATACATATAACTTTTCCATAATCAACTGTAAAAGTCTTTTGTTTATAGTAATTTGCATTGAGATTTGTCAAAGTAACTTTCATTCCAAGCCATTCTGGTCTGTTTTTTTTTTTTCCAGAAAAGAAGCAAGCCAATCAACCCTGCTTCTCAATTACTGTGGCAGTAACTTTACAACCCCATTCTGTGAACACATACATCAATGATTAATTTTAAACAAGCACAGATCTACTGATCTCTTACAGTGATGTACATGCACTGAGTAGTATCTTTGGTTCTGCCTTCCTGGGGCAGAGCTGGAAAGTCTTCTTCACTCAACCAAATTATTGTTAACCCCAAATAGTTGAATGCTTTACTTCCCTAGATTTTATACCACTGTGCCATCTATCTCCTTGGGGTAGAGGGAGAAGGGAGGTGGCTGCATTGCAAGAAGAGCCTCCTATTGTCTAAGTTGTGTCTCCTACTACTCATACCAATGACAGGGATACGCTGGTGAAGATGTGATAGTGAAAATGATGGGTATTCTTGTGCCATACTAGAAAAAGGGTGTGAAGAAGAGGTGGAGGCCACGTGGGCAACTGCACTGTAGCTAGAGATTAGAACATCCAGCTTCAAGGAAAATTTTGTGCTTTGCCCATAAAAAGACTGTTCAGGCCAAAGGTTCTCTGAATTACTTCATTACTGTTTCCTTATTATTCTGCAGATTAACCGTTTCCCAGATTCCTTACGTGTCAGACACCAAAGCACAGCCTYCTCCACTGAATATTTCTGCCTGAAGACCCAATACTGCTGGTAAGGGAGAGAAGAGTTTTGGTCACTTCGTATCTGGGTGTTGTCCATTAGGTAGAAAAGATCTTTTGTGGAATCTAAAGATTCAACAAAAMCAAACAAAAAACCTCTCAGATCTACAAAAACTTAATTAAAGCCTGGAATTAAAGTTATTAATATAAGATCCTTCATTTCACACTAAAACAGCTTCAATCATTTTGAAACAGCTTCAATCATTTTGTGTGGTTAGTGTACAACAGTAGGGTTGAACCTGCCTCGTAACCTGCCTAGTTTTATTAATCCTAAATAGAGCAATTTCCTTTCATTCTCTTGGAAAGTTTTTCCATCTTAGAGCGCTTAATATTTTCCTACAGATTTAATATTTCCCCCGGTCATTTAACTACCTTTATCCTATCTATACTCCCATAGATCATATTAAATAATTTCATTCTGTCCCTCACCTCTGATTTTTAGATGTGTGTTACGCAGCTATATCTGACCTGAGCTCCCTCTGGACTGATATTAACTATTTCAGACTCTTTTCTTCTCTCTAAATAAGAGTCCAACCAAAATATTCAGAGAAATGGATTCTCTTCACTGATCTATTGCCACTTTCTTCAAAAACACCTTCTTATTCACCACATGCCATCAGCACATGTCATCACCAGTTGGGTGACTTCCTATTATTTAACACTTCATGTACTGAAGTAGCAAAACAAAAATGAATAAATGGAGAAGCACGGGGAACACAGCTGCACCTTAAATGCTGAAGAATCTGCTGACGTGCTGGAAATGTACAGGGGCTTTGCATTTTCTGTCATAAAATAAAATATATTGCCACGTGCTCCAAAGCTGATCATAAAACAATAWAAGTTCTGCAGATATTTTATCTCTTTTTAAAAAGGTGACTTACAAGTCTCATTATCTCTCAGGACTTAATTTCAAGCCTTCAGTTTCTTTTTAAACAGTTTGTGTCATGTCCAACACCTCAAGCTGCATTCCTTACATAACTGGGCTTTCATGGTAACATTGGCCGCAGCAAGGCGAATGGAGAACCCTGAGGGCCTGCACTCATGTCTTGGCAAGATAATTTCTCTCAGGAKGTTAAGTGCAGTTATTTAAGTCTAGACTTTAAAATGCCACTAATGCATGGGAGAACCACTAGGTAAATGAGTATTTTACCTTCTATTCAAATTGTGTAAGCAAAATCAGCAATTCACTTTGTGTTGGCATTTTGTGTGTATATATGTCATAAGCTCAGCTCAGGTATCCATAAAGGCTTCTTAGCAMAGATAACAATTCAAACTATTCAACAACCAAAACACTCTCATCAAGYTCCCCTCCTCTTTCTCCTGTATTATGCTGTTGAAGATCCAAAGTTTCTCTACTAATTTAATACTAATAACTTGGGATATACATTAGTGTAACCAAGAGCAGACATTGGAATAACCAAGGAGCTACAGAATCTACAGACCTCTCACATGCAATATTAATAATAATAATAATTTTAAAAAAGCCTATGATTACAAGTTGTCCACAGATTCTTTTAAGCACTRTATTCACAGTCATGTTTTCCATAGTTGTCAATATCTCCATGCACCCCTGAGAAGCTAAGTAAGTAAGSTAAGAATTCAACCTCTGGGTTTATTTGAAATTTTTTCATAAATTTGTATACTATTTCCTACATAAGGGAAAACCTTTGGGCATGAAAATACCTGAATTATAATGATACATGTATGACAATAAATGATATCCTTGAGTTAAATTCTGCACCTCACTATGCTGTCTTTTACTGCTTTCTCTGTTTGTCCTCACTGTAATACCTGGTAACACTAGGTCGTTCTCCATCTCGAAAGCAGCAKCATCACATGCAGGAGTTTTAATCCGGGTGAGCATATCAGAGCCTAGAATGCAATAAGAATTGACGTTAATATTTACTCTGTTTGCCTTTCATCCACAAAATAAGCTMATTTTCATTCTTTATCATTAGCAAACACTTCAGGGTAGAAGTGCCATGAAAACCAACCATGAAAACTCCTCAGGAAAACGTTCCACCACTTGATGAATCAAACGTGAGTAACACCTACATGTAACTCTAGGCAAACCCAAAGCACTCCAGATGATTAAAGCAAATGCCATATCCATTATTAYGGCACATTCAGCATCAGGGCTCTAGAAGCTGTGTGTATATTTCCAGAGCAGTAGCACCACTCATTCTGCTAAATAAAYTGTGACATTCAAACCATAATTTTGCTAAAAGCAACTCAAGTTAATAAAGGTAACACATCTAGTTATTTACAAAATGCCAAACTGTTATGGTACCTAGAGACTGATACAAAGGTAAGTGTCTGCATGATACCATCTGTCACAGATACTATAAAGCATAAATCTATTTTTTTTCCTCTGATACAGGGAATTAGCTGTGTCATGGATCTGACAAAAGTAGAATTACTCYGGGTAACACTCCTCTGTGTTAGAAAAGACTCCAAAGCAGCATCTCCTTTTGGATGGTGAAAAAGTCAGAATGACAGTTCCAGTTTAAACAGTGGTATTTATRGATTACTTAGCTGCCACTACCTACTGTGCTTCATCATAAGCTTTTATAATCAGCCCTCTGACATAACTCACCTTTCCACAGATAAACGTATTGAAAAGTGGTCAAATTTCTTTCTCTGTCTTCTGCCAAATTAAAAGCTAACAAAAGGAAAAAAAAGGGTTGTTATAGCGGCCATTAAAATTAAACAAATGGATAAAATTAAAATGCTCAGAAATTAAAAGTATCTCACTAGACTTTGTATCATATTTATAATGTAAAGATCCTACATGAAGTAACATTCAAGCCTTCTCTTGCTATTCTGAGCCTAGGATCCGAAGGCTTAAAACTATTTTCCAACACTGCGTTTTTTTGGTGTGACGTTGACCAAATCTGTACTCCAAAGTTCATCTTTATTTCAGATTATTAKCTTGAATCTGCATGAATTAAATATTGGAACTGCTGAAAGGTAATACTTAGAGCAACAGATTCTTAATTTTCATTATTCTTCCTACAGTAAATTATGAAGGGATCCATCTAACAACAGATCTAATTAGRATGTTTATATTCTCTTATGAATTTACACGTATGAATTTATTTGAGAAAAAGTCACTGAAGTACAAGAGTGRACTGGTGAAAAAGGCAGAGTCTACAGAAAAAAAAAATCAAACAAATGTTAATTGAGATGACTCATTGACATACTTCCACTGAATATTTGTCCTCCTAGGGTGAAGGAAAACATCCTCTCTTTTTCATCATATCTCACACCTTCACACACTCCCTCTCTGACAGACGTTGCTGTTGGACTCCAGTCATTGGCATTGCAGAGCAGTACATCCGGGTAGCTCATCAAACTACACAGAAGGGTACCTAGGTTCACACAGAGAGTTATGTCTCTACAACAATGCTTTTATTYTTTGATTTTAACATAGTGCTTTTTAGCCAAGCATCCCAACACTTCCCAAAAAGGTTAATTGAATCTGTTCCAGTCAGATAGCTACTTTTTTTCAGTATTGCCAGTTTTGCTACTCAAAAAGATAGAGTCCTACTTTCAAACTGAAACACTAGTATTAGCTATTCATGCTTAAAAATTTATAATTTACTTTTGAGAGAATTCAAGTACATACTATTACCACTTAATATACTACTACTCTTATCTGATAAACCCCAACTGTGTTCCACATCCTTGTTGGCACCAGAGAGACATGTTCCATATTTCAGTGGTCTTACAATCTTGGGCTCTGAACCGACCTACCATATATATTTTAACTGAGATGGCTTCGTGCATTGTTGCAGGATTTCAGCTATTGCTGTAGCATGAGGCTGGGGCACAAGCACTGTTAGAAACCTGGTGTTCTGGCACTTGCTCTGGTCCTATAATGTCTACACATAGTCAACCCTTGCTCTGCACCTGCTTTTGCAGTGCATTTCCACAGTTCTACAATGCCCTCTCATATTTTTTTTCATAGAATCACAGAATCATTATGGTAGGAAAAGACCTTCCAGAGCATCAACTCAACTGTAAACCCATCACCACCATTCATATTAAACCATCTCCCAAAGTGCCTCATCTGCCCATGTCTTGAACACTGCCAGGGACGGTGACTCCATCACTCCCCTAGGCAGCCTGTTCCAATGCTTCACCACTCTTTCCACATAGATTTTTTCCTAACATCTAACCTGAATTTCCCCTGGTGCAATTTGAGTCAACAACTATGCACACATTCAGAATAGCATATGGAAGAACTAGGAAAGCACAGCAAATTCTTAAGAGATATTGTTGGAAAGGTGGAATGGGCAAGAACACTTGTTTTAGGGACCTTTGTCCCCAGAATGCTTCAAGGACTCTTGTCAATCCCATTCCTTCCGGCTCTATGTCCTAGCTAGACATCAGATTTAGGAGATTGTAGTTCTTCCGCATGCAATAACCTGACATAATGTCCTGTTTAAAATCCTCTTTTCCTGCTCCAGAAAGGAAGTTGGTTTCCATTTACACTATAAGAAGTCTGGAGGTACCATTAATTCCCTAGTCAGCTGAGAGGCACCAACTTCTGGCAACCAGGCTGAGTTAATAAAGGAAGAAGCAGTTTTAGAATGAATCATTTGACCCCAATGCAGATGTATAAAGCAGTTCAAAAGAAATATCCTTTTGAAATGCCTTCAATAAGTAGGATGAGCAGCTCACTCAGTTCAGTCTTTTATTGCACACTGCAAACAAGTGAATTCTGGTGAGTCAGCTGTTCTCCCTTGCAAGKGAAAAACTCCATTCTGTTACACAGATCTATTACAAAGAAGTGTCAGCCATTGCTCACATTATACTGAAAAACGATGCAAACTACTAYCACTCTATCATGATGTAGAGGTTGATATAAGAGGTAGGTGCAGATGCAGGCTACTGACATTKCCCAAAAAAAGACTTTTTATTTTTAGAGAGGAGATTTCTTCTCTTTTTTGCTTACTCATCTTTAGTTTATTCCAGTATTTTTTTATTTTTAATTTTACAATGTTCATACCAACCTCCATCAAGTGCAATCTGAGTCAAGACGAAGCCATCGCAGCAAGAGTCCCYGCTGCAAGTCTGCCGACAGAAGAGCTGCGCATCGGTCGGAGACGTGTTGGCTGCTGAGATAACCAGGGAGCGATACACGCCGGAAAGCACGTTCCGAAAATTGGTCCTTTCAAAGGTCTTGAGTCCAGATGAGCTAAATTCTTGTCCTGGGTAAACAGAACAGGAAAGAAATGTTCAAAAGAGCTCGGGAAGAGACACGATGCTGTCAGACCGTCTGCAAACTGAGGCT
The DNA here is from genome assembly GCA_003342815.1 of Eudromia elegans. Lineage (NCBI taxonomy): Eukaryota > Metazoa > Chordata > Aves > Tinamiformes > Tinamidae > Eudromia > Eudromia elegans. Next base: position 2,684,456 of record PTEX01000094.1, read on the forward strand.
GGCTGGAAATTTTATGATAACAACTCAATCTTAATGATGCCCTATGAGCAAAGACTGAGAGAGCTGGGCCTSTTCAGCCTGSAGAAGAGAAGACTGAGAGGGGACCTGATYAATGTATATAAATATCTCAAGAAASGGAGTGAGGAGGAAGGGGCTGGCCTCTTCTCAGTGGTGGCCAGTGATAGAACTAGAGGAAACGGCCACAAATTGAGGCACCAAAAGTTCCACAGGAACTTGAKAAAGAAYTTCTTAMCRGTGAGGGTGACAGAGCACTGGAACAGGCTGCCCAGAGAGGTGGTGGAGTCTCCTTCTCTGGAGATCTTCMAAACCCGCCTGGACATCACCCTGTGCCACATGCTCTAGGGGACCCTGCGTGTGCAGGGGGTTGGACTAGATGACCTCTACAGGTCCCTTCCAACCCTAGCCATTCTGTGATTCTATGATTCTAAGGAACTTGTTTTCAGATTCAGATTTTAATTATTATTTGTAATAAACATGAACTCAGGTGTGGATAAAAATAAAAGGAAACCAGTGACAATTGAGTGTTTTGTCAATTGTGGTCAACCTCCAATTCTGGTTTTGACTATTTTACCTTAGGACTTTGGCATATAGCCCGAAGTTGGGTGCACAATAAATAGAACATGCAAAGGGAGCAATCACAGTAAAGTTAATAAACAAGCACACAAACAACAACAACAACAACCCACCACAGGCTTGCAACACCTACATGTCCAGTTGAATTACTTTGGGAYTCACAGTCTCACTTTGGGAGAGCAGGATATTTCTGAACTGGAATCTCAGGATAATTTACAGTTTAAATGAACCTAAGCTGCTAAATAATGCAGAAGTTGGTTTCCAATCCCATTTCTTTCAGTTTATATAGGGCTTAAGTGTCCTATRTARTTAGATAGCAAACTGTCCAATAAARAAAGAAACATGTACAACAAAAYATAATAGAAAATAAACATGTACAGGTAGAATTTGAGTTTTTCTGGGACTGTCTGCCAAAACAAAGCCATCAGAAGGGCTTACAAAGGCAGCATTCCTTATTTCTAAGAAAGGAGCCTGAARGGAAGATTTCCTGAGGTTGCTGGGCTGCTATTCAGTGTTCAGCTTCTAAAAGACTTATGTCCTCATGAGCAAATATGATCTCCTCACTTTTAATCATCATCTTACATATAAATAACTACAAGTTCAAGCACAGCAGTCTAGCATGATAGCACTGATTGGCAGCTGGTACCTTTCTTCAAATAGATCATCGCTGCATCCCCCTCTTGATTTTGGATGTTTAGCAGGCAGCTGAGACGGCCAATGCTGGTGGCAGCAGAGTTCCCCAAGACACCTTGCACCTGGGACAGAAAACAGACACGCACAATAGATGCAGACTAATAAATTTCCTCTCCTAAAAAGCATTTTCCTTTCTTAGTCAGGAAAAATGACTAATCAAATCTTTCACTGCAAGAAGGGATTGAGAAAATACAGCTTCAGGTAACCTGRTTAGTGATGTGGATACTTCTGTTTTTGACTATTCAAGTGAATCTCCTTCTTCTAAATTAGCCTGATCTCTGGCAGTTCAGCATGTTTTAAAAAATATGAGTGCTGTRTTGTGCTTCAGTTAAACAATGACAAATACAAACATTCTTCTTGAGAAATTTGAGATATATTTCTCTAGCAAAAGCAATTTGTAATTGCCATTGTAAAAAGCAGCATCCAAGTCAGTCCGGTGATAGCTTGCTATTTTCTGTTATCCTTTCTACTTACAGATATAGCACTATATAGCACTATATAGCACTATAGCACTATATTGAACACGTACTTTTAAATATCATATTTACCAATTCAGAAGCAGTACAGTTGAAGTTAACTTCAGCAGCACTGTATAATTCACACAAAACTTGAGTACCAGCAGAAGTTACAGTTGCAAAACCACATGCCTCTTCCTTCTCACAATCTGAAAAACAGACAAGAAACCTTGATTTTCTTTCGCACTTCACATACAGATTTTCAGACTGCAAGTATGTGTGTTTAGCACCAGCATCATTTTTTGTTTAGCACCAGCATCATTTTTTTTATGTCAACTTTAATGGATACAAAAATTTGCTTGGACATTCTTCTGATGATACAAACAGCTGAGCTGGGTTTAACCATCTCCTCAAGTGTTTAATATCTGCTGGATGATTTGGCCCGAGGCAGTCAGAGAGCAGCCACATGAACCACTTTGTGATCATGTGTCTGCAAGAAAGTCACTGCACGACAGACACATGGTGAGACCAATGCTTGCTCCCACAGCTCTACTCTTACAGCAGGATGTGAGATTCATTCCAAATCTCTTTAGTACAAAGCCAGCCAAGTTAGACCAAAATAACTAAGCATATCTCAGCAAAGCTGCCCAACTAACTGTCTAGCAGAGATGTTAAARTAAGTAGAACTAAAAGTAGATGAGGTGAATATAAATTCATTTCTTAATTCCCCACAAATACTTTTCTACTGCAATAAAAAACCCACAATCTTAACTTAGTTCAAGGTAGCCTCTAACGAAAACACAGACCATGCACACTGAATCACATCACTTGCCAAAAGGGCATCTTTGCCTCTCTGTATTTATGCTATTTATGCTCATAGTCCACTCATGCCAGTGCCTTGCCCTTGAGGGTCTCCAGATCAGGTTATTTCAGAGAAAGATAAAARAAATCTTGCAGTAGGCAACTAGGGAGTGACCTGGTGCAAGTAAATCATTCCAGTGACACATGAGGCTTCTTAAACTCATCTCTGAACTTGAGAGCTAGCTATTCCAAATAGACCAGGGTTTGGGATACAGAGACACTGACATTGTCAAAATTATGTGACTTCTGCTCTGAAAAAAAAACCAATTGTGTTATTACCATTAGGATTTTTTTTTATTTTGGAAGTAAMTGTAATCCTTTGCCTCTACTCAGAAATCTGAGCATTGAGAGTCAAGCAGGAATAAGGCAGGAATGGATCCAAAGCATCCTGAAAGCAGYGTTACAATTCCTTTTGCTTTAGATGCAAACTAGAAAACATGAAGTGTCCAAATGTGCCATAACACATATGATGCAAAGCTCTGCAAAGGAGAATTTTCTTCTATATTTCAGAACTTTGGGAAGCAGTGAAGACTTTGGTTTTCACATGTGCTTCRCACCTAATCCTTCCTTCGCCTGCACATCAGAAAAGTTAGATGAATACTTCTTGGTTTGGATCCTAGCCCTCATTCATATGGCAAACTGGTTTTAAAGTCTGGTTTTAAAGTTTTTTAAGATCATTTGCCTAAAGCAGTACAAAAAGTGAGAGGAATTCTTCTGGAAAGAAAGAGCAATCTCTTTGCTGAGCCAAGGTCACCTGTAAACAGCTTGCAATGAGCTGGTGCTGAACTGCCTGAGACATCGTTTGTCTAGGAATATAGGTGTAAGTCCATCATATAAAAATACTATTCTCAGTGATGGTTAGTGTTGTATTCGCATATTTGCTGAGAGTTTTCCTCACCTGAAATGCACTGCAAAACTGGACTTTGCAGGTCTCCTCTGAACGACTGAGACTGAAGAATTTCAACATCTTCTGATCCATGAACCACTTTGGAGGCAGGGACCCTGTCAAATTTTCTGAGTACTGAAAAAGAGATCATATAATCAGTTCCAGTGCTTCAAAGAGACAGGGAGAGTTTAGTTAGAAAGAAAGAAAAAAAAAAAGATTTTTGTAGGCTTGCTCATTAAACGAACTAATCTAAATTCACTTACAATGCAGAAAGCAGCTGGACTGAGGACATAATTTCTACTTTGCCAAAAAATGTCACAAGATCTTTAAAAACCAATAGTCAGGATGGGTTGGGGGTTATATTCCAAGTGAGACTTCACTTAAAATAGCAGCCCAGGCATCCCCCATTGCTTGTTCATGGCATACAACCAACCATTGAGTCAACAGAGATACCAAAATTCTGCAAAACAGACCCTGAAATAAGAGCCACCTCGAACAGAACTTGACTAGAACCAAAATCTAGGAGCTTAGTTAGTCCTTTATAGCAGCATAAGGTTGGTCCCCACTAGCTTCATTCTCACATAGTACAATATTCCTACTCCTTTTAGACTCCTTCAGCCTTTAACTTCAGACTCTCACTTTATGTACCAAACATTGTCATCTGCCCTCTCTGGACCCATTGTACCTGCAAATCAAGTTATTGAACAAGTGACCTACAAGCAACGCTGCTTATGACCCAGGAAAAGCTCACATGGTCTATAGACACAAACCCCACAGGTCACTAAGTGGGGTGAGGTATGCAATTTTAGCTCCAGAAGCCCTGTCTGTGCCCTGAGAAGGTTTAACACCAGATGAAGCGATGAACCACCATCTGCCCTGATTGCTACTATCTGCATTAGAAAGGTTTTTGTGTATAACACACTAAGGCCTGTTCATGAACATGGCATACTAAGGAGAAAGGAAGAATGTGTTGACTTTCCACCACCCCTGTGGTGACCAAACTACTCCTCTAAGTACTTCAAATGAGGACAGGCTTCTAACTCATTGCCTCCAAAACCTAACTAGACCTAAATAACCTAAGCAGCAGGATCTCAGCCTGTGGGAGATATCTGCATGCGGAAGAGCTGCAGGCTCATTCCTTCTTTCCCTTGTGCCCATGGATGCCGATCAAGCAGGAGGATCCCATGCCTGGCTCTCTCCCTTTAATGTCTGGACAAACCACAAAACAAAAGTCAAGGATAACATTTTTAAACAACCATTTGTACTGTCACAGCAAAACAGTCAGAAATAATATGAAGCAAATGTCCACTGTTGTCAAGGGCTGAGTCAGCAGGTGCTTTTGATAAAACTGTCATTTCTGCTTGGAAGGAACTTAAGGGCTGGCCAAGCGTTCACAAACACACACAAATCCTTACACTGAAGCTCATCTAGGAAGAGAAATGAATAATTATGTATACAGAACAGGAAGATTTTTCTTTTCCAAAAATATAGAAGGCTAAAATACAAGCATCAGCCTAACTCTCCACTAAAACAAATCCTTCCTACATCTACAGCTTGCAGTGATGCCTGGTTAAAAACAAATTTATTAGGTCTTCATAAAACTGGAAAGAAGTGTTTCTATGTTGTGTGCAGGATTTTTTCTTACTGCTCTCATTTTTATTTTAAATTTTGCCATGAAATGTTATTTTTAAAACATGCTTTTTTTCCTTCTTCTACCCCTGCCCTTTTTTGAGCTCTGACTTCAACCAAGGCCTCTATTTTCTCTCCTAGAATAGTATGAGAGAAAAGTAAAGAGCGGATAGAAAGGGTAAACAAACATTGAACAAAACTACCGCAAAAGCTGCCTTTTAAAATTACTCCTGAATTTCACTTTTTAAAATGAGAAGTGTGCTCATAAAGCTAAGCTAGACAAACATTAAAAAAAAAAAATCCAAGAAAATAGTAAGATGAAAAATATTCTACCACTTCCCATTTTCACAAGCTTATTAGCTCACCCGTGCCGCCTTCTCTTGAGTAATATCTCTACTGGACTGTTTAACAGCAGAAATCCTCCTTCATCCCACAACAGATGCAAAGCTCTAGGTGCCATCCCCATTTTGGGGAAAAATATCAAGCGTGGCATAAAATATAGCAGAAGTGAGAAAAATAAGTGCAAGTAGGGGTTGTTCCAGCTCAACACTGCATTTCTAAAAGGAAATTCTTCCCACTGTAGTCTCAAGAAGCACATGGCAATTGGGTTATTTATGGACCCAATCTCATTTCAAAGCAAGATGAGTCTTCAGACTCTGCTGTTTTGCTGCATGTTGCATTTACTTAAGGGAACTATAAAGGGCAGGAAGAAAACAAAAAAGAGAAATAATCAGTTTCACTTTATATAATGCTTTCTGGAAGCCCAGAATGCTCTTGGAAAAAAGCAATAAAAAAACCCAAAATTAAAACAAAACAAAATTAAAACAAAACAAAATTAAAACAAAACAATCACTAGTCTGTTAATTATCAAAAATCAGTTCTCGTGTTTTTCTTGTATTTTTAACCCCTAGATTGTCAATACTTCTAACTTTATTTATGTACAGCCAACTCTTCTAGCCCAAGCCACACAATAAGCATAGATATCCATCCACAAATGTATCCATAAGACAGTTTTGCAAGCTCTTCACAACGGAGGACTTTCATTTCACGCCCCTTCCACCCAGCCTACTTGTGATAACGCACTGCCTAATTCAGAGCCCACCATGAGGACACTTTCTAAGATGAATACTCCATTAAATTCAACACTAATCATCCGATGAGTTGTAAAATCTTCTTAAAAACGAATTTGGAAGCTTTGGGGCTGAGAAGCACGGTTAGAACTTATTGCAGGCAGTTTGTTTGGATGACTTCGGTGGTTGCTAACTTACATGAGCTACCCTTTGCTCTCTCGAGCTCTGATTTTGTTTCACTCTTCTTTTGGATTCCCAATGCATTATCTCCTACCCCATCTTTCTCTCATCTATTTCATTTATTTTTGTCTGAAACCCAGTTCCATTGCAGATCAGTACCCAAAAGCTTGTCCCAGCTTGCAGGACATGCTCATCCAGTGAGATACACGTAGCAGCATCCCTAACTGACACTATACCATTGCTGTGAGGTCATTCTCAAACGGACACTATTTCATATGAGCTCAAGCAGGAGTTATAATTTTACAAGGACATCCTTCATTCCGCTGCTTTCCTATTAGCCCTCATGTAACTCTTACAATTGCAAGCAAAGGGAAGGACACCCTCATACAKCAAAAGCTGTCATCTAACTCAGAGTGCAAGAAAACTGCTTCTTTCACTTCCCTTATGGGAAGAAAACAACTTCCCCAATGTCATCAAGCAACACAGAGCTGGGGAGAAATGCAGCTTAAGGAAAAGGCTGTTACTGTAGGAAAGTGAATTCCCATAGCTTAGCAAGGCAGCTTTCTCAGCAGAGTCTTTTCAAACAGAGTATTTACTTATATGGAATCAAAAGGAATCCAAAACTTCTTCTGACACCTACCTAGGCACTGGCGGTCTGTAAGAGCATCATCTGCCTCAGTCCAGCCCAGTGCTGTTCCAAAGCTGTCAACGCAGAACCACTTCTTAGTGTCAGGGTCTTGCTGGGAGGGTCTGTACTGCCCATCTTCATCACACTGCAAACCCYGCTCGTTGTTCTGACAGTAAGTGATACCTGTTGCAAGTAAACAAAACAAACAAACAAGTGACACTTTGATCTTGCTGTCAGCACTTTAGCACTTCCCTATTTAACATAACTCAAAGTCTTCAGGCTTCACCCGAGGAGTGCGTGCACTGCAGCTACATGAGTCCAGTATGTGCTATAGTCTATGTGATATAGAAGTCTCAGCCTAGTCTTCTGTAGCTGAAAGCTGGCTGATGTTTGGATATAGGGTGGCTTACCACACACCTGCTTTTCGTCTCACCTAACACAAACTAAAAAGAGCAGAACAGAGCAGAACATCATTTCCTTGTTGATACTGTCAATAAATCCAAACTCACTACTTTTATTTTTAGCCAAGGGTTAATGCTGAAGATTAAATTGGAATTGGACTTCCTTTGTAGAACTATGCTCAAAATCCACTCATGYAAACACTACCCTTAGTTAAAAGATCAATCAATGGTTGCTTTGTGAGAAGTATTTGTACTGAAGCAGGGAAAGTTTTTAGGCAAGCCAATATTTCACTAGGGATCACAGAAACGCCAGTAAACCTCCATAAGATGTTTTTAGCTGACACTGATGGATAATCAASTATCATTCCTCAGGGCAGTGAACATGTCTCAAGGAACCACAATGTCCTGGATGAGACTGACCACTCATTTCTCATGCATTTTTGGTCAAAACACCAGACGGTTTTGTTATGCCCTTGAAAAATGTCTGAATGTATGCAAAAGAAATCATATCCACTCAAAAAAAGAAAGAAAAAATCAGGAAGAGGATCATTTTTCCCCACACTTCTTTTCCTTTTTGAAAAAAAAAAGAAAAACGAAGCAAAACAAAAAAAAATTACATATGAAAAAGATTCGTTAGTTATTTGAGGCAGAAGACAGGACAAAATGAGTTCAGCTTACAATGATCATCGCTGAATGCCCCATCGGAGCTGGTAGTTTTGCCCACAGGACACTTGATGCAAGAGGAACTTCCCATCTGATCCTGGTAGTAGCCAAGAGGACAGGGAACACATTCCTCGTTCTTGAAGTGGCTGCCTGGAGGACAAACAACTGCAGAAAAACAATTTTATTAAAACTCTTAGTGAAGCCAAACAGTTCAGACATTCACACACACACCTATGGGGATATGTATCACCACAGTAGGCTTGCCACAGGCCCCAAATCTTTTAATATACATATTTCTAAGTGGGATAATATCCCTAACTGTTCGTCAAAACCAACCAATGACTGTAATATAGGCTAAGACCTTCATTTTCAGATTGGCCTTAAAATGTTCTTAAGTTAGGTAGTTTTTAAGCTAGTTAATGCTAAATCCTAGCTTCACCCTAGACTGAGCAGAGTCAGATCCATTTGTAATTGCATAATGCACTTTGTGGATAGATTGTGAGATACAAGAAAAATACAAATAGTACAACTACTATAAACACTACAGGCTGAAACAGGAAGAATCCTATGAGCAGAAATTCCAAAAATATTGCATAGAAAACTACCATATGTTAATGCTTTCACTCTGAATTTCTGATAAAGAAGCTGTTTTCAAGTAACTCCAAACTATAGAGTAATGGCTGGATTAAAATCAACTAATTGTGCACATGACAACCATAAAACAAAATGAAAATACATTCATAGGCTGCATAAATATCATTTTCAATGAACAATTCAAGAGCAATATTTCCAGCTGACCTGCTGCATACTACAGAGAAAACTCTTGGTCTTTTGGGAGGTCATGCAGCAGCAGCTTTCCCTCCAAATCACTAAGATGAACATTAAAGCAGAAGAGCAGCACACACATTGCATGAGGATATGTTATTTCATAGCCGTTTTCCAGATGTAGATTTCCTTCCAAACACTATCAAATGCGTATTTTGGGACTTTGACATGGTGGAAAACTTTATTTCTGCTCTTGCCTTACATCTTGACAGCAGTTTAAGCCCATATCAGAGAACATAAAACAATGCTAATGTAGAGTTTGCCATCTCCACTACAACCCATATGATGGATTACTCTTCTGGCCAACACACTGGAATGTAGATTAATTTCATTTACTGGAAAAGCTGAATGGTAATAGATTTAAAAGACCACCACCTCTTCTTTCGGCAGCCCTAAATGTTCCAGTGGGAGAACCTTGGATTAGAGACTGTGGGACTGAATATTTCCTCCCAAGGATATATCACGGCAATTGTTCCAATAACACATATCGAAAATCAATTACAGAACAAAAAAATCCTGGATGAGACAGTCCTCTCCTTTYTCATGTGTATTATTTAATATATGAGAGCGCCTGATACATTTTAAAGACGTTTTCCAGCTGATGTGGAACTCACAGAACCTCACTCCTGCACATGAGATCTGCAAGGGACACAAGGGGCTTCGGTTCACCCTTGGATCAGCTCTCAGAGCAGCAAGCTTGCAGCATGCACAGCTGCACGCAGCAAGAAGTATCACAGCTGATGACCGTCCAACACTTACATCGCTCTTTCTTCCCCCTGGGACACTAGGAAACTTCAGGATATCTGAGTCTTGATCCAGRTTATTACAAAAGAGCTTTAAAGCCGCCAGCTCAGCTATAAATCTAGCACTTTATCTGATTTGGGTTATGCTCAGCTCAAAGCAGTTCTGATACAGCTTACAAAGCATTGTAAACAATAAAGGAAAATACCAAAAAACAACATATTACAACAAACATCASCAACAAATGGGCTTCAGTCTTTCTTCCTGAAATAAGTGGTCGGAATGGGGGAGAGTCCCTAAAGCTGCTTCCTGGACAGATTACAATGTGCTTTTCTTCCAATAGCACCTTAGCACAAAGAAGGGCCATTGTCCTTCTAAAATGTAGCTAAGATAAATTTCTTACCTTAAGCTGCTTTTATATATATATATATATATATATATATATATATATTCATTAATACCTGAGGGTCAAGCAGTGGCAGTATAACATTGAGACAAAAACAAAAAAGTCAGACAAGAAAAGCTAACACACTGTAAAAGGTAGACGTTACACAGACAGGAAAATGTGAAAGAATTAGGCGACAATAGATACAAATGTAAAGCAGCMGACAAAAAAATATGTGAGGGATGGAGAGGCATTTACACGTAGGCTTCATGTTTCTAAGAGCAAATATTTTAGTGAGATCACAGGAAAGCCATCACAACCRAGAGCTGATGGTGCCTCCCATGAAGCAAAAGAATGTGTCATTTACAGGGAAATAAAACCTACAAATAAGTAAGCCCAGGATCTGAAATTACACTTTACTCTCAACAACAGATTGGATAAGAAAGAGAACAAAAGAAAAATCCTCATCACTGTAGAACTCTGTTTCCATAAATAAAGCAGCTAGGTTATTACCAGTTGCTATTAGAGRGGGAGAAAGAGACTTAGCCAGATTACACACTCATTCTGCAACCTAAAACTAAAAAAAAAGTGCATCATGGGAGGACATGGACTAGAAATCCTAAATCCCCTTTTTAAAATATAAAATGCATTCCTACTATCCTATAAGAGGATCCAGCAGCATGCTTACAGTAAGCATGAAATCTCTGTCAAAGGCTGGACCAAACCMTGTCCCCTTTCTGCATTTCTATGAYAASACTGTTCTACCGAGAGCCTTTTTCCTCCAATTAGATGGTACAAGTTTGTGAACTAACTTACAAACCAAATGAATTGATTGCTTTTCTAGAACCCTGTACACTGCATGAAATATTTGGCACGATCCAATCCTTCGTAAGCTCTTTTGCTCTGGGTGATGTTTTACTTAAAAATAATGATCCTTTTAATCAGTATTACATCTTGTTAAGTAACTGCAAGTTGTTACATTCTCTGGATTCTTGGCAGGAACTAACCTTTTTCCTCCTAGCATGTTTACATAATGGAAACCTGAAGTGTCTCAGCTGATGAAAATGAACCAAAAGTGCAGTCAATTTGCCTTTAATGCTCCAGGTTGAAAACTGCAGCAATTCAGAACTGATCCGTGACCCCATTACTTATAAGTCCTTGCCATAAAAATAGCAGCTGGAGGAAAAGGAATTGCTAGATAGAGTTAGRAGGTCTCCTGAGCAGATCTAGGACTATCAGAAAATGAATACTTGATAGAACAGGACACAGTTCATAACTTAAACTCATCAGAATCTCTTCCCTAGGTGATCACAGTGTTACTAAAGCAAATAGAGCCCCCACCATTCTTGGTATCTGCTTTGCTTTTCGTCTTTCATAAATTCATTTTACAAGTAAACCCTCAAGAGAAGGCCAGGATAAACTATAAAAGGAATAAGCATGGAGCAGCAGAATCCACCCAACCTTGGCACTTGGGTGCCCAGCTCTATAGGAAGATGGTTTAACCATTCCTCTAGAGACTACCATCCTCCTAGGGACTGCCAAAGGACATAGATGGCACCAGTAAAACTGTGCAGCTGAACCCACAGAGACACCACACCGGTTCTCCCAGGAGGGAGAGGAAAGGCACAGAGAGGAAACATAGMAAAGTTCTTGGACTTCTGGGCTTTTATCGCGGTGCCTTTCGTCAGGATTCAATTCACGTAACATTTAAAACAACAAAGAAGCAGAAGAGTCTGCCAGGACTCCAACTGACAGCGAGGTAAGACCTTAAATCTGCAACATCTGGYATCGTGCTGTAGCTTATTGCACTGTCCATTTTCCTCTCTAACATGTAAAAAGAATCAAAGGGTGATGGTTTGAGAAGTTAACAAAGAAAGAAAAAAATCCAGTTTTTCATTCCAGCTACTGAGCTAGTATCATGAGGACCTCTTATTATATTTTAATAAAAAAAATTAAAAGGACAATTTGATGGTAAAACTAATAAAAGATGCTGTTGGTGGTACCTTGTRTGGGAAAAACCTACCACAATTCATTCTGACCTCTAAAGTTACTGTTATGAGRCATTAAGGAAAAGGACAATGGGAGACAGGGATAATCTTTCCTTCACCACAAGTTTATGGTGGAAACAAGCAGTCAAGGCTCGTGCATTTGCAATAGCCAAGCATTAGAAAGCTCTCCTAGTCCAGAGAGAACTACCATAGCAAGCCCAGCTCTAAGTTATCACTTCTGAAAACTCCTGTTGGTCTTGTGTCTAAAAACTCTAGGCTGGTTCTCAAAATTTAGTTGGACAATTGGGAAACGTCCCCTGATGAAAAGAATTATCTTTCTGGAAAACTGACCAGAAAGCTGCTGCTGTTATTACACCTAAAACTGGTACATCCCACCCCTGTTCCTCAAAAAGCTACTCATTGTCACTTCTGTGAGTTTGGGACTTAATAAGACACAGGGTCACTGATATAACTGGGCCAATGGGAACAATGGGTGATGCACTGAAAGAGGCTTCATGGTGATAAAGACTGCAGAAGGACTATTAAGGCAAAGGACCTTTGGCAGGGTGACCTGGTGTGCAGGACTGCTAGGAACAGCCACGGGGATCCTGCAGGTTTGGCAGCTCTGAGCAGGATGTTGATAGAAAGGCAGCTCGTCACAGGGAAGCAGACTAAACACAAGGAAAGAGGATGGAAAGAGGGCAGAATCGCAATCAGGTCGGGGTGTTGGCCAACACTGAGAAAGCTTCCATCCGAATCGTTTCATTCCAGCTGTCTGGGATGCAGCCCAGGAATTCACAGTCTCAGGACTTCTGCCATATCTGCAGCTAGGCTTCTATTCTGGGCAATAGATCACCTCAAGCACTGGCTTATACTATGTTTGAAGAATCTTCTCATAGAGAATCACATGCAATACAGAAAGACCTAAACSAAATTCAAAGAATCCCAAGAAAAAAAGGTTTTCTACCATTGTTTTCTACAATGTCAATACCCATAATGGCTATTTCCAAGCTGTTGGTTCAAATGCATCTGCAATGCAGGAACAGAATGCTAAGAATAGTGGTAATTCCCATCCATCCTAAGTCTTGTCATTCACACTGATGTTTTACGTCTTTCACATATTACCCAGTCGGAGAAGTCCCTTGACAATTTTCTAACTTTACCTTCACAGTGTTTCCCAGCGACATCAAAGAAGATAAAGCTAAACAGAGACATACCACACCCTTGTGCATTTGGAACTGCTCTTCCAGGAGATGAAGTTCTTCGAAATCCGCTTCTGCATCCTAGCTGGACTCTTGGAGACAGCTCAAACYCTTCATCCCGGGGAAAATCAATGAAAGAATCAGCTGTGAATTGCTTGGAGTCCAAATGCAGCACAAAACTACCCTCCTCGATCTGTTTTTTGAATGCTCCTATGAGGTTTTCTCCAACAAATGCATTCTCTAAAGGAGGGGGAAAAAAACAACAAAATACTATGATAGTGATTCTCAATGGGGAAATGAATAATAACACAGACAGCTGAACATTAAGTGAAAGATATAGAAGAAAGATTATATGTTGCAATGAAAATACAAGTACATGAGCAAGAGCAAAGAAGTACACATCTGTATAGTGCTTATTAGACTAAAATCCTAATCYTTGTATTACAGAAGGTGCTAAAAAAATCACAACAAACAACAAGAAAGTAAGTACTCAAAAACTAAAGCATCTGAGAAYAAAATTCCGTTTCTCAGTTACAAACCTCAGAGGATGAAAAACATGATTATTTGATGTGCAGATTCTATTTGTCCCTATTGCTTTTGCTTCAAATGATTGCTACATTTTTAGTTTTTTGATGATTTTTGAAGGCCAACAACTGTAACATCACAATATTTGGCATCTGCCACAGGTCTGACATTGAACATAGCCACTTATCCAACAGGTATTCCTATGGCAATAACTGAAGTTGGCATTCAAAGCYGGAGAACGGTGAGCACCTTTCCTAACTTTCTCTATTCCCAGTTGTCCAGAAGAGCATCCTTTTTCCATGACATGTATTAGGGTATTTTTCAGCGCTACAGCAATTGCAAATTCCCTGGTTTGACCAGAGCAGAACTGCTACCAGGAAAGTGTGTGCTGTGAGGAGTCTGCCCATTCACTAATGCATTGCAGAGTCTTCAGCTTTGGTGGAAATCCCAGCACGTTTTACTGCTAAAAATTTTCAAGRTAAGGCCTTAGGTGATGGATATCTCAGTAACGCAGCAAACAGGAGGTGCTGCAGGTGTGCACACTGCATTTKGAGTTTCACACACGCACAGTGGCTTGGCTTTTCCAGGAGCGTGCCACATACGCAGAGGGAGCGCCTGGAATGCCAACGCCTGCGTGCCGCMCAGGGATCCTTTCCCACCGTGTGACCGACGTGCCCAAGGCAAACAGCCCAGCGTGCCGCCCTCCTCTCGCGGCTCTCCCCACTTTGCTGTCTAGCCCACGCACCTCCTTTCAGTTGAGTGAGGAGAGATTTTCACAGGTAGGTTCGAGGCGCTGGTGACGCAGCGCGGCCCAGCTGGCTGCACTCAGCAGGCGGCAGCGACACGGTGAAGGACCATTGTGGACCTCCACCATCCAAAGCACAGTGCCCTCTCTGTCTAAGTGTCGGTCCGCAGCGGATGGACCACAGTTGCCATGTAGATGTTATACTCTTCGCAAAAGAGGGACGCAAGTTGTCAACATTTATGGGCCAAGGAGGTCAATAGACCTTGTGTTAAAGCTGACAGCTTGTCCTTCTACATTCCATATTCTGCCTCCTTTAGCTTTCGCCAGCCTATCCTGCTGCACTGAAACACAGTGCAATCAACAAAACAATCTTTAGTTTTGTTCAGCCCCGGGCCAAAATAATACTTAGCTCGCAAGAAAGTAATTGGAGATTGCCACATAACCAATAACACTTTGCAAATGTTTTTGCCAAAAATCATCTCATAATTGAAAACAGAAATAAGCTCATTAGCCTTTTATGCAAGCAAATATCCTTCTGAATTGTCTGGTAAATAGCTGTAGCAGAAATGAAAATAACCTTGAAATGACAGCTAAAGGAATTCACATGTAGAAAAGAAGCAGATAATCAAATCAGTAAGAATCTGCTTTGGTCTGTTGAATTTCCTTTATTTATTTATTTTTCCCTATATTGAAAAAGCTTGCAAYTTTGTCACGTATATTTGACTGTTATATAACCATACTATATATCCACACATGTATACTATCCTTTATAGAGACTGTATATAAACAGGTGTTCTAATTCTAGCGTAGAATAACAGAATGGTTGAGGTTGGAAGGGACCTCTAGGGATCATCTAGTCCAACCCCCTGCTCCAGCAGGGACACCCAGAGCACGGGGCACAGGGTGGCAGCCAGGTGGGTTTGGAAGATCTCCAGAGAAGGAGACTCCATAGCCTGTCTGGGCAGCCTGTTCCAGGGCTATGTGACCCTCATAGGAAAGAAGTTCTTCCTCACATGGAGATGGAGTAACACGCATACTTATTCTTACATAAATACATAAATTGTTTAGCTCATCAAATACCGTAGGAGTCTTAGGAAACTTGGAAGGTCTCGACAGAGAGCTATTTAGCTTTGTGCTGGCCGTCACAACCATGAACTGTTGGGTACATCTTGCCCAGGATCAGTGTCAAAAAAGACAGTGTCCGGCCCCACAAGCAGCACAACTGCCTCATGGAAGCACTTCCAATGGGGGTCATGGTTCCCTGCTGACTTGGTATCTGGCTTCTTGTCCAAGGAGAGCTTCCCAGGACCCTCCACATGCTCAGCACGTATCAGCTGTGCAGATATAACAGAGCTTTCCTGGGCTTGTTCCTGTTTTGCTGCATAATTTTGGCAACTGAAACTACCACGTATCTCACACTTTGTTAAATTTACTGAAATTCCTCTCGAACTGAGAGGATTTCTTACTGGGMATTCATCCAGAGCCTGGTATTTTTAGGGACTTGGATGCCTGGGCTGACAACTTATCTTTTCACATACAGAAATATCCTGAAAATAGTTGCCCCCCATGTTCTGCAGTGGGAGGAAGCCTGAAGTAGGGTTTGCTACTGTTGAATGAAATGTTGATTTCTACAGGAAAAGCATCATTTTCTARAGCTTTACTGGTGAAATCAAGAAGCTTAAGAAAAAAAAAAAAAGTAAACTTGATTTCTTTTCCTTTAAGGAAAATTTAGAGCAGACAACTTAAAATACCTAGGGTATAGAACAGGGATCTCCTCCAATTCCACCGATGGGAACTGTTTACTAAATGTTCAGCCAGCGAAAGCTCATTTTAATAGTCAGTATTTATGCCCGTTGAACAGGAAAGGGAGAAACTGCTGCAAGTGTTCCTCAAGATTTTAGGCCTAGGATTTAAGCTGCAAAGCCAACTGGTATAAACTCCTTCAGGAAGGGATTTGCACAACCTTGAAATTTAATACATGGAAACAGCTGTAAGAAGAAAGGCCATAAAGCATTCACGAGTGATTTGGAGCTGAGACTATTTATTCATTGGGAACATATGCATGCTGTGCTTCTGTTTAGCTTTTATTATTATCTTATTTCTYAGCTACTTCRCAGGACAAAAGCAAGACTTCTTACTKACCTATTAAGATCCTAGAAAAAGAACAAAGCTATTTTCATAATGTTGATTTTCCAATTAGAGRGCCATTTGGCATAAACAATGTGTAWGTAACCAGTGATGGTGCAGAAAATACCTCCGATGGAAAGACTCAAAGCTGCGTTAGGGGCTAATAGAGCTTGATGTCTRTATAGCCATGTAGCTATACAGAAAACAGGTTCACAGCCCACTGGGAGCAGCAAACCAGTTGTCTGATGTCCCCCAGACTAGATCCATACTGCCTGTTCTTATAGCATACAGTCCTTCCCTGAAAAGCAATTTTAGTACTARAGGAAAACTATAGTGCAGAGAGGGTTAAAAATGTAATGCCATTGATGCAGAACTTTTTTTAAAATAAACTTTAACCTAAAGCCAAGCACAGTCCTACTTTGATCCACCTTCTACAAACCACTTCATATTTATGTTTCCCTTATAATTGCTGAATGGATGTAAAYACAAACAGATTGTACAGCCAGCAACCACACAACCACTACGCCCAGCGTCCGAGTTATGAAGGATGTTGAACTCCATTCCAATTGGGCAAAACTGCTGTAGGGCGCACAAAATTAAAGRGAGGAACATGTGCAGGCAGAGCTATTTATAGTTCTATATTATATATTTATAGTTAGTGCTGTGGACATCATTACAAAGCCATAGAACTAGAGAAACGCTGACACAGATGGCATTTGAACTTAGGGTATAGCTAGTAGTTGGGATATATCTTGTAGATCTTGTTTTTTTAACAAGAAAACATTGAATGCTTTGGAAGAAGCTCATAACACTCTTCCTAACTCGTTTGGAAGTGGTGGTAAAGGTCTATCAATCAATGAGTTCAGCGTACTWGCTCCAGGACTTCTGAGATAAAGGGGCACGCTGGTGCTGAAGGCAGCATAATGAATAGAACAAGAAAATATACAAACCCTTAGAAGAAATCAGTTGCATTTTTGACAATTAATGAATGTGTTTTTGGGAACTTGTGGTTTTTGCAAGTCCATCCCAGTAAGCAATGCAATCATTTCTTYTTAATGAGGACATATCCAATGAGAATTAACAACTAGCACAGACCTACTCAKGCCCAATAAAATAGCTTCAGTGTCACTTAGGGAAGGTGGGGGAAGGAGTCCTATCTGAAGGAAACACCTGATAGTAATTCCTTTCCATGAAGGAACCTGAAAACTGCCTGGAAATAGAAATACATCAGTGCTGAMGGGTCTCAAGCACAACACCAGTGTTGTGGAGGTCTCTTTCAGGGAACTTCTGTGCTACCTTGCTAGCATCTCCTCAGAGCAGACAGAAGGAAGKAAAATAATTAAACCCATGCTTCATTCACAGGAAGTATCAGAGGAAAAACCTACCAATATCATGCAAGTCAGGGAGTGAAGCAGCAGGGAGGTCTCCCAGCTGAGCCCTCCAGGTGACATTCACCCCCAGGCGGTCCGTGCTCAGGCATTCCACRGACACTGTGGAGTCGTCGCAGACAGAAACCGACCTGGTGCTTCCAAATGCATCTACCTTGAATTCAAAGTTAAGTGAAGCAAGGTTAGTAAACCTAGATCCTTCTTTCCCCTGTCTTTCCCTGTTTATTTGCACTCTTCCACACAAGGCATACCCTTAGTAAGAAGCAGTGTTTTCAGAACGGTCTGAAATTCAGTAGGAAAATGTGTTTTAGTAGATTATTTAATTACTGCAGGAATAGTGAAAACATTTGTCCTTTTGAGTCAAATTCAACCAATCATTTTCATCAAAATATWTTGTACATAAATATTGGACTGATATGGTATAGTTTCTATGACTACAATTCAAATTACTCAATGATGTGAGGACATCACAGGACAGCACCCTGCTTTTGCAACCAACCACATCAGAGCACTGCTGATTCTGTCAGATTTCACAGCTTCTCCTTGTCTTCCCATTCTTTTGTAGATGCAAAGCTAAAAACCCCCTTCTCTTTTTTCCTTCTCTCCTTAACTGTCAGTGAATAGGGGAGCAAAATTACCTGGAGGTGACAGAAACCACGAGCCTTCATCTCATCTAAAATAAAGATCTGGAAGGCCTGGAGTAATCCCGAGTAGTCAGAAGTGCAAGTCTTCTGAGGAGGTAGTAGGAGTTGAAAGTGCGTTTGAGCTTGAACYGTTTGAAATAACTGGAGCTCTAAAACACAAGTAGAAAGGACAATTATTAACCAATTTAATGTAGAAACCAACTTTCATAGTTGCYTTGGGGAAAAGACAATATTGATCTGAATTTTGATCTTGCATAGTATTACCCATTACTAGATGGGAGCTGTAGAATTGTCAGTAAAAAATAGTAAGCAGCAACAAAAGCACTTGATAAATATTTATGTTTTGCATTTGGAAAAAAAGACATATGATGCAGTTAAATAATGCATTCTGATGCAGTTAAATAATGCATTCTAAACTGGAGCTCCAACTTACTGAAGGATAAGGAACAGTCTGGATCATTAATGATTATTTTTAAGAGGTCTCGGCAGACAGGAATTTTCAGAGAACTAGATAAAAGTTGAGGCTATGTGCATAGTTAAAAAAGTAACAGGAAGAAAGGATTTCTCGACCTGTCAACCTTTACTTCTCTCAGACAAAATAGTACAAGAGCTAATATTTGCTAACTCTTCTGCCTGTGATTTGACAGAAGGAAGTACCATCAGCTTGTGGATGCTGTAAGTAATGGCAAGATGTATCACTGACACTAGGCAGTATTAATTGCTTAGCATACCAGAGGCAAAAAACACACGTCCACTCATTCTGGGGAATAAAAAGACACTAAAAGCTAATTCAWTGTTAAAGGATGAAGGCTGCTCTGAAAACAGTAACTTGGAAAGAAACTGAAGGGGAATAAAGATTTTCTGTTCTAGTAGACAAACAAATGAACACAAGATGTCAAAAGCATCTTTATGGACAACCCAGCAACAGAGAATTACTTGGCTAGAGGAAAAGCACAAGTCTGCAGACTCCGCAGGAATTATGCTGCTCCCAGGCTTCAYGGAGGGTTTGTTACCTCAGAGGCAGCACTGCACTGACGCTCCAAAGGGCTCCAGCTGCCTCCTCCACCACCAGCCTGGGGGGGAACTGGCAGAGCTCCTTCTCCCCACCTCTCCCATGGACCCTGCGTGTAATTGTCATGGCTGGAATACAACATCCAGGCCCCAGCTCCCAGCTCCCTGCGGGAAAACGCAGGGCATTCCAAGAAGGGTGGTGGGAAGGACCAAAGGACCGGACAACCTGTCTCTTGCCAAAGTCTGTTTACAGTTTGTCAGACTTGACAACAGTCTGTAAGTGCACACATAAGGAACAGGAAAGAAGATTAAGACTGTGGGGAATTATTCACTAGAGCAAATCACTATGTGTTGCAGTGAATTCTCCATTACTGTGGAGTTTATTCAATCACCATCAATTGCACTGCTTTTTTTTTTGTTGCTGTTATAACAACAGCAACTATTTTTTAAAATTGCCTCTGTCCTTAAAGTACTGCTCTACTGCAGACACAAATTACTGAGGGAAATCCCTCAGCTTGCATTAAGCAGAAGCTCTTGCTAGACTATGATGTGCTCCTCTTTAGCTTCATAGTTATTCAATTGCCATTAGACTAACACTAAAGTTACTTCAGAACAAGGTACAGAAATGTAGCATATGATTAAAGGACAGACACAAGTCTCAGACTTAGAGTTCAATGGTTCTAGGAACTGCTGTTTTGATAAGAACTATTGAAAAGAACTGCAAAGGCTTAACACTGACACCTACTCTCATGATCGCCGAATAGGCAGCTGATTCTTCCAACATTTGAAGTGCTTTCAATTCTTAAAAGAAAAATGGTCTGAAAAGTACCACAAAAAGGGTGGATGAAGCCTGCAACAATCCTAAAGAACAGATTGCTAAGAAAAGATGCAGAAGTAACAGTGACTTGATCATGCAAATAAACAGTCAAGTTCTGCCAGACTCAGACATCTGGTGCTCATCTGTTCTTCCACGACTAAGTGCTTCCATCAGAAGCATTTCATGGTGCCAGCATCTTTTAACTCACAAAGAAAAATCTACATATAGATTGAATGTCTATTTATAACTATATTATTACAGAAAAGTGGGACTACTTCTAGCACAGGAACCAGGCAAAAGACAGATGCTGATGATGCTGATGGCAGAAAACGGGACTTAATTTAAGAACTCTGATATAATTGCTGTGAATCTCGTTGTCATTCACAAGGCAGATGCATGAAAAAAGTAGTTTTTAGGGTATGTATCTGTGCCCTTCCCACCCGTGGTGGTYTCCCCACGTACTCTGGCAGGCCTGTGGCAGCGGGGCAATGGAGACCCATTGCTGCTGCTGTATGTCACATTGAAACGACGTCCTCGAGTGGGCGCTGTGGAAGCCCTGGCGACAAACCAGCCGGCACTGCTGAACGCTGGAGGTTTGCCCAGAGACCTCTTCACAAAACACAGCTCCATTGAGAAGAGAGGAGGCACCGAACGGCAGAGCACACTGGGGACCTTCAGGAACGTGAAAAGGAGATACATTAGCATCAGTAACGAAGCACTTATACTAAAATGTCCCAACAATCTCCACCACAACAGTGAAAATCACTGACACCAACTTGGATCCTATTGGATGTCAGTATGATTCCGTTTAGTAAAGCTGGTGAAAAGGCTCATATTGGCTTTGATAGGTAGTGCATTGGGTCCAGAATTTTACTTGTATGCTTTGTAAGAAAAGATAAGCATAGAGCAGTCAGGAATAAAATTAAGCAGRAAATGAGAAGGTTTCTAAGCATCAGCAGAGTGAACCTTTATAAAAGATATCCACTGGGAATAGTCAGGGCCAAAAAGTCAATTCCTTTTTGAACAGAACTTGAAAAGATGAAGCCTCATGTCTGCAGTGTCTCCAGGAACATCAGTATTTTTCTGGTAGCCCAGCAGGTCCCTAGATATAATACAGAACTTTGCATGTGAAGTCTGCGTTCAGACTCGCTCTGCATCCATACAGTCATCTCACCCCCYTAGTGCCCTGCAGAAGACAGTTAGCAGGCTATATGCAACATGTAATATCTACTGATGAGTACAAAACCATTGCTTGGCATTAGTTTACTCCCAGCCTCATTAGTGAGTAAATCTTGTAGTAGATAAATACTTCTGAGCTCTTGAGCTACAAAGCATGAAGAAGAAAAATGYCCCACACAACCTCCCTCCACAAAAAAATGTTTTTATATCCTGAAATCTCTTTGCTTGGTACGTATATATCATTTTCCAAACACTAATGCCCAAATGAGTCCCAACCTCTTTAGTCGTTGGAGAAAAAGGGACACTGCTGATGATTTAGATCTGATCAATCTCTTCCCTTCTACTGGAGCTTGTGGAAATTAAATATCTAACCTCCACCCCAGTTAAAGCTTAAAACTGGGATCCACTATGTTAAAGCACACCTTTGTTTGCCAATCCTGGACATTATAATGTCTAATTAAAAGACTTTTACATCTGTCTCTGATTTACCAAACATATGCTATTTTACAAGTGTCCTTTATAAAACGTGTTCTGTGATAACTCTGTAAATGGAGCATTGCCTTCTTCCGCTGCTCGCCCAATGACTCTGGATTCAGTCTCTTTATTTGAGATGGAAGCATGGCCTCCTTGCTTTACTAACTTATAATACACCTCCTGAGAATTTGGGTCAAAAGATATCACTGTGAAACAGACATTAAAAATTATTCTCACCAATGTAAGATACAACARCTTCAATTCCTATCAGTATATTACATAATAAAATATACCAAATTCAATCTACGGTCTCTTTATTGTTCCAGTGCCCATATCCAGACCTTAAGCTTGCTCTCAGCCATTTGCTGCTACTCTCTGTTCCTAAGAGAGTTATTGGCATAAACTAGAGCAATAATCTTCCAAAATAACATAAAAGTGATGGATGCTTTCCTGGTACGGTTCCTAGGTTTCAGTTCAAGTCCCTCATCAGACAAGCCAGCCAATAATTTGCTCATATAATTCCTTTAGACTCCACCTTCATTACCACTGTTATCAAACCACACCATTTTGTTACAGTCAGATTTCTTCCCCTGTTTTCTTGGACCTGTTGGACTGAACCAGAATCATACTCAATGCTCACACCTCTTTCACAAGTGCTTCTAAGGCTTTCCATTAAGAAGTCGCTGCCTTCAGGGCCTTCCTTGCCCTATCTCAGGGCAGCAGAAATTGGGCATGAGGACAGCGTTGGTGGGCACTTTTAGGACACTGGGCGTCACCTCCCTGGAGCATTCCAAGGAGAAAAAGTTGGATCTTCTCCCCAGTGGAAATGACTAATCTAATGAAAACCTCATGGCATGCACTGGGCACCCTGAAGTTATTACTTGCTGTTTACAGCTGTYCTGAAATTGGAGGAGAAATTTATAGCATTTTCTCATCACAATGGCTTCTCTCTCTGATAGACAACATACTCTAGATGGTGAAATAGTTTTTGCCCTTCATTTTTTTTTTCCAGAACACGTATTAGTARCACACAGGACTAGAGATACTGGATAGACTGAGAGAAAAATAACTTTTGCCTCTTCATCTTTCAATGCAGATAAAGAGGCCATCTCACCATGCAGAAAACAGTGCATATCTCTCAATAAAACTCTATTTCTATTCTATATTTGAATCAACTGACATSTCTCTCAGCTCAGACTTAAAAAATCGTTACTCATTCAGTCACTATTACCACTTGGAAAAGTGTAACATTACAGGATCCCAAGAAATATCAGACATGCAAGAAAATGTCAGTTATCTTAGGTTTTATCCCAGGTCATAATTAGACTCTTTCTTAGATCATGCTCCATAAAAATTGTTTGGAATTTAGGGTGAAATCCAGAAAATCAGCTTTCATGGAAATATGGATGAATCAAGGATTTAGCATTTACGACTAGTTGTGACATCCCTGGTGTACCAGAGTATCTTCCATTTTCTTTTATTCCCTTTCAGAAAGCCTATCAGAAAGTYATGTTGTGTTTTTCCAGCTACTACAAACAAAATGGTAAATATAGATTACAGAGTCCAGCGTCCCACTGAGAAACTAGACCATAAACTGAAAGCAGGATGGCATCTTCTTCTCATGTGGTCTGGTTCCCTCAAATCTACTGATCACCATCATTGAAAAATAATGGAAAAGAAAAACTAYGGAAACTATGGAAACAGTGATGGGGCACTAAGTGTGGTGCTGAAGGTTTTATCATATCTGCAGCTTCTATTAATCACTGCACTTTGGAGCATAGCCCTGAGAAAAGTTTAATTTGTTCTGCTTCAYTTCTGTGATTAGGAGAAGGAGAGGAAAATCCATAAAGGACATTGGAAAATAAATTTATCCAGATCTCTCCCATTTGGATGTCATGCTGGAAACCCTGACTGAATTCCTGCTCTTCACAGCTCCGGTCATGCAGAAAATACTCTCTGGATATGTAGGGTTTTGGCACAGCCCGTTCATAATTCTGGATACAAGCCAAGAATAGAAATGGCAGAAACATACATATTTTAAATTTTATTTTAGTCACTTGAACGGCTTTTAATCCCACAGCCAGCTCACACTGGACCGTGTTCAAGACTGTGGCAAAGTGTTCACATTGACTTTTCAGCTAAGTTTCAAGTGTTTCAACTTTTCCTTACTTTTAAAAATGGTTACCAAATAAAAGATCCCATCCCCTTTTCCTCAAACATCGACTCACTTGCGCACTCAGGTCGTCCTTCACTAACTCGTGTCCCCGGCACCTCTTCTCCATTGCCAAAGACACACCAGCAGCTCTCTTGCTCTTGGCTGCACTGTGTGGGCGAGAAGRTCCCGCTGTCTCCTTCACACTGCGGGACGTAGCCTGTGCCTGCTTCTCGCGAACTAGTTTTGGATTTCAGCATGGTACAAAAGCTAGGACCTTAAAGACAGTAATTGATCGCAAGATTCAGAATTGAAGACGACAAACTGACCACGTGCAAAGAAAGGAACTACAATAATGTGCAGAATTCTCTAAAACGCTTAATACTTTCAGGCTTCTTCTGCATAAGCAAGTAAGTTGAGTAGTCATGGAACTGCAATGTTCCATGTAATTAACATGTAATTAAGTTTGGATCACTCTAGAATGTGTAGAATTTTACTTCCACCAGAAAAAATATATATACTTTTAATAGAATAAGTGCAGGTTATATGAATTTAAAGTTCATGTAACATATGAACTTTAACATATCAATATAACATAAGCATAAAGTTAATAGGAGAGGGATACAAAATATGACACTGGTATTCATTTTGCATTAATCAGATCCTTTCCTGCCTTAAATTTTACCATGTTTAAGTTGGATCAAATCCATCTTTTTACTAGGAGTTTCTTGAGGAGGCCATTAGCTGGTAATAATAACAATACTGTCTCCATTTAGAAATGGTGCTTAGTGCACCATGTGTCTCTGAAGACACTGTAAAGGTAATAYAGAATTAATTTCATTCCATGGAGCAGGTGTAGGCTCAGTGACTGCACATGGCCCAGCTCTCAGCATTCAGGAATTCACTACCTAGAAAATCCATCCATGAGCCAAAGAATTTTCTGTGGTAGTAAGAAACACATAAGTAATGAAATACATAGAAGCCTGCTCATCAATTTGTCCTAATCAGTATATTTCTTGAGCAAAGGAAGCAAGAGGTAACTGTTTCTAGCTACCCTTTCAAAGGCAATATTCTTATATACGTGATATCAGTTATCACTAAGAAATTAAACTGCAAACCTCTAACATTTTCATGCGCTGCATTCTGAAAAGATAAATACGTAGGATGCAAGGCCTGAGGCACCATCATGAGCGACACACGCTGTGGGTAGAGCACTACTCACACTCAGGGCTGCCGTCCGAGTCCTTGCTGCCACRCTGAAGTACCTGTCCTGACGCAGGATCTACACACCATACACCTGCATAGGACCTCTGAAGCACAGCGTATTCTCCTGTCTAAGATGAAGCAATTACACGTCATTGCAGAGCAAAATCTTTTMTACTAATGACAACAATCCCCAAACTTGGTAAAAATATGTGCTTTGGATTACATTAAGATTTTTGGACTAATGCAACAGTTATGGACTACATTAACAAAACAATAAAAAAAATCAAATGTAGCCCACTTAATTTAATGTGCAGGAGGGGATTGTGCATTGAGATGAAGTTTTGATATACCCACATTTGAAACKATTGGAAATGGTTTTCTGTTCCTTGCCAGTCTCAAAGCAACATCCCCCTCACTGCCGTGTCTGTTGGAAGCCCAATAGACCCTATTTTGGGAAGTCTGCATCTAATTCCCTCCTATCTGAAGATTTGTGATGGCACAGGGAAAAAGGTTTCCCCTCAAAAGGCTGAGTTGTGCCTTTAATCATAGCCCTATGTAAGAAATAAGCAGAGCCAGCCTGTATGAGGGAAGTGTGTGCAAAGACTGAGCTTCTGGTCCTGGTCTTTGCCTAAGAGCTACTTAAATTCTGCT
This sequence comes from Eudromia elegans, assembly GCA_003342815.1. Classification (NCBI taxonomy): domain Eukaryota; kingdom Metazoa; phylum Chordata; class Aves; order Tinamiformes; family Tinamidae; genus Eudromia; species Eudromia elegans. Next base: position 2,710,576 of record PTEX01000094.1, read on the forward strand.
TTCCAGAGGGCAACACCTGCTCTTTGTTCTGTTTTTTAAAGGAGCACAGACTGGAACTGAACAGGCCTTTGGGACGGCGTAAGCAAAATGAAGGAAGTTCTACTGCTTCTTCCCACAATAATGTTGTCACCTGGAGGCAGGAGGGGACAAAYAGATCTGCTGCAGTAGAGTTTTGCTTTGCACCGCTCCGTCTCCAGCTGGAAATCAAGGCATTGGCTTGAGATCGCTGACATGGTGTCTGGCCTGTGAGAGGAAAAACATACAGGTGTGGTACAACATGACCAAGTCCCCAAACCTAACCTAGAGATAAGATGTACACCCCTCTTTTTTTCATATATCTCCATTAGGATTACAGTGTCAGGCAGGGAACACCTGAGAGGTGTTTGAGAATAGCAGGAGATCTGAGGTCAAGCAAGAAAAATAAACCTTTTCTTACAAAGGTTAAAAACAAACCTTGCATCATACCATATGACAGAAGAATTTTAAGTAGAGATTAAAATATATAAGAAAAGGATAGGTCAGACTTGGGGAAATAAAAGAAACTTACATTTTGGGGGTTCTGCTGAGCGTGAGACCAAGGAATCTGTGACATAGCGTCCCCTTTCATCCACACACCAGCAATGACCTGGCCCGGGAAGAAAAGCAGCCWTATTTTAAGATGTTCTATTGTAGTCTCACTTACTAATTTTGTCTGATTCTGGGAGGATTTTCATGTTTAGCAGTGCTATAGAAAGCAGCAATAAATCTAAGTCATAATTAGCTAATTAGAGATAACCAAACTACATGTGAGAGTAGTGATTGAAATGGGAATGTAGAAGCTTTACACGGCAGCCATATGATCCTCCAGCTCATCATCTGCTCCCATCGATTTCCTATCCGTCATCCACATATTTGATCTGAGTGCACTCCAGGTCGTTAATGGAGACTGAACAACACAAGCCCCTGAACTTACCCCTGAAGAACACTACTAGCTGGGGGCAAATAGCGAAGCACCAATATTTGTGGCCCTATAACCTGCCCTTTGAGCTCCTCCCTCCAGYCAACTCTGTAGTCCCAGCCATCTTATAGTCCACCTATCTAATCCATCTCTCTCTGCTTTGGCTACAAGAATACAGCTTTTCCTCTTTTATTTATTTATTTAAATTAGAATTCYACTTAGCTCTTCTCTGCTCAGACAACTCAGAGTATTTGCTAATGAATGCTCACCTGTGCTCTCATAGCACTGAGTTGGTTCCCAGTTTCCCAGGCCATCACACTGTGGGATGTAAGGATGAAATCCCAGCTGGGTTGCTTCCCCAGCAGAATCTTTTAGAGTAAAGTGGTTGAGCCAGTAGAAATGCAAGACTAGAAAGGATAAGTGAGAGAAAGATTTTAGTGTTCACACACAGGAGGAGACATTTTTAAAAAGCACATTTGCAAATATCTGATAGTTTCCTGTACTTTAGAGGGAAAAATACAATCACTGCACCTACAAAAAGGTGACAAACATCCAGATCTTACACATGCATTATGTTATATATATGACTTGACGGAAATCAGCCTGTGAGTAGGCAAGTTAATTGCACCAACTCATTACAAGCACTGAGTTTCGCTCAGCTTTGCTATAGCTTAATTAAAAGTCCTCATTTCCCTTTCACCTACCCGACAGTGCTGCCAGCTGCGTGGCGTAATCACTGCCCGAGAGCAGCGTTTCRGAGACCAGGATCGCTGGCTCGTAGGGCTGGTCGGGACGTAAGAGGTCCTTGTTTGAGAGCTGTATYCCCTTGGCCATTAAGAAGCTCTCCCCGAAGGGGAAGTGGGAACGGTTGGATGCTCGGATGAGCTGCTGTGCCTCCTCCRCAAATTTCATGGCTTCCTGCTTTACCCTTTCACATATACCCGGGCCTGTGGAAGGCAGAGAGTATTTTAGTGCCCTTCCTCTGAATTCAATAAAGATTTGTGCATGAAAACTAGACRGTCTTTCATCCCCAAATGTAACTGCCAAAGCCACAATGGCAATTAAAGTACCTTTTTCTTACAGGTTACCCACAGAGTTAATATATCAGTATAAATCTGCCTCTCAGTCTTTGCCCTGAAAAGTAGATACACAGAAAAGACTGTGAGAAAGGAAATAAAATGTAGTCACTGGGTCCAGAGTGGCAGACAGCCCTTTCCCTGTCCTTTTCATGCTTCTMTTCCATTCAAACATGGCAAATCCCAAGCTAAAACCTCTCAGTGAAAGCTTCTCTGCTAAAACTTCTCTATGTTATTCTTTTTTTTCCGTCTTTTATTTCCCACTTGCCTACAGAACTGACCTGACCTCCTGTTTTTTTTCTCCCTTTAAAGGTTTTGCATTTATTGTCCTGTCTCTTCCTCATAGCAGGAAAATTACTGTACGATAAGAAATATTTTACTGACTAAATTTATAATGTAATTTATTTGCTAAAGAAAACTCCAAAGAAGATCCAGGAGCTGAGCTGAAAACTCTCTAGACAAATAGCTTATAAAACTTCAGTGCTGGTCTCGCTCTTCAACTGATTTCTRAGACATATTAATTTCTCTTTTGACSGAATAATAAGAAACAGTAAAGAAAATTCCTCTTGTCTCACTTTAAGTCATTCTYGAAAACTGTTTAGATTATGATTATCCTAACAGTGATTCTTCCATTAAAGTCTTCACATATGGCTGTTGACTTTGAAGCAAGGTTTGTTGCCTAGCCAATGGACCTTTTGAAAACGTATTGCAGCCATGTTCCAAATTATAAAATCTACATTAACTTGATATGTAACTTTGGAGCTTGCCAAAGCTGAGTGACCACTTCTCTTCCAGAAATGAGTTASCCATCTCTACTGGCTAATAGTAATGGTTGTATCAGTGAACTTAGTCCCTGAGTCACTATCTCCTACTTTGCACTACTCTAATGTAAAGAGATTTTTTTTGGTGAGAGGAGGACAGAGGGGTATAAAATCAAAGATAAGAAGTATTTGTTACATGGAGATATTCTTACTTACATGCTGGGACCTGGTTCGCTTTTGCTTTAGTTCCTTGCAGCTCTTCTCCTTTGCTATCGACACACCAACAATCCCGAAGTTCAAAGTGGCTTAATGGAGCACTGAAATCAGTGTAAGCTCCTGGGTAATAGGTCAACTGTCCGTTCAGAAGCTGCCAGAATATATATGGATCCAGGAAGATGTTCTCAGACGCATCTGTCACATTGCCTTCCAGCACTTCAGGTGGCAGATCCACGAAGGAGGAATACTTGGTGAATGCTGGGAAGATATTCTGGYGCTTAGCATCATATAAAGCTTTAACAAAAGCCGAAAATCCTTTGGAAGAGGCCTCCTTGWATCCAATCATTACATTTAACAGATCAGCAAACGTCTGCGTTTCGCCTCCGTTAGTCTCGTCAAGCCACCTTTGGTACCACGCAAAGGCTTGCTCAGGAGGGCCGCTGCACTGCACCTGCCTCCAGGCACCAGCAGCGTCACACTGGGGGAYGTACACGCTGGAGAGCAGAGGCAGAGCCCTCGGGTCCGACAGCAGGAGTTTCACAGTCTCCAGGAACTCCTGACCRGCTTTTACTTGGCAAGCACTTGGGCCTGGGGAGAATAAACATGCGCAGTGCGTCTCATGAACACACCAAGGGTATATCCCTTGCATGAAAAATCCACACTTTCCACTGTTACCAGTAACCGATCGCTTGTCCTAATGCTAACATTTTTGATCCATTATTAGGAGGACCAAATTCTGCTATGTTGGATCAGAATAAGATTTCAAAAGGCATCTGAGCCCTGAAAGGTGCATAAAGGTACATTTTCTAAAAACACCTTCCTGAATATGTTCTAATCAGCTAGATATTTTCAGACACACTTGAGAATCTGAGAGATAATCCTTATTTAGTCCTTGCCAGACTGTACAATTAAAAACTTCTGCCAAAATTAGAGCTACCTGAATAAAGGATAATGCAGATCTTGTTTTCTTTTTGTTCTTTTTGGAAAGCCTTTTCAACTACTCTTGTCCTCATTTCCTGTTCATTTTCAAATATTCAGCTGCTTACAGAAATACTGTACTTCAAACTGAATGAGTGAATTTGTTTGTTTTGGAAGCCTTGCCTTGACTGTCAACCAAACCTCGTTTTGCCACCAAGCTGCTGAACCAAACAGCAAAACATCTCCTGCACCCATCTCCTTCGGCACATCAGACCGTTATGAACCTGTTTATTTTTGACKGCATTCCAGATGGGTTGCTATGAATGAGTCTTCTACCAGTTCAGAGTACTTCAATAAATTAATTCTTCCCTACTTCTGAAAACCATTATTCAACAGAATGCCTTCTCTATATCATTGTCTACTGAATATTCTGCTATTGCTTCCAAAGTGAGGGCCAGGATCAGTTTTGGCCTGTCCCCCATATTGATGGGTCACTTTTAGATCACTGAAGTTCAGAAAATTATTAAAGATATACCCTCAGCCTCTGAGCTTCCTTCTGCCATTGTATTATATTAAAAGAAGAACAGAATGTTCTTGGTCAGTAGTCTGCAATTAAAAGGCAATGCTAAATTAGGTTTAGACAGGCAATTAATTATAAGTGAGTTTGTGACACTTTTCTAGCCCAAGTGCATGATCTCCATGAGAAACCTACGGGCTTTTGAATCCCACTCCTATGGTCAGATTTCCACATAGTCATACTAAGTTGAGGATGTATTTCTGACCTAAAGACTACAAGAGGGTCAAGGTTCAAGGCACTGAAGTTCCTCAGCTTCCAACACAAACAYGATCCAGTGACGGTGTCCAGGTTAGTTGGTGTTGGAAGCAAAAGAGCTTTTTCATGTACTAAAGGCAAGCCTAAGGAGTACGTTCAGTCACACAGATGTTCCAGGTGTTGTGGCTATCAGAGCTGTTACAAACATTAGCCACACACTTGAGCAGGGACAGAACTCAATGCCCACCAGCAAGAGGAATTCAGTCTCCTCTCTTTCAAGCATGTCTACCCTACAAAAGAAAWGGGAACTGGCTCTAAGACTTACAGTGCATTTAGACTGTGATGTTGCCTTTCTACTACTCTCCTATTCTATAGTTAGAGAATACCCTAAACAGTTGATACTCTTTGCTGGCAGGGGACAACACTGCTTATAAACATTAATGTGCACTTCTAAATATAATCAGTTATGAAGAAATAAACTATGTGAAAGCAACACAATTAAATTACGCAGAACTACACATTTGTGCTAATCCTCAAGACTTACATTGCACTGGCTGTCCAGCCTCTCCTCTTATTCTTGGAATAGTCTTGCCTTCCAAATCAACACAAAAGCAATTTGTTCCGTGACACTGGAGTGGTAAAAAGTCTCCATCTTTGGTACAAGAGGGAATAAAGAGATCTGATCCTGCAGGTTGGCTTTGTTTCAAGATCTTCAGATTTTTTCTTTGCTTTTCACAGTCAGTGGGGCACCTTGGCCGTTTTCCTTGAACTCTTGAGCCTGGAATTTCCTTACCTTGAACATCCACACACCAGCACTCTCCAGCATAGCACTGAATTTCTTCATACCTCCCCTCTTTGGTGCATGTTGGAACAAACAGATCCCTTGTCTCCTCGCCACAGTCTTTAGATCCCAATGCCAACTTCACCACTTCACCTAGATCTTCAGCAATGCTTTTGGGGACAGAAATTACTTGTTGAAGAAAGGTAAAGAATTCTGGTAGTTCCAGGACAGAGGAGAGGAACTTCATCCTGTTCTGATTGTCCTGTAATGTTATCGTACGGCCAAAGCTGCTCATAAGAGGTTGGCTCAAAATGGAGCTGTTTGATACTTCCAGTGGAATTGCTTCAGATAATTCCAGAAGGCCCTGTCCATTATCCCTCTCTTCCTGTAGGAAAAACTGGCCAATGCTGTGCTTCCCACTAGGGCCAAGTGCCCCAGTGAAGTTAAATTGGATCAAATTTTTCAAGAACTTTCCTCCAAAGAGATTTTCTTGGAAACGCTTTGGATTAGCAATAAATTGCAGTGCCATCTGAGCCCGTTCCCTTGACTGAAATATCCCTGCAACAGCTTCACYGAGGGTAGATTCCAGCTGGAGAATCTGACTGGCATACTGACTTTGTGTGACCGGGGACGACAACCCAGAGTCCAAAAACAGCTCCCTGAAGGAAGGAGGGCATGGGCTTGAGAAGACACTTGCTTTATCTGACCGCATATCTAGTGTGGAAAATAAATTGTGTTGACTGAAATATCCAGCAGGACCATAGAAGATTCTGGACAAGGCCCGTCGTCTCTCAGAGATGCATGCTTGTCTTTCTCCTAAATGAAGTAGAGAAAAAATGGAAATTTTAACCTCTGAAAACCTATTATTCTGTGAATATCTTTCACAGCTGTCTCAGCAGAAGCCACATRAAAGTGTAGTTTAACTTATCCCTAGATCCTCAGTTAAATACCGCACACATTGATGAAGAAGTCTGGAGTGCTGCAAAGTGTGCCCTGGAAGTAAACTTCTCCAGTCAAGACAAACTCAAAGAAAACATTCCTTCACCACGTCTGAGTTTTCTCCTCTGGGATCTTTCTCTTGTTCTGCTGTCTCCAATTGTAAATCCTTATTTTTGTTCCTTTTACTGGAGGTAAGCACAAAGCCTCTTTTAAAACACAGCAACTCTCTGGTAGAATGCCTGCTTTTAATGGAAACCATAGATAATTCCAGGTCAATATATGAACCTAAGAGGGAGAAGTGCATTTCAGACAAGAATAGTTATTTTAACCAATGTTCAATATTGAGAAATGTATGGAGGGTTCCTACCTAGAACATTATTAGAAGCTTGAAAATAAATGGATGAAGTTAACAGTAATAAAAAGCCAAGAACCAAGAGGCTCATTTCAGCTCAGCTCTTTAGCCTTTCCGTCCCAGGCTAAGCTGTGCTGTAGGAGTACCCATTTCCAAGCCCTATCTCTGGCCCTGATTCCTAGATGGACCTCAGACCCACATTATAGTCTTGTTTCCAGTCCTGCTTCTGGCCTTCCCTTTGCTCCTGACGGGCTCCCTGGATGGATCCTGAACCTGATACTTTCCTTACGGTGTCTGAGGTGTTGCCACCACCCACCTCTGCCTGCCACATCCAGACCCTGCAGGACTATCCCCCGTCTGTAAAGTCATGGCCTGRGGTTGCCCTCATCTCTGGTCCCTCGGGAAAAGGGCAGACACTGAGACCAAAACAGCCTCTATCATTATGCCACCATCTAAATCCCTGGAATGCATGCATCAGCTTAAAGTGTGCACCACWTGGGTACCTTTTCTCAAGGGAGGATTATAATTATAGAGAAGGGAGACAAAAATAATTTCAGGACAAAATAGCTTCTGCAGGAGAAAAACTATTTATAGTTTGAAAAWAACAAAGGGGGTAGAGATTTGTTAAACCTGGATTCTCCACATCATTCACAATGGATGATTATTATTCAGTACTGTGTTTCTCACAGAATAAAAATTAGGAGGGCCCAGAGAGAAAATAATAATAATAATTTAAAAAAAAGCAGAGCATATGACTACGATGGTGAAATTCTTTGCAGAGGATGCTGTGCAGGATAAAAGGTTAAGGGGAGTCTAGACAAATCCTTGGAATATCACTCCATAAACACAATGGTCTGGATTCAACCTCTAGTAATGGGAACTATTTAGCCTGCAGGCAATAGGGAGGATATATGGAAGAATCACTCTTCATCTACCCATCTACCTTGTTCATACTTTGTTCCTAACCTGTCTCATACTTTGTCCCTAAACACCACCTTATCAGAGACATGTTACCAAACAAGCAGCTTTGGTCTGCTCCAATATGACTTCCCAGGGGTTTCCTTCTTGTCCTTGTTTATTCCTTATTCAGACAACATAATAAAGCAGTCAGGGAAGCCTGTTAACAGCTCCAGGGACACGATTTCACTCTCTCAAAGCTTGTCCCAAGGCCTACTATCGTCTACCCAACTTTGGCTGAAGAATCCGAGTTAAGCAGACTTAGATGCTAATTACACTCATCCAATGGTTAGATAATCTGGTACACCTTATAAGCACAAGCAAAAAGCCTCTCTRGGCTCTGATGGGCCATTGCTATCACATTTAACCTCTTAGATCTAATTTTCCTTTCTAGCCTGAAAGCATAAGCCATAAAGTCTTGGAAAAAAAACAGAGTAGAGGGAGAAGGAATAAATAGGGAAGCATTGCTGGGATGGAGTTACCATGGGCCTGCAGAGGAGCATCACCCTCTCAAGGCTGTCTGACACCCCAGGTCATGCTGGTACCTGACATTCCTCCTGCAACTACATCTCTGCCTCATGCAGAGCTCATGGAGCAGAAGATACTCAAAAAGAAACAAAACAGCAGAACGGAAGGGACACACACAGCATGTAGCTGTCTGAGCACAGACCTATCTTCATGAAATATCTCCTCAGGAGTTAGTCTGCAAAATCTCTGTGGGAATTTTCCCTTTTTAAATTTCCTGAGTCAGCCCAAAAAAAAAGTTGCAAGCAGCTTCAAGCCATGCCTCAAAAGTCATCAAGAGGGGTCAAGCAAAGCATATTCAAAGAGAACACAGCCAGCCYCAACATACCGTGTGGCCTCTCAGAGGTTTCCTTCCAATATCCTTGGTGATCCACCCCAGGGACATGCTAACATTYTCATTTTACAGTAAGCCTGTCTGTGCCTACAGCTCTTTGAGTGACTTGGAATTGTGACACTCCGGGTTGATTCCTGCTTTCTGTACCCAAACRGTGATGATGATGTCTAGCAGACAGAGCAGTTAACTTCCCTGAAGGCTGCCTCAGTGAAGACCTTGTGCCTCAGCCCTGCAGCACAATCCTGAACACTTACGTATTCCCATTCAGAGCAAAGGTTCCTTAAACACTCTCCCTCTTCCCCTCCAGCCCTTTGACATTYCTGCTGTCATTTTCCATTTGGGGGAATGATTTGACGGTGTATTCTTAATGAAAATTCTCTCAAAGCGCAAACTCATATGCCTTTTCCAAATTGTTTCTTACTGGATTTGACAATTACACAGTSACATATATAGGAAACAAATTTCTCTGACTGAGAGAGAGAACCTAGAAGTTCAGGGCATTGCACCACGATGCATGTGCCAAGAAAGGGGATAGTCATAAAAGCCAGCACCAGTTTCCTTATATTGCAATAGACCCATCATGCTTTARCTCCCAGCTGCTGCACTCAACAAGTTGTAAATAAGCTGGAGGCTGACAAAAAAAAGCCTGAATGAGTGGAAAAATAACAGAAACAGAAACAGGCTACAGAAAGGTAAGAAAAAAAGGAAAAAAAATAAGTAATGTGATATTTAATAGTTTATTCTGAGACTGTGATTGTGAATCCCAGTGAGATTTTTGATACTAATTTTTGAATGTTAGAATTTGTGAAAACTGAGAATTGGTTCTTTGTGTTTTTTTTTTTTTTCTGAAAATTCCTTCAGCAGATAAAGTTTGGGAAGATGGAAGGCCCCTCATGGGTCCAGCTTGAATTAAAATCTCATGTGAATAACAATGGTGTTTGCTATGTCCTTTCCTCTTCCAACATCATCCAAGGTTTGCCAGATTGGCCCCTCACAGACACCAGGTAGGAGAAAGCACTGAGGGACAACGGCTGGTATTTGCACCACACTTGGATAACTACTGTCAAACTGTTGTCCTCCACTCTGATTTTTCCAAGAAAAGGAATGTACACATGGACTTGAGCAAGCCAATATGAGATAACACGGTATCCTCACAGTATTTCTTATAGCAAACCAAATACATACCACAGGCTGGGGGCTGTCCCTGTCTCTTTGTGCCCTGGATCTCTTCTCCTTTGGGGTCGACACACCAGCACTGTCCTCCCTGCTCACACTGCACTGCTGCGTAGCCTCCATCTGCAGCACACGACGGCGTGTAGGCGTGCTGGTAGCGAATAGCTGCATACCTCTCAACCTCACATTTTGAGGGGCCTCGAAGGAAAACAGTATGCATTAGGGAGGGAAATATTCAACCACCCAAGTCCATCTCTGCTTGTTCCCATCTCTTGCCTACTTTTTGCCAAGCCCAGTGAAAAACAAGAAGTTTAACTTCCGGTATTTTCAGCAAAACCTCACAAATACTAGCCCCAGATGGAAATTCTCCAGCCTATTTCTCCACAAAAAGCCAGTCCCTTGGCTTTCTACTGTAGGGGTTTGTTTCTGAAAGCTAAAACAGATTAAAACCTCAACATATTTTTCAACCATAGTCATGGGTAGAGAGAACAGCATCATCTCTCATTCAAGGAGCTATGCTGGAGGCTAGGTGACCTCTGGCACCTAGTGCAAATATAAAGCTGGTCAATGGAGCCAGATGTGGGACTTGGGAAACTGAGACAGAAGCACAACAGATAATGCTCAGCCAGTGTCAGCACAAACCTCCTCCGTTTCCTCTGTGCTTGGCCTTGGGAAAGAGAACTTTTTTTCTTGACTGGACAAACATAAACAGTCTGCAGAGAATGAGGKGTTGTTCCAGCAAAAGGCTCTGCACTTTGAAGCCTTGAGTCTGAGACCACCAACCTCGCATGCAAAAGGAGGATCCTATTCCTGTCAAATTGGTCTTAATGGCATAGAAGCCAAATTTTGTGAAATAAGTTACGATTTCTCCCAAAATAGATTCAAGCATTCCAACAGAAACTTAGTTATTTATATAAAGATCTAAAGGCCTAAACATTTCTTATATTCAAGATCTTTTCAAGTGCCTTCAGTTACTGGGCTGAAGCAGTAAGAAAAACCACCTCAGACCTGACTGTCCATCAAGAAAGTGCAATAATTTTCCTGGCAGCACCTGATGTGCACGTTTTCGGGTAATAGTATGAAATCAAGCTAAACCACCAAGGCAGCTGCTGTCTGTCACTAATGAACGTGGTCACATCTCCACCTTGTGGCAGTGAGAGCTTAATCTTTTCCTACAGCCACTGTTCCTCGCTACAGTCAGAGGTTATTTCATAACATTGTGCAGTAGGAGGAGGAAGATGCTTTCCAGACCCCCCAAAACGATAAGCTCCTTTCAGAAATATAGAAACTGTAGGGCCGAGGCAGCTAGGAGACGTTCATCAGAATCTGCTTAATATGGTAATAAAACTTCTTAGCAAACATTAGGCACCAACTTCAGGGCAATTTGGAAGGAAGGAAGAACCACCCAAGAGATACAAACTCTACTCAAGCAATTTGTTTGGGCCCTCGGTATAAGACAGTGAAGGAACTACTTTCTTTCCTGCCCCGCAAAGTTCATTGCCAGGAGGCAGCAAAGCTCTCRTTTGGTCCAAAGTGACCAACGAGTGAACAAACCCCAAACCAGATCTGTAAGTTCAGCCTTGCTGGGTAAGTCATTACAAACTCCTGCACAGCCTCTTGAGTATCAGGTGTTCTGTGGCTGACCTTTCCATTCCTTGTTGTACAATCATTAAAAAGAGAGCATTTCTCAGGCTTTTAWCTTAATAAATTATCAGATCCATCTCCAGAACCTCAACCAAGAACGAGTCGGTTACAGCCTAAAGCGAGAGTTCACACGCTTTCAGTTAATGCAAACCTCAGGTGCAATCTGCAGGACAGAGGTGCAATCTGCTGGTAAGAACACACAGTGCAGAGAGATAAGAAGTCAGTYGCAATTCAGGAACCTTGATTCCTGCTCTGGAGCTCTGGCACTGTATGCTCTCAGCGCGAGAGACTACTTGAACAACTCTCCATGCTAGTAGCTGCCACATACGAGCTCCAAAATTGTTGCCGTATTTACGAGGCATCGCACGGTGCYACTTACATCTGAACTGGCCAGAGGTGGCCAGCTGGATCCCCAAGAACCGCCTCTGCAGGATCCGATACACGCTCGTCTCGGCGAACACACGGGCAGGCTCCAGCGCAGAGAAAATCGTATCGTAAACCTCGTCGAGCAAGAGTTCCAAGCCTAGAAAAGAAAGACACTTTTAGCAGAGTCTGATTTTAAGAGAGAAATCGTCCGCTTCATTTCAGAGTGGGAGAACTGAAAAAACCTATCAGGAAAAACATAAAGCCTATCAAGCAGCCAAAATGTGGACTTATATACTGCATATCCTTAATCCATTGTRCCATACAGTGCATTAGCTTTATGCCTTGGCATCTAACAAAATGGGCACAAWAGGAACATCCAGTAACAATAAGAAGCTGACACCATGCTGTGTTCGAGTTGTGTTCATTTTATAACAGCACAAAGTAATGATATACTATGCAACTGTACCACTCAGTTTCAAAACAAAAAAAAAATCCTAATTATTTTGGTTTTGTGTTAACTAAATGTAAAGAAGTGCAGTGKTTTTTTTCCGAGTGCACAAACTTTTGAACAATTTCTCGTACTCAAGTTCTCACCTACCTTTTTTATTTTATTATATTTTTAATATAATATCTAAAAATCTGCGAGTCCCCAAGTTCCCCCTCCCTTAACTACTGACAYGTCTGAAAGCTCTCTTGAGGTTCTACGAGAAAAGGAAGGGCTACGAGAGCAAACTGAGCCATTCTATTTGACCAGCTCAGAAAAGGACAGAGTTAACTGCTCTGCAGCAACTCCAGCCMATAAGGGACTCACTTTAAGGGAGAGAATTTCACTAGGGAAGACCATCCTTTCTCATGGATACTAAACAGGTCACACTCATTGCTCTGTATTCCTATTCCGAGCCTCTCAGGCACTTACCGGTGTCTGTTAACTCTCTCCCCAGGCTGTCAGCACAGTAGCAGTATCCAGAGACCTCTGGGAACGTTCTCCGGAAAGAAGTGAATGTCTGGAACACCTCTGGGATCCTGGAAGTAAAARTAGTTTCTTACAGAGAGCTTATGGAGGTCCTTTGATGACAACAAAAGAGTATTTTTGTTTCCTTTCAGGATTTGTTCAGCAGGGACTTCTGTACAGCCTAAAGCTGTTAGGAATTGCCTGGGCCAGCTTAGGTGAACCAGATTCTGACAAGATCCAAATGCAGTCCTTCACCTGGATATCAAGGTGCAAAGCTGTGCACTGAGCATCTCCCACACCACAATGACATAGCAGGTCCTGGGGTCACCCTCTACAGAGCAAGACCTTTGCCTTTACATATTTTTCTCCTCAATGGAAGACTATCACAGGTTCCTTGGTCCCCTGRATAACATGCATGCTTTGTTGTTTGTTTTGCTGTCAAGAACAGTAAGAGCTCTCCACAGTGAGATTTCAGATCCTTCCTGAGAAGGTACTCATTATGTAACATTCTGCTCTCATTTGGAAGCCTATCGAAGAGTGCAAAGCGAGGTCTGTTGGCTGAATGACATTACAACACCCATTCATTAGCTCCCACAAATCTGCACAAGAGGGAAGGCTGCCTAAACAACCAGGTTCTTTCCTGTTTGGTCCTCCCTCCATGAAATATGGGGCTTCAGCGGTGAATTAAGCACAAATGCTCATGAAAGCAACACTAACCTTTTTTCATTCTGAGAGCACAGCTCCACAGATTAAATAGAAAGGGGTTTGAACATATTACAAGTAAGACTGACTCTTCTGGAGATCCAAGAGAAGCAAGATTCCAGTATAACATGCTGGTAGTGACAACAGCCAGATTCCAGCAAAACAATGATTTAAGAAGGAAACGTAATAGGGTCAGAATTGGAAAAAAAAAAAACCATAATAAATGTGATCTTAACTGAYAGACACTCTAGGGTTTCTCTAAGCAAATAGAAAATATCTTTTTTATAAATTCAAGCCACGTGGTCAATGGGACAATTTTACCATGCTCCACAACAATCAGGTTATATTGCAGACATGTACTCTTACAATAAGAGCCTGTTATCCCAGCTGCATGTGGCATATATGGGAAAGTCTATGAAAAGGGAAGAAGAGTTTTCTGTCCAAGATATTCACAAAAGTAAATAGCTTTGGTTTGTTATGGGGAGGTGGGGGAGTTTTAATCAGAAAGAACACTTAGTAGCGTAAGGTCCTGAGCTACTGGAATAACATCAACATACCAAAATAGTTTACAGCAGCCCTGTGTACTTCAGGGTACTTCCTTTAACTAACCGCAACTGACTCAATGGCAGCACCATCCCACCACAACCTGGTCTTTGCAATTTGCAACGTACCTGAGAAATGCTCTACTGCTGACACGGCACGCCAAAGACAACCAAAGGTTCATACTTTAGGACACAAAGGTGCTTTTGTTGGCATCAATAGAAAACAATTTAAGGTATAAATAYGAGTGTCTTTCCCTGGTCTTCTACATACACACGGACATAAATGACCTGGGAAAGTTCATTATCATGCACTAATCATTACCCAGCATGACCTGTTCTCTTCTTGTGCAAGCAATGCCACTATATTCACAAGCAGCCTTCCACACTGCTCGTATCCCTGGAGCTTATCACCTCAGCATCTCAATAACCGATTTAGCAAAACTCAACAAACACTAAAAAAACCTTCATGCCACTTTCCTTGACTTTACAAAATCATACACATAATYATACTGCTTCTTTTAATGGGGGACTAGATGTGCAGTCACATCCTGTCATTTTGCTTATTTTTGTTCTTAGTTAAGAGTACAGCTAAATAAAATGCAAAAGGATATAAGATAGGCTCAAATAAATATWAGGATAGAACTTCATTTGCCTTCCTTGGAAAACCTGCTTCCTACAGCTTCTTTTAAGAGTCTCTTCTTAAAAACAGACCTAGAAGTGTTTAGTTATAACACAGAGGAGCTCATCTCTCAGACCTCATCTCTCACATCCAGGCAAAGCAAACACGTGGAACAAGGACAGCTATATTTAATTTGTGCATCATTAAGATGAGTGTCTGCACTCAAAAAAGTGCAAAATAGACAAATGTAAAGTTGTTGACCTTTACCTCCAMCTGTGATTCTCTGCTTTCATTTCCCAAAAATGATAACTCCGTATTAATCTTCCAAAGCATGTTTACCAATATCCCTTTTTAGCTTTTGAACAAACAGTTCAAGCTGTATCGACCCTTCTTGCAGACTATACAGAAGTTGATAGAAAATATCAAATCATTCTTTTTACACTATCAAAAAAATAATACATTATATGCCTGAGCCTGTAGTAAGTTGCGATAAGAAACTCAACCCAAGTCTTTAGTCTGATGAGAATGATTGCAAGTAGAAAGCTCTCCTTGATTTTTGAGTTCTTGATTCCTCTTACCTATCTTCTACAAGGTCTTCTACATGACTGCCCATCTAAGTGCAACCTGGCCAGAGTCTGTACAAAAAAAGTAATAGCAACCAAATCACCAGAGGACGGCAGGAGGTTTGGGGTTATCTTTCTTTCCAAAGATTTTTCTCTTGGAAAACTCTTTGTTCTATTCTTTTTTCTCCATTTACTTTTTCAAGTACATTGATTCATTGTGAAATAAGGGTGTGGGGAGACAATATGGGAAAGCATTTAGACTAACACTTSCAGATTTTGAAAAAGGATGTCGTTCTTCTGGTTGGAAAATGAACCCAAACTTTTAAAACATCCCTCTTCTRCTACAGTTCTTTGTTGTGGAGCTTAGTATGTGGAACTTCAACACTACAGTGTTGTCACCTCCTCTTTATAGGAATGAATAATGACATTTCTTGATCTTGTAGGAATATTGTGAAAATATATTAATAGCTTAAAGCAGATAGGATGGTAATGAGCCAAGGCAATGCTGTAATTAGGAAGGTAAACTGCTGGAAAAGAAGCAGTCCTGCTTTGATTAATTACATGATGTGCACAGAAAAAAAAGCCCARTTCTGCAGCCTTGTTCCAGACAAATCTCCCAAAGGGAGCAAAAGAATGTCAAATTAAAGCATTGTTTGCTTCTCTGTAACTGCACTTTTAGAATTTCTGCACACCACAGGCCAACAAGTGAAGCAGCCAAATTATTTTGCTYTTGCTAAAATAACCTCTCTTGAAACTCTGACCAATTTGCACCGTGCATTTCAGCCTGCCTTTCATTTTTCCTTAAATAACCACCCCCTCAAAGGCCAAAATGAGGCAGTAAAATGCCTCTGCTGGTATAGTCAAGTCTGAATGAGACACTATATTTACCCCACTGCCCTCCACTGGAGAAAGATATCAACTGAGACAACTCCACTTTGTAAGAAACTAAAAGATTTCCTTGGATTTTCTCAACATCTCTACCACAGAACTCCTCTCCCTGTGGTTCCGCTTTCCCAGGCCTTTTCCATTGAGTGTTATTTTCTGGTTCCTCCACAGGACATCTTCCTGTTCCCATTGCACATTTTCTCTGGACAATCTTTTGATATAACGCTTCAAAAACCTCCCTGACCTGTTCCAGAGGCCAATCTGTATTGCAGCATCCCCTCTTTGCCCCTTACTCATTTGCCTATATTTTGCCTATTTGCCTTAGAGTGACAAAAATTATTAAGGGACTTGAGCAATTATCATATGAGGAAAGACTAAGCGAGCTGGGCCTGTTTAGCCTGGAGAAGAGAAGACAGAGAGGGGATCTGATCAATATGTACAAACACCTGAGGGGAGAATGTAGGGAGGAGGGGGCCTAACTCTTCTCAGTGGTGGCCAACAACAGAACAAAGGATATTGGGTACAAATTAAAGCACAGGCAGTTCCATCTCCATGTGAGGGAGGAAGAACTTCTTTCCTGTGAGGGTGATGGAGCCCTGGAACAGGCTGCMCARAGAGGCTCTGGAGTCTCTYYCTCTGGAGATCTTCCAAATCTACCTGATGCCACCCTATGCCCCGTGCTCTGGGTGTCCCTGYTGGAGCAGGRGGGTTGGACTAGATGATCTCTAGAGGTCCCTTCCAACCTCAACCATTCTGCGATTCTGAGAATAACTCTAGCATTACGTAAACAAACTAGCATCTTCCATTCTGGCATGTGGAACTTGCTCTTCATGTGTTTCCACTTGGCTCTCTGTCCATATGATCTCATATCTCATATGAAATAATCTTTTTTATCTCATTTAGACATCTAAACTGCTCTCTCCTTTCTGCACTTATTTCATTTTTTGTTCTTTGTCAATCTAGAAGGTAGCTCTGACTATTTTTGTACATTAATGCAATGTGGTATCTACTGATGTGCAAAGACATTGATTGGACTGCAAAAAAGTAATATCAAGGTTTGCTAGATAAGCAAATATAAGTCAAAAGAATGAAAAAAAAAGTTCTTTACTTGGCCCATCTGTCATCAGGAAACAAAGATAGATGGGATCACAGAAGGACTTCATGTGAAAAACTACGATAAGATACCAGCTTGAAGAGRGATGCAGAATTGCCTTCCTTTTTTTCAGGCGCCTGTGCTCTCACCTGTTGTAATTATGAACAAGATCAAAAAACATCATGTCTGTAGTATTGACAAACTTGCACTGGACAGGGTTAAATTCTCCATCTGGTGAACACTGTGGCGGGCTCTTCTCCCCAACCCCATGAAGAATGCGACGGTCTCGGATCTCACAGTTTCCTGGACCTGATTGGAAAAGAGTATTGCTTGTTGGTATTTATCTTTGTGTGAACAGTCAAACAACCATCACGTCATTTGGACATTATTTGGAAAGGAAGTGTAGACTTCCACTGAAAATTCACAGACACTTTAGTTTATCCAGTTAAGCACCTATAGTTATACCATACACACAGGATGAATGTATGTCCAAGCTCCAAACCAGCTAAATTTTAATTCAAAGCAAACATTCCATCCCCACAAAATCTGCCTCTTTGTTGAATCCTACTCACATTGTGTTGGCTTTCCTCTCTGCCTGGTGCCATAAATCTCCATTCCTTCCTGGTCTACGCACCAGCACTGATCCAGCTCCACATCACACTGCACCACATCAAACATCCCCGAATCCAAGCACTGAGGGACGTAGGAGATGCTACTGCTGTTGATGTAGCGACTCACCAAGATCCTCTGCTTTTGCAGCTGGCAAAATGATAAGCCTAATATATCAAAGAGAGTCACGGTTAGAAGCAGTTACTTGCTGGGCACTAAATCATTTAAGACAATCTGTGTTTTCTCAGAGTTACAAGTTCAGAGTCTACTACTCAAGTGACATCAGGACATTGATGCACTTGAGCCCATGAAAATCGGTACACAGGAAATCAGATAGGCTGACTCAAACGCCAATACTATAAGTGGATCTTTCTTTCAYGATTTACATTCAGATAACCTACAGGAACACAGACTACCAAGGTATATTAGGCTTTCACTATCACCTCCAGAGAAAATCCATAGTTTTCACAGGAAAGACATGTTACATGCTAGATATAACTGATCCTTGATTTCGACAGCTCAAATTCATGGCACACTGCACAAAAATGGAAATGTGTGACTTACAAGACACAGGGTATCCATTCTGTTTGCTGCCAGGTACCTCAACGCCATTCTCATCCACACACCAACAGGAAAGACCATTCCTACTGCACTGAACCGTTCTGAGACAGAATACACATTACACATTTTATTCTGTTAATAACAGAGTCCTTAGTCAGTACAAGATGTAAACCAATACATAGATCACAACAAACATGCAGGACAAGTATGATAAAATCACAAATAATGGAGTCAGAAGGACTGCATTTCTGGTGGTTTTAAATATACTGGGTCTAGCTSTTGGCAGCTCTTCTTAATTCTAGGAAATCTCTGAAGATTTCAGTAACTGTAGAAAAGTGAGTTGGAGTCATTCAGRAAGGATGTAGATTGGACAGAATCCTGCTTCTCAGAATTTGAGATTCACCATACATTTTAGGATATTTTCTAAGCAAAATCTAGCACAGCCTAAGTTCCCCATCCTAGGCAACAGGAGTAAAATAACTCTAAAAAGCATTATGTTGTGCACTCCCCCTCCACCTCGGTTTTAACTTAWTAACTTCTTGCATCTTCAAGACACACACAGTCTTCTAAGCTGCTATTCCATGGACTCACAGTGAATTTTCTGGGTCTTTTACTGCCTTTAGAAGGAAAACAAGCAGTAGCATTTAGAGCACTGTGAATAGTTCCCCCCAGCCAGCCTGGCTCAGTTCTGCCAGCTGGCACATTGACCATGGGTCTTGGGCCTGTAAGTTTGCACGAGAAGGCAGTTGCATAATGCAATAATCTGTACCAAGTGTTTAACACACAAATGCTGCTGCCAATATTAGTCTATTAATGTTATATTAAGCTATTAACCCAGAGATTATTTCCAGTAAGAGGGATTTCATTCAGGAGAGGCCGGATCTGCAACATGACTCAACGAAATACCTTCAATCGCTCTCCCCCTCCAGTCTGCTGATACAGAGTCTCTTTATCTTTAATCAAAGTTAAAACTTTAATTACAAATKAAAAACTACAAACAAAACCAGCAGAATAACAGCCAGGATGAATTACCTGAACTGGCCATCTTCTGAACACTGAGGAACGTAGGTTTCTCCTTCTGAAAAAGCCTTTTCCCTCTGAAGTTCGCATGGTCGTAAAGGCTGAGAATCTGTCTGATACTCTGAAAGCAGCAAGAAGGCAGAGACATTATGTTGTTGACATTATGCARTTACACTATGAACCAATTCTTGCTGAAACCCCATTAGTGGTGATGGTGGCTGGAAAAGCCCCAGAGATCCATGATTCCTCCTTGGTTATTTTCTCACGATTCCTCATTTACATTGCTGCACAGGGCAGAGAATAAAGGCATGAAGACCTCTTTGAYGATGAAGGTGTCCATCACCACCTCTCCCAGGCTTGTGCTGAAGTATCTCCAGACCTGGTCTGTGCTAACACAGCTGTCATTTTCTGGTACTTSAGGTGATTTTCCTGTTCAAGGTTAGTTGTGTCTACCTCCATGCAARTGTTTTGCCATAGGCACACCTATTTCCCAGAGGGACATCACTGCTAATACTTGCGAGTACTAGTTCTTTATTGAAGCTAAGTCRCTATTCTACTAAAGGGAAAAGGTAAAAAGCATCAAACATTCATATTAGGAGCAATACAAGTGATTAAATGCTGAAGTCACTTAACAAGCAAACAGTCACCCCTTCAGTATTTGATTCCTTCCAAAATCAAATTTAGATGTTGTTTGGGAAGAATGATGATAATCTATAGTTCCTYCTTTACAGAACAGATTAGTCGATCAGACCATCTCCTGTCCTCTATAGATCTGACAGATTTCTGTCAAAACTTTGGCAAAGTTATGTGAAAATAGTAAGAAAACTATGGAACTGGGTACCCGTCAAATTAGTGTCTTTTTGTTGGAATCAAGGAGATATGTGCAATAGTAAAAGTGCTAGTTAGAGTAATGGCAGGGCCCAGGAGTTCTGGCCCTGGATTTGATATTTGAGCTAGTTGCTTCTATTTCCACGACAGTCCTCAGAGCTGTAGCTACTACAGTTAGTGGAGATGAGGTCTGCAGATGAGCAGTCTGAGCAGTCAATGTCTACAGATGAGCTACTGCTTTCAAATATGTTTTTACTTCCATTGATTAGTTTTTCATCAASTATAAAAACAAACTAAATAAAAACATAGCTGCAGTGATTTAACTGAAATTTCACCTCGTTTGGTTTTGGTCAGGGTCTAATAGTGCAGGTCTAATAGTGCAAATGCATCATGAGAGCCTTGAACACTTTGTGGCCTCCAGTGATTTGTGACTCAAGGACTTCTTTTACAAAAGATGGTTTCTGAGCACTTAACTCTCAATCATTTCTCTGTGAGAAATGATTTCTTTCTTACTGTGCCCCCATAAGCCCACATAAAATTTTACAAAAGATTGTGAAAAGAGTTTAGTTTAGGTCGTATGTAGACACATCCACATTTAGACAAATGTAATTTGATCTCAAATGTTACTCCGAGCCAGTTGCTCTGGGATGCATGGAGATCCCTTCTACATATSTAAGTCATCTAAGTTATGGGATAAACAAATATTACAAACAAACTCTTAAAACCTTTGCATTGCTGTAGCAATGTCCTTTCTTACCCAAGTTTGCACTCTGGCCCACCCCATCCTACCACTTCTTTTCCACTCCCAAAACAAGCTCCCTGAACTCAAATAACCTTTTTCAGATCCTCATTGTTTGTGATTTAACCTCAAAGCCAGACTCAATCTGCATGTCCCACAACAGCGAGGCAGACTAACAATACGCAAGACTCAAGACTCCTTCCACTGCGTAACATGCAAAACCACAGCTACCTTGGTCTCATTTTTCTTCACTTAGCAGGACTAACACAAAGAATAGTACAAGTATCACAGGAGCAGAGTCGTCACTGGACATAAGCAAGGGAAAGACTAAGTGTACTTACCAAATATATTGGCTTCCACTATGCCAATAAAGTAAAGGAGGCTGCAAAATGTGATGGAGCCCATCTTGTGACGCGAGAGCTCCATCTCCTTCTGTCATTGAGGCAGCCCGGCACACAACACAACCTTCTCCTGTCTTTATAGCAGACACTGTTTGGACAGGTTCACTTGTGAACTGGTAGACTGGCTACTAAATTGGGTGAGTGACGCATGTGACGCTTCTAAGCCAGCCACAAGAGGACCATTCACCTGGAACCGCCCTGGTGGTTTTCATCAGGGACTTCTCATTCCCYCTTGAGGGAGCACTACTGAACCCAGTCATCTGAAAGAAGAACGAGCACCAGCACGCACAAGGAGCAGCTAGGAGGACTTACGTCAACATTCGGATTAATCACAGCAATGTTGCCCAGACACAGCTTACTCTGTCGCCTAGTAGAGTACCCATGTGCACCAAATTCAAGGAGCACCAATTTCAGCACSAAATTCAAACTTCTTGAACAGGACTCTGACTCCCAACTGAAGTCAATGGCAAGACAGAGGCCTAAAATACCTAAGCAAGGTCTTCACTTGGGGCACATTCATCAAGAATAACACCAGCACTCAAGAAATATATGTTTAAATATAAGCTGAAAGCAGCYGCAATCTACATTGTAGATTTAGACCTTGTGTTCTTTTCAAACCTTGGTTTCAATTTGCACTGCTACCACATACTCATCTAAAACTTCAAAGTGGCTTCACTTCTGCAGTTTCATTCTCTASACATAGCACAGGTAACACTATTAAGGAGATTAAAAAAAAGTCAAGCTTTTGCTGCTTATTAGATGCAAGATCCTCCAACTAAAACTACTTTAGAAATACTTCAAAGCTACTGGAGTATCATACCTTGCCTGCATATGTATTATGATAGCTGGCACTTATTTGTTCAACTGTTTGCACCAYCAGCTGTGAGATCTCATATTTAGTTACACAGAGCTAGTTCAACACCAGGGCCCAGAAGAATTAGCAATAATGAGAACGCACACTGGAGGCTAGACTTATAAAATCAACCAAACTCTTGTTCTAAGAGTTGGATTTTATGAAAAAGTGACAGCAGCACACTTAGTTGTGATTCATGGGCTCTAGAGAATCAGTCTAGAAACTACTCTACTGAAGTTTGTGAAGTCTTCATCCTTGGAAATATTCAAATTCCAACTGGACGAGGTCATGGTTAATGGACTTTAGTTGACCCACAGGTGGGTTGGTCTCTGGAGGTCTTTTCCGATCGCAACTATTCTGTGATATTCCCTTTTACAGACCAAGACTACACCCGTGCTAGCAGTGCACCAAGCATCAATAGCCTAGGTTGTAGACCTTTATTGCATTACAGCATTATACACATGGTAAACGYGATCTCAAACAGCAGTAGGAAATTRGTTTAGCATGACTAGTCTTCTCAAAATGAGAGCTGAACTACAATTAGATTTGACTTTCAACCARCCTTCTTTGGACTGGAGGAAAGTCTATTGTCATCAGAAAACCCAGCTAAGACACAGGCACAACAGCATGTTTGCAAGCAACTGAAATCCATATCCGGTGGAAGCATTTATTTAATGGCATTTTCTAAACTTAGCTTAAACTAAATTCTAAAATCCAGGCTCTTTGCATAGAAAATGGGCTTTTTTATGGTAATCATTCAGTTCTTTCTTTGGTAATTACCACAGGTCATTMGTAGTTGATAATGGAACCTGACAAGGAGGTCTCAAAGGATTATTCTCAACAAAAAGCAGCACAGATCTRCAATACCTACACAATGTTGATACCCCAGACTATTTTTATTTTCCTCGAAAAACAATTGCTGAATCATGTAGGTGGGGAGAAGAGCCAAGACTTAAAAGCCTTCTCAGAACAAATGAGTGAGTTCTGCCAAGTGGCGTCACTTTAGCTGCTTCTAGGTGTGCGTCAGATCAAGATGGGCATCTCAAAATGGGATGCAATGGCCCGTGGATTTTTTTTTTTTTTTTTTTAACTAGTTTGAAAAGCAGTATGCCAAATCCACATACTTCAGGGGTGGAAAAGGCACTTGTGAACTATGGTTGGTCACATKCAAACTAAAACTCCTCACTGCATAACATTGACGTCAGTGAAAGAACAATCGTGTTGATCTCTGTTCCATCTTTCTGACATGCTAAAAATAATATCTTCAAAGAGCTCATCAGTGATGAAAACAGGACCACTGGAAAAGGTCCTTCTTGCCAATATGGTCTAGAGATGGATGTAAAGTTTTCAAAACAAGACAGAGGACTACTCTTTTCTTTGTATTATAACCTGCTAGCTGGCAAAGTGTCTTGGGCAACAAAAGTTAACGCCCATGAAAGAGCATTTGAATTTGCCTTTATTCTTCAAAAAAAAMCCCCATTTTTAAGACAGGTGAAATGGCTTTGTTCTTATATATGCACTGGAGATAACACYGTTTTTCATTATTTAATAGCACCCAATAGGGGTGCTAGGGATGTAAGGTAGAAAACAGGATATACTCTTCTAATGGTATCTAATATGCAGCCTGCATTGAAACTTCAAGAAGATTGCCATCTGCAACTGAGTGATGCAGATTCACACATGGAATTAGACTCAGTATATGGTAAGTACTAAGTGATCCATGTGGGAAAAGGTATCTCCAGTCACACAACAATGTTCTAAGTTTCTGGTTTTGGTARGATAAAATTACTTTGGTCCTYTAARCCATGGAATCCTCAATTTCCATGAAAGATCATTGGCTAACTAGACATACTGACTCWGTCACCTCTTCAGAAACTCTTTTGCCAATATGAAACAAATAAACAAATAACCAAAAGCTTTTACTGCAAGATCTGAATTTGACCCTGTTTCTTTTAGATTTGAAAGATTATTTCCAGATTGTGGCTTCAATAATGACTGAAATAKCTCTAAGATTCACCATAAAAATACAGAAATTTATATTATGTTTAAGATCACATCTAGTTSTCCTAAATGAAGATCTAACATTTTCACTGTACTCACATTTTCACTCAATTAGATCTTGCCTCTCAAAAAAACGAATAATGCTGAGAAAATTTCTTTCCTAAATATCTTGTGGACTATGACATAGTTGACTGAAATGATGAGAGGCTATTTCCTCTAATAGGGTCTGGGAAAATGTATTTTAATATTGTCTACAAACTRGAAATTACTAAAAGCAAGTTGTTTTGCAATGGCATTGTATGAAGATGCAAAACTAGAAAATAAATCATAGGAGATAGATCTCTTTTCACTGAATGAGAAAATATAATTGTGAACAAGTTGCAGAAAAACTTTGTCTTTCTAAGAATTAAGTGTGTTGCAAAACTCAAAACTGGAAATTGTTAAAAAGCAAAGCTGTTCAGAACAGGAAACTATTTTGTCTAACATCCGTGACTGTATACAATTTGACCACACTTTTTGCCTAGGGAGCTGATGGCTCCATAACATTATAGGACGTACACACAATACTCGCAGCCTTGGGGAMGCTCAAGTCCACGGAAAGCGAGCCCAGGCACGTAGCAATCTCAACAGACCTTTATTGGGAGTATTAGAACGCAGTCRACATTATTGCTATTATAAAAAACACACCACAGAAGAAAGTATTTCGCTTCTCTCGCGGAGGCGTTGGCAATAGTGCACTGCTGCCCCTCTCAGACCGAGTGGTGACAACACACTGACGCAGGCGGCCAAAACTGTTCAAAGCRAACAGCAGCTGAACTAGCATGAGCTACTCCATCCACAGAACCCATGCAGGCTCACACACAGGCCCACTGTGCAGGGATCAGGGGCCTCATTTTGAAATTCAACCCCAAACAGGTGGCTTTGTCTGTCTGTTTTAATGCTAGTTCATTTTCTTCACAGACTCTCCATTTTTATATATATACTTTTTTTTTTACATATTTTTTTTTTCAGTTGCTCAGGCTGGTGCAGAATGGCTGCCAAGAGCACAGGCTGCCTTTTGCTGCAGTGTATTTTCACCGTCAAGACATGCTCTCTATTTTTTCCCCCACATATAAACATATATACACATAGTGTATAACATTTATTGCTGAAGTCAGGTCCTCTACATCCAGTGCTCAGGACATAATGTAGCATATTAAAAACCATTATTAAAGCATTTCAAATGCCCCCCTGTAAAATGATGACCCAAAATGGATATGGTACAATTAAGAAAAAAAAAAAAAAGGCATTAATAAAACATAAGGATAGTAATGGTCATTTACAAAGTGATTATGCCTCTGACCTTAACAAACACATTATAAAATTAAGCAGCACAGACTGCAAGATTTTTCAGTATTAGAGAGAAAATGTAAGGCTCCAATCTTTCAAAATACCCTGTCAAAGACGGTCCCTTCTGCATGTGAAACTATACATCTTGCATACATTGTCTTCATACACTACTAGCTCTGTGTGATGGGCAACACACAGACGAGCTTTTTGTTATGAAGAGTATCTTAAAAATA
This sequence comes from Eudromia elegans, assembly GCA_003342815.1. Taxonomy (NCBI): domain Eukaryota; kingdom Metazoa; phylum Chordata; class Aves; order Tinamiformes; family Tinamidae; genus Eudromia; species Eudromia elegans. The sequence continues at coordinate 2,736,257 of PTEX01000094.1, forward strand.
CCACCAAATCTCTAGCTGGAGTTGACCAGGTTCAGAATCTGGTTTTGATTTTTTAAGATTCCGAAAAAAAGGATGCAGTTTGCTTTCAAATAGAAGGGAAAGAATACAGTTTCTCAAAATTTTTTTTTTTTTTAAATATAATCTCATGGTAAAGCTCTAGTAACTCCTTTAAATCACGACTTTGAGTTTGGCAAGGAGACACACTGACATTGGGTTATGTCTACGTAAGTGTGAAGTCCCATGGGGGCAGGGGAGCTCATTCTGCAAAAGCAGCAAAAATACCCAGGAAAGCAGCAAAAACACCCAGGCTGATCACTGCACACCCAATCCAACCGCAGAGCTGCCAGAACAGACTTAAGTCAGAGGACAAATAGAGCAGAGGAGACCCCTTCCCAGGGTGACCTCCCCACAGCAATCACAAAGTGGGACACAAGAAGAGATGAGTGAAACCCTCCAAGCAGAATGAGAGAGGTCAGAGTGAAAAAGGCTGAAAACTGAAAGGACAGATGCAAGATGGGACACAAACAAGGATGTGTGGGATGAAAGGGACAGTGACAGGCAGATGCCAGTCCTATAATGGGGGTTGCGTCCTTATAAAAAGGATTAAAATTCTTCACTGCCTAGCACATATCTACCAGAAAATTGCAACTGACACTGCTTAGATTATTTTAACGATGATGTCAGCTTTCTATTGCTGTAAATTACTTCCTATTTGAATAAAGAGCCATACATCTTAAGATTCTATTCATACTGTCCTTAGATTCTATGATCTAAGGACAAAACATTCAACATATGGGCTTTACCCATACTACAGCTAGTAGGGGGTGGGTACAAGAATCAGTGGTAGGAAGCATCTTCTGATCCATGTACTTCCAGTCTATAACCAAAGAACATGGGACATACCCATCCTGTGGTACCTGATCGCATGTTTCATTTCTGACTACATTATTAGTTAAATCCTACAGCCATCACTATGACTGAAAATGCAGAACTTCTGATGTGGATGCCCACATTATGGGCATGGAGAAGTGTTTGATATGAATCATTCCAAAAGAGCTCTATGAAGAGGTGGGTACAGAATCACCTCAGAAAAAGCTGGGCTCTAAAGACTCCACAGTTTTACACCCAGCTCTGTGAAAACACCACAGGGTTCAGTATAATGGCACTTCCCTTTTCATTATTGCTAAGAACTTTAAATTTAAGGTGAAAGCTGTAAACTCAGAAGTTCCAAACATCTACATCAAACCCGGTCACTACATCATCACATACTGTCCAGARAGAGCCTGCTTCTCGCCCCGAGCACCACAGCAACTCCTCACCAGGTAAATGATGATGCAGATAAGACTGTGCAGACCTGAAACCCATTTACCAAAGAGCTGGAAGATATAAGGACGACAACACTTGTAGAGGAAAGATTCTCTTGATAAGGCCAAGTAAAAGATACACTGGTATGAACCAGACCACAGAGGGGCTGACCAACATGTACGCAGAGCAAGCACCTGGCTTACATACTGTGCAGGACACTTAGCACTGTTATGGCACTTGACTTTTAAGTGCTTTAAGAACAAACCAAAAAGCTTTAAGAGCCCCCCCAGCATTTGACTACTTGAGAAACGGAGGCCGTAAGTAGTGCTCACATGCTGCAGATTAACATCACATTTTGAGAAAGCACATTCACAAGGTCGTGAAGCGTTCAAGCAGTAGGCAACGTACTGTAGAACTGCCCACAGGGAAAAGGAGACTTTATTTCAGGTCTGATATGAACTCCTGCAAGACTTTCTGTAGTACTTGATTAAGAAAGCAAAGAGGCAAAAATGAATATAATGCTTTGCAAGCATAGGCCATCCTGATTAAGGCAGGATCCTCAGGGATAGAATCATGTAATTGTGTGAATTTAGAGACTGTTACATACACAAATGGCAGACAAACTAAAGCTGCACATGCAACTTTAATGTTGACCTTACAACAATTCCCTTTTCAGGATACTATTCTTGCATCTCTGCACGAGGAATGGAAACTCTTTCCTCCCACCTGAAATCCTTCAGTCCATCTCTACCTCCAGTTACATTTACAATTATATCACACCACGCACACACGCTGCATAATACTGCTATAGTGTATGCTACAAAAAATATGTAAATACACTCCACTTTGTTTCAAAGTAATTCATCTGTGTTTATGCTTCTCCTATATAGTGCATACATAACACATTCAAGGATATGTAGCAATTATATATAAAAAGGTCCCTCATATCAAAAAAGAAAGCAGGTCACTCCACAACAACTCGTATTGTTTCAAGCAGTTATTTAAGCATCCAGCTATATAGCATACCAGGGTATTTTATTTAACAGTTACCAGTAAAATGCCAACAATTCCTCAGCTGTTGCATTCTTTCCGCATTATGAAGTTGTCCATCACGATTCCATAAGAAGCTTCCAAGTTATACTTATCATACAGATTTGTGCTATCTCCTATCGGACTGATGCAGAAAACCTCTTAAATAGTAATGGTTCTGTAACAGGGGTTTACATTTTGCTTCAGACACCAAGAACGATCACTCACTTCAGAAATGACAGGCAGATGGGAGACAAAAGTTATATTTTAGCAGTGAACAAGCCATGCTACTTACTTTCTCCATAATGCTTTTTATGATGAAAGTTCAACATATTGGTTGCAAAACCTTTGCAAAATGACCCATCTTTGGCACTTTTTTCACTTTTACCAACCCTCAAAAGGCATTTCAGGAAACTGTGATTTCTGATCATTAGCACATTAGCACTTTTTTTTTCCTCTTCATTGGTATGTAGACCAGGAAGGAAAGTGGAAAATGGAGAGTATGCAGAATAGTTTTAATAAACAGTTTTACATACAGTACCTTACATATAGAACAGTGTGTTTGCAAATTTAAATAATTTTTGAATGTACAGTGGCTTGTACTCTTTATCAAAAGGTAAATTCAAGTTTACTGTCTATCTGTTCTAAAATGCATTTATACAGATAACTAGAACTGATAAACAGATGCGAGGCATAAAATGTTCAAGTATCTTAATGTCATCAGTTAAATAGCCTCCTTTTAACAGTCATATTTTACAAATTTCAAAACCTGTACATACATTATTTTCAATTTTAGAAACTGTGTGTTAAAAGGTAACATTTCATGTTAACCACCAGTTCTTATAGTCTATTGTAATAAAACTAGACATGTGTAGATATAAATGTATATGGTATATGTATATATGTACATGTGTATACACATATACATACACATAAACGTATGTATCACTGGGTACAGCGGCAACTTATAAACACAAAGAAAGTCCTGGGCTCAAAATCCAGCAAGATCTAGTAGAACAACTAGGTTGCCTTTGGTTTCATGATGTTTCATTCACTGATGCGGACAGTTTTTATAAAAACATAATGTATATTTGTGATATTTATTCTAGTGGTTTAGTAATTCCCAGCCACAGACATTCTTGCTGCTCTTGTCATTCCTCATCCCAGCTGAGGTTGATAAAGTTTCAGAGGGCTAACACGAAAACAGAGCTACCCAGGACAAAAATTGTACTTTGAATCCTGAACACTGCAATAGAAAATTAAAAAAAATACATATAAACTAAATACACTTTTGGATGGATTGCTGGCACCAAGTAGGACTTTGGAAAAAAAAAGAAAACAAACAAACCTTCATGTAAGTCTTATGCAAACTCTCATCCCAGTGGTTTTAACATTATTTGGCACATCTGACAACTATTTGCCACTTTTGTATTAAAGGAGCTTAAGGGTGCTGTAATAAGGATTTCTATTTAAAAAAATACTTTAAAAAAGGAGACCATGACAAGTCGTTTCTTTCCACAAGCCAAAGCTAGCATGTTCACTTTCCCAAACCTTCATGAGAGAAGAAAATAACAATCTACAAACTTTCCTTGTAGAGAGGATACAAAGCTCTCCATGTCTATCTTTCACTAGCAAGAAAAAAAAAGGAATTCATTGAAAATGCATTTCCCAAGCACTGTTTTCAGTCATCCAACTTCGTTGAATTTGGAACTTCCTGCCAAAGGTTTTGAAATGGTAGCACGGTTCTTCGCAGCACTTTTGTTTGGTCAGCTTTCTTACAYGAGGAAAATGCCTTGTTTAACATGCTAAGATCACAACATCATTCTCAATGGGCAATATATCGTACTTCGAAGTTTGGACTGTGGATATTCAGATACTCAGTATAACAAATTCCTTTATCTAGATCTCTTCTCCTCTCTCTAAAGCTTCAGGCTATTAATGCAATCAGCACAGAACCAGATAAATGCTCAGCTTTTTGCTGTCGTCCTGCCAGTCTTGCGGCTAATAAGAAAATTCACTGTAGAAAGCCTATTTTTATTTCTTTATTCTTCCTTTTGTCATACAGAGCAAAGTGTTGCTATTTGTTGTACTTTCCCCATGTCAATTAAGAGCTGCTTGATACGTCGCTTAAGCTGAGGCAGTCTTGCAAGAGGATCTGGGGGCTCCAGTTCTCCAGTGAAATCAAGCCAGCTTTCTAGAACTAGAGAGAAGAAGAAAGTAGTTAGAATATGCATGGGAACAACCTAATTTTAACAACAACTAAACTTATTTCTTTAATATTCTGCCTTTGATAAGAAGAGGAAAATATACTAAGGGTATGATCTTAATCTAATATAAAAAAAACATTTATTAGGGAAATTTCAACTAATTTAGTGTTTCACTTGCACAATCCAAGTATCTTGCCTGATTGCACTGAAAATATAAAAAGATACTTGGGGGAAAACTATAGCCTTGGCTGACAATTCACTAACTGCACACAAAAGAACCCTTAGAGCAAGCTCTATGGCGGTTATGCAACAGAAAAAACAACTATAAGAAGCAAGGATCTGTCAAATCCCAGCCTTACTTCTGCCACTTTAACAAGTACAGCTACAAGAACCAGATCACTGAAAAGTTTTCAAGTCTTCAAAGTTTTTTTTTTTTTAAACAGAATTTATATGCTTGTAAAGAAAGTAAAAGAAAAAGCCCAACTCTGTTGTTCTAGATATACTGCCCAGTGCAAGCAGGAACATTGAAGTTAAAAATCTAACTAGGAATAAAACTATTTTAGTTGTCAAAACATAATTAATGCCTACACTACCCACAAGCTTTTCTAAGAAAGTTTTAACAAACGTCAAGTGAATAAATACATTTCTTGCAATATTTACAACTGCAGTAGAACCTCACGTGAATTTTCACATTTAATCTTCATCACAAGTTTCATCTTTGCTCTTGAAACCATATTTTTTTACTAATACACAGCAAAAAATGAAAACAGAATGAACATACTTTCCCCCTAAATATTCTCAAAAACTAAATAAATCAGGCAAGAAAATGCTCCCCAGAAGAGGTGCAAAAAAATCTGATAACTTTATGGCCCCTACCTGAACAAATGCTGGATAAGCTACCTACACTTTCTGAAGTGTCTCTTCTTGCATGAATCAGGCTAACTTTTCAGGGGGCCTGAGCACTTACCTACTTTCCTATCCATTCCACACTTTTGGAAAGCACGTGTATGCATGTGTATGGCCAGGGCAGGGAGGTGGTACAAGCTCTGGTTATCATTTTGGGCAAGTAGATTTTAACATGATTTCTGAATATCCATGCTGGGTGTATCACAGAAGGGTTGTGGTAGGAAGGGACCTCTAGATATCATCTAATCCAATCCCCCTGCTCCAGCAGGGACACCCAGAGCACAGGACACAGGGTGGCATCCAGGTGGGTTTGGAAGATCTCCAGAGAAGGAGACTCCACAGCCTCTCTGGGCAGCCTGTGCCAGGGCTCTGTCACCCTCACAGGAAAGAAGTTCTTCCTCATATGGACATGGAACTGCCTGTGTTTCAACTTGCATCCATTATCCCTTGTCCTGTCACTGGCCACCACTGGGAAGAGTTTGACCCCCTCCTCCCTACATTCTCCCCTTGGGTATTTATACGTATTGATCAGATCCTCTCTCAGCCTTCTCTCCTCCAGGCTAAACAGGCCCAGCTCGCTTAGTCTTTACACATACAATAGTGTCCCTCAACCACCTTCACTCTCAACACAGTGGCTATGTAAGATGCTGTTAATAGGTGTGTTAACTTTAAGAGTTAAAAAAAAAAAAATAATATCTGGCAGTGAAGTTACCATCAACTTCCTTTTCAATCAGATCCATTCTGCTGGTGACTTCATTCTGTACATTCTCTATGTGGGTGAGGAGATTTAGCTGCCATTGAAGATGAGTGTCCACTTCTTCTTCTGAGCCCTTCTTTTCATTAGAAACAAACACAGTGTTCCCTTCAGCAGAATTCTTCTTCATAGGTGCAACAGAAAGAAAAAAGTTGCCATTTAAGAGTGCTTATTTTTGCATTTCTGCTGTTGATTTCAATACTCGAGTCACATAATAAACGATGCCACTTCAAAACTGAACTTGTCTCCATCACAAAAAGCATTTTCAGGAGCCAGGTACCGTGACACATCAATAGACTAAACCAACAAAATGTAAATTCCACACACACGAGCATTGGGGAGCTGGAATAAGAGTGGGGGGGAGGTCAAGCTTACCAGCTCAATAGGACAAACTGCATTTCTGTGCCGTTTATACAAATTACAGTGCAAATCATGAAGTGCTGAATTGCATCAGTAAACCACCATCAAAACTGTGCAAAGCCCTACGCTTCCTGCAATTCTAGTGAGGAAATGAAGGAAAATTGCCTAAAACGCAGTAATACTGAAGATGTGAAAAATTACTTATTCTGTGCAAATCAGCTGTCAATTCATACACTGACTAAACCAAAAGTCTTTTCTTCCTTCTGCAGCAATGATCTCATCCAAACTCCAGCCACACATCTGGGCCAGTTAAGCATCTTTAGAGACTGTTATACGGCTAGTAATGTAAAAAATAATGCACRCATGAAGTAAACATAGAATGCAAGATAAAGACTGCTTTCTTTGATATATTTATCATCTCCATATCATCTTCATCTTTACCTATTTCATGTATTTAGGCCACAAGAAGTGTATTTTGATCAGCAAAATGCTCAGCATCTACATTAACTAGCAGGAGTGGCAGTTCCATTCTGCAGCCCTAGACTTCCCATTCGATGAAGCTCTTTCACTGCTGGTTATTCTATTTTAGGAACTAGTTCCACAGAAAATGCTGTTGTGCTTGTGCTTACGCTGTATCAGCTCGTGGGAGATGCCAGGGCAAGGCCTGCATTGTACCACACCAACGTATCATTCTGAAAACCTGATCCGCTTCACCTTTTTCCATGGCATATTAAATCAAACTTAGCACCCTCTGAAGTTATTTCTTCTCCCAGTGAGGAAGAAGAGATTTTTAGTTACCTATTACCACCACCCTCATTCAAAAAAAACACCTTTGTTTGCTGTTAGGTCTTACAATAAGTAAGGAAAAATAATAAGTCCTTGGATGGTCTCGCAGGCACTTACACAAGGGAGTCCTAAAGAATGTAAATTGCTAATACAATATTCACTAAAGAGTCGACATATACACCTTAGCTACTGAAAGCAGGTATTAAAAGCCACAAAAGCCTCTAAACTCTTAAAAGGTTACAACTGAAGGCTTTTATCTCTCCAGACGCCAAGTTTGTCCCTTCAGTGCCACTCCACTCTTTTACTGATATTAAGCTAGGATATTTCCAAAGTAATCACCATGCTTACGGTGCCTTATTTCTTAAAATTTTCAGGATCTCATATACACTCAAGAGAACGCCACTTTTCTCTTGCTGTATGAGGATTCAAAAGCTAAATCCTAAAAACAAGAGCATATATTCTGATGTATACCTGAAATGCTCATATAAATTGAGACAGATCTGCCAAGATCTATTCATGTCTTTCAGTCCTGAAAAATTCACAAAGCTGGGAGGTGATTATATATTCTAATATTCTGCTCTAACTGGCAGACTTCCTAAATATTCTAGTAACTTTTTTTTCCTCTCTCAATCTCCGTAGTATTTGTTTATCCAAATGGTCAGTCTACATTCATTGAAAAACAAGTAACTTGAAATTAACTCTTTATAAGGCATAACAAGACCACAGCAGAAGTGTAGATCAGCAAAAAGCAAACCAACATGGAAGGCAGAATATTCAAAGCGCTGCGGCAATCTAAAAGGGAGAATGTAGTGCCCCAGATGAACAGTTTGGCAAGGATAGGTGGAGAATCTTCATAGAAAAGTCAGGTCACGTTACAAATGGCAATACCACGTGGATCCCAGCGTGATTTTAAGGCAAGTACAGACTGGTTCACGGAGGAACCAAGGATGACATTTCAATATGTAGTAAGTCAAGAGGGAGATTATTCAGGCACTAGGTTTATTAGTGGTAACTAAATGAACTAGGGTCCCAAAGGAAAAAAATACCCCAATCCTGTCCCAACTGTCTCTCTTTAACTTTATGGTTTAGGTTCTCAGGGAAATATTTAATTCTTATTCCCTTCCCTTATTTTTCATTCTAAATACACACAATTTGCATTGGTGATTTACACTATTATTGACAAAAATAAGTATATCACACCACTGCCTGTTTCTTTACTGTAAAATCTGAGTATAATCATGCGGTTCAGTATAGAGTCATCTGTAACCAGAAGACAACACAGTGTGTCACATTTAGAACTAGACTTATAAGGCAAAAAAAAACCCCAACAAACAAACAACCTCCCCCTCAAAATCCCAAACCCCATATCTTACTCATTTCTTCCACACCAGAAACTGTAATTCGAAAAGGGGATGAGTTGGGCAAATTATTTTCACACAGTTGGTATTGCCAAAAGCAGAAAGGTTTGCTGTACTTTGCTTCTTGTTTAAAAAACTCATGACTAAGACCAGAATAGAAAGTTTCAGCCCACTTCCACAAGCTAACAGATTCAAACAGTTAATACAAAAATCCTGACTAAAGATCTGTGCAATATATTTAATTGAAAGAAATATGTAATAGAAAGGACTTAAAGTTCCACATGATTGAAACCATCTTAGCTGACAAGTCATTACAAAGAAAGAAATCAAATCTGAAGAACAACCTACACAAACTTGTCCCTGATTTCTCCCTTCCAAAAAACACTTTCAAGAGCTCTCCCTTTAAGCATAGGGGTTTGCTTTTTTTTTCCCCAAAAAAACATTGGAAGAGAAGAAGCATAAAGAGTTTTCGCACAGGCAAAATTTTAACCAATTTTAACCATAATTTTCAATTCATTCATCAGCTCAAACCTGAAACCATTTCATTATGATGCAACTTCCTTCCTAGTTATACTTACCAATATATTTAATAGTAAATGCCAAGTTTTGACAATGAACATATCTAAGTATATTTATGCATTGGGGTTAATCATAGTGAATGCATTTTTTCATTAAAAACAGCACAGATGAAGAATAATACTTACCTGATTATTCATCCCATCATCTTTAAACGAATATTGTAAACAATTTTTATTCTCTGAATGAAATTCCTGATCTTCATCAAAACTACTTGTATCTTCATCATCTGAGCTCAAAGGGTCACTGACTGCTTTGCAGTCTTGACCAAAACTCTGTGGTTTTTGGTAACTGTGTTCACTTGTGATATACGTTTCTTCCATCTTTAGGGGTAAGCTAGGTGGCTGTCTATGATTTTGACTGTGACACGTCCTTTCAAGAGGATTAACAGGATCTGGTAAAGTCCCTGTTTTTTTCTCTACCCCAAGAGTTATTTGTTCCTGTTCTTTTCGCATCCCTGAATAAGCCCACAGATGAAGGTCTGGGTGATGCTTATTTCTGAGGAGAAAAAAAAGAAAAGGAAAAAACAAAAAGCAAGTTATTAGACAAGTACCACTTAGAGCTCTGAACCACTAAGCATCTACTTCTGCTACTGATAAGCACCATTACCAAGCATATGAGTGTTTGTAAGCCACTTTTCAATTTAGTATATTATCCAGAATGACCTTTTAAAACAAGAGTCATTATAAAATAAAAATCACTAATAAACTAAAAATATCAGATTTACTTAGGTAAAAGAGCTGAAACTATTTCACATCATGCTCTGAAAGTGTTTAGAACATCACACAGTCATGAACGCGTGGACAGGAAAATAACGCAAACGTAGAGTAATGGTATTAAGTCTCTATCACCTATATATACATATATATACACACACACATATATATACATATACATACATACATATATATATATATAAAGTTGGAGAGCAGAGTAATACCTACTTTAATATCCCAATCTTCAACTGCAGTCCATGCAATATTTCAGTTACACCATATACATCTGCCAGGAGATGATGTGTTGACACAATCTTTTTGGCATTAAGATGAGAGTAGTTCTCTTTCAAAAAGGATAATCCACACATGTGTCCATTATTTAGCCAGTCTTTATCATAAAGATATTTGGCACTCCATCTCTGACCTGGGGGTAAGCAATAAACAGATTGAGGGCCATCTAAAACCACAGGGCCATTTTATTTAAAACTAGCATGCTAGAATTATATGCTGTACTCTCCTAAATGTTTCATAACATCCATGCGAGGAGGATTCAAGATTTTGCTATTTCATTAATACATGAGCATTTAAGTTTCACACATTTAAAAGAACTCTTATCACTCGTTATGAAAAGAAAGGTAAAGCTCAAGTCTCATGATCCTTCTAAATGGTTTTTGAAATGAACAATCTAATCAACTCTGTAAAGAATTTGCTATGAGAAAGCTTGATATATCAAAACCATCTGCTTTCTTTTGGCTTTAATGCTGAAGTCAGTATCTATCTAGAAGGTCTCCATGAAGGGCAAACACCTCAAAAATATCCTTCAGCAGTTTTCTTACCCTCTGCTTTGAGGTAAGAAAGCAGACCTTAGGTCTACATTGCTATGGCAATGTCTACAATCTTATCCAACAAGTAGGAATGATACTAGCCAATACGTTTATAGTAATTTAAACATTATGAAAAAAAAAAAAAAAAACCCCAACAATTTATATATCTCATTATGTTATTATTGTTTACAAGGAGGAATCCAGACAAACCGACCGCCTAAGACTGCCATATCTTACACTCAATTTTACATCAGACTATCATCATATAGAGAACAAAGAATGGGTTGATGGAAGCCCTTCATACCTTTCAGGAGAATACCCTATCTCCTTTCTGCCCATTATCCCAATACACTTTAAAATACTGACATTGTGAATGACCTTTTTCTCCTGACACAGAAAGAAAAGAAGGAATGGTTAGGAAGGGAGAGAAGATAAAAATTAGGGACACAGTTTCTGAATAGCAGGGGATAATGAGGTACCTAGTACAGTGCAGGAAAAGAATACAAACTAAAATAGTTGCTTTCAATTAGAAAAAGCTTGACTGCTCAAGGAGTACAATGCATGTATCAAACAAGTCTTTATACAAGTCTTTTTATTTATAAATCAAGCCTGCTATGGGATAAATGAAAAAGACCTATCTGTATAGCTCTTTCCTAATCTCTCTCTCTCTAAAAAAAAAAAAAAAAAAAAAAAATATATAAGTGCTATTCTATAGCTCTGCAAATTGACTTCAGATATGTCTTCTTAAATTCTGAATAAAATTAAATTTGCGTGTATAGTTTCACTGTCCTCTTGAAGCTGCCAGATTGCTAGAATAGAAAAAAATCACCAAAAAACATATATGTGCATTTGTAACACTCGTTAGAGGAAAATGAAAATTTTTCTTCAAAATCATATGATTTTCCTCCAAATAACTGTCAAGAGAAGTTGCTTTCATGGACAGATTTTTTGTTGTTGTTTTTAACCAACAACTTCTCAAATGTATTCAGCTTATAATTAAACAGACTCTTTCTAACTACTACTATTACAAACGTGTTCCGACAATCTTAAGTTCAAGATAYGCTGCTTGTGTAATATTATTTTTCATAGGAAGTGATGCTGCATATGCTTTGCATACACAATTATGGATCTATGAYACAATTCTAAACAAAAAATACTAAAATCAGATTATTAAGAAGTGAAGTCCACAGAATTAAGTGTACTATACTAATGCATTTTTAAAGAAGACTTATATTAATAGATGCAACTGCAAGTACATCCAGAACAGAGAATTTATTTGGTATAGAGTTACTTCTCAGAGTAGAATGGCATTAAAAAGTCCTATGGGTTTAGCAGAATTAAGTTTGAACAGGTAAAACCAAGGTAATTAMAATTCTGGAGTACAACTTAGGACATTAGAACAAGATGTTACCAACAGGAAAAGTAAGTTTGACTTAGCCCCAAACTTAAGAAATATTTGCCCTACCTAAATATAACATATAACACAAAGCAGACAAAAGTTGTAACAAGTAAAAGCAACAAAGAATATCTCTGCTTATAAAAAAATAGAAAGACAGCAGCAGATAAAGGTGGTTTACTCATACCTGGTGGATCTCTGCAGATATAACAGATGTACTGCTCTGGAATGCTGTCCTCTAACAACCCCATGCATACACTGTGTTGCCAACACAAGCACTCTTCACACTGACACCAAAAAATAAAAATAAAAACAAAAAAAGCAAAAACTAAAACTAAGATAAGTGGATTTACAAATAAGAAGCTATTCCTGTATCATCAAAATGCAAGGAACAACAGTTTAACTTAAATAGCTGTTTGAGCAGGATTGTTTTATAGGGCAATTTGTGCTTGGGTAGGAAAAGACATAGAGCTAAAAAGYAGCTTAACTCTAGTTCTGAAAGTCACCTCAACCACAAATTCCAGACTGGAGACAAAAAACTGAAGATGAAGATTGAGAATATTTAACAATATTTTATTACAACRATCAATATTTTAAGCACCTAAATATTTAAAGTGAAACATAAGACAGGAGAATATTACAGTAAAGTAGAAAGATAATGTAATACATTACAGTATAACAGTGAAAAGTAGAAAACTCTTCAGTTTAATTATTTATATTTACAAAGCATCTCTCCAGTGCGCTAGAAAGATGTGTTTTTAATACCGCACCAATGGAAAATCTAAAAAGAAAAAGAAAATGAAGAGAAAATGAAAGAGTAGAACTAAGAGAATAGGAGAGCAAAACAGAAGTGGTAAGACATGAGGGCCTTGAAATAGCTGCTCTTGATGAGACAAGGAAGGAAGAAGAAATAAATGATCAATATTAGGCTGGCACTGGACTTCAGAAATGGGCAGGAAACCACCACCAAGTATGCTTTTCCTTTCCATTTTCATCTCAGTGCTTACCTCCATTTGAAATATCTGTTGGTTTATTACTGAAAGTCTCTCCTCTTTGCTGACATGCAGCTTGAGCACCAACCTACCCAAAACACAGAAGCCACCTYTCCTCTCCACATACCACCAAGGCTGCAATTTTCTCTCCTCTCAACAAAGATTTTTACATCAGTCCATTTTTCCATATTATYATTATTGACACTGCTGCTTAATTCTCCTAATGCACCATTGCATTCCAGCAATGCTTTCCCAGAGAYAGTCATTTTATCCTTCTTTTCCAGACCTTTATGTCATTTCCAGTCCCATGACAGTCATTTGTCCTGTCCAGTTCTCAGCTAAATAGACTTCATATTTTCAATAGAAGTTGCACTATTTAAATAGCTATATATACAAACCTGTTGAGTGCAGAAGAACACATGAATACCTGACCTTTTTAAAGTTATTGACAACTCAGTTTTGCCCACTGTAAACAGCATCCAATTTAAGTGATATATTACAAATTCCTTGAAATAGGGAATTTGTATTCTCATTATGAGATGGGAATTCCCTCCCTTACTGTAGCAGAAACAGCAGTAGCTGCAATCAATCAACAGATGAAAATGCTGTGCAGGCACTGTATAATCTTTGGGGKTTTTTTTCAAATTAAGATTTAAATTCTTGGCAGTTTCTCAAATGAGTCAGTAACTTGTAGTTTGAGAACTGCCACTCTAAAGACACACATCAGGTGCTGGCAATATTAGTATCAGTATGGCAGATAACTACACCAAGCTCCATTAAGCTACAGATGATTATTGTGGATTCAGCTGAGGAAAATTTACAACGAGCCCAACAGTCTCTACAACTGGTAGTGCAAAACAGAAGGACTAAAACTATTATAAMAGAAGTGTTGGAATGGTCAGGAACATCTGTGGATATAAATGATAATTTGTGCACAGAAAATCAGTTATCTTCTCAACCTTATCAACTAACTATATGGAAAAAACAGCTAACTTTCTACAGAAACTCTTTCCATGTAATGAATTGTCAGAGGAAACATACTAATTTCATTCCAGACAAAGATTTTTGCATATATGGGATGGATTCACATCAACTGCAGAATAGAGGAGTATTTTATTATTACTGTTCACCTTGTATTTAAAGCTCTCTAAATAACTTCAGTTTCCAAAACTATCAGAGGGGCACCCTTCACAATGACAAAATTTACATAGAAAATACAAAGAAAATAACATCTTTACCTGAATCATAAAGCCATTTTCTTCATCCAGCTCACAGATGCATCTTACAATTTCATTGAGAGCATCATCTTCATCCTGAGACTCTTCAAAATTAGTTGAATCAAAATCCTGATTGTATTCATCACCGCTAAGYAATAAACTCTCCGTGGAAGAATCATCCAAGAACTCCATATCTGAAAGGTCTAGTAAAAACAAATCCAYGTGAAATTGTGTGTGCAAAAATATGCAATACTTTGCTGGAGGAAAATAAGAACTTTTGAAAATTTTAACCTGCACATAACCAAATGATTCACAAATGCACTGACACTAGGCTAGGTTTCTTGACAAACTCCGCTAAAAGCCTTTAATGAAATGTGATCACCTCAAAAGCAGAAATAACAACTAACCAAGCAGGTACAGTGCAGTAAAGCTTAAAAATTGTAAGTATTTTATTTAAACGGATCAGACATAAATAATTATTATAGATACCATTCCAAACAGAGATATAGATATATAGATATATGTATATATATTTTTTTTTTCTTTCAGATTCTCTTTTTTAAGGAATTAAACCTGTGAACTGAAAGCTGCAGTTGAGGCAACCTACTTTCTCCGCTAAGGTCAACAGACAAGATAGCTCTTGGATACTGGTACGAGGTATTCTTCTCCGAGAACATGCTGCGCAAAGTCAGGGAGCTCCCYGAGGAGCGTGTTAAGGGCGAGGAGCACCTGTCCATGAATTCAACAGAACTGTCCTCGTAATCCGAATAATCTGAAAAAGTAACATCAGAAGATTAACTACTGTTATAGCAGTAAAGAAAAAAATTGTCACAAGTGCAGAAAAAAACATGCAAGAMAAAAATATCGTGCTCAAAAGTTGGGAATATCAACATTTAGATATTAAGATGATGAAACTGCAGATATAAACTGGTAAAAGTGTTTCAGAATCTATTTTATCCAGATGTTTTCATTAAAATACATTCCAAGACAAGCATTGAAGTTGTTCTTTTTACTTCTTCCCTGTTTTTGTATGT
Source organism: Eudromia elegans (assembly GCA_003342815.1). Lineage (NCBI taxonomy): Eukaryota > Metazoa > Chordata > Aves > Tinamiformes > Tinamidae > Eudromia > Eudromia elegans. The sequence goes on from PTEX01000094.1 coordinate 2,751,717, forward strand.
ACAGAGGAAAAATTATTAATCTTACATTGTATCACTATATGAGTACAGAGACTTTTTTTCCTTTGATTTTCCTTCATCATTTATTATACTTTGGTAAACYCTTTTCCTTAGGTCTATTTGTAGCGGAATGCTACAAGTGCTACCTACCTGCACCCTATACCAGCTGAAAAAKTCTCAAGAAACACAATTGCAAATCTCTCCTTATCATGGAGGCTGGAGAGTGTCCCAGAAAAGCCCAGAGGTGATTGGAGTCACTYTTGTTGCAAATTATTACTTTGAAAATAAATGAGTAATCAAGTTTATAATTTTCATTCCTGCTATCACAAGCCTCTGCACTTCTTGCAAAGGGCTCCACAACATTCTTGTCTGCTAAATACTTTCCATTTTTCTGTCAATAACAGAATTGTTCTACTACGTGATTCCTTAGTAAATTTGCTGGAAGTCAGGCACAGAGATGATAAACTGAAATATTCTACAAAACCCCTTTGGGTTATATTGCTGTCAGCCTCAACCAAACAGAAAGTTTATTAGTAACAGGAGCTACCCACTTTCTACTGCATATGGGTTTGATATGAACAGTTAACCACGCATATACTCACGTCACTGAGGGAAAAATTGTTTGTTTTTAAAGTCTTACACAAATTTTGTAATTCAAAGTGGATGAAATAGGCCTCACACTTTGATTTGGGAAGTGCTCTGAAAGAAGAGGGAGTCAGTCCTGGAGAGAGAGAAGAATCTTTCTTTTAAAAGACAGATTTTCAGTGAGTTTTTTCAGGGTCAGACACCAGAGCAAGGATCTGCCACAGCATTCTTCTTTTTCTTTGGTTAAGGAGTTCAGATTGAATGTCTCTGGATTCTTAGAAGTCTATTTCAAAAAGACTAATTTGAGTAGAAGAGAAACATTCACCTTTTTTTCCTTAAATACAGATGCAGAAATGCATATAGGATCTCTACTTACTGGGAAACTATGAGGTATACAATTTACCCTTATTAGTTAGAAGCACTGCATCTAACTTCTCTCCAGGATTTTAATTTGTACATCAAGCCAGTCTTTCCTGTCAATTCTGCTAAATTTCAATATAAAACAAACACTGASCATTTTGCATCTTCAAATATGCAAAAGAACTTCTCAATTTAGCTCTTTCTTAGGAAACACATGAAACAGAAGGAAGGTTCACGAGAATACTATGCAGTAGTTGTTTTAGATACAGAAAATAAATTGGYATGTTTACCCGCATTTCAAAAATATATTTTAAGTTGGTGTCTATTAAATCAGTTCCATTCCAAAGATCTGTTAGAAACTGTTTCAGTTATTTTTGCTTACTTCTGTGCAAGTATTCTTCACAAATTCTTACACCAACAGTCAGTTTGTCATTACATTCACAGTATGGAGGAATGCTGTATGCTTACACTTATTTTTATCTTACACTTATGAAATTGTATTGRCAGTGTTGCATCTGGTGATACTGCTGTATATGCAGTAATGACACTGCTTTTGAGTAGCTTTCTAAAAGGGGAGGGAAGTACCATTACTTCTGTGGAGAAAGTAATGACTCGGTCTGTGATGTTTTAATACCCACAGATGAAACAGCCACAACTACTTAGGTTTTGTGRTTGTGATTTTGTGTGGTGTCTTGTTTGCTCCTTTGCTTTTTTAAAATCAATGAAATAGCTTTTAGATCCTTTAATGGTACCTGCTTGCAAATATCTTCCCAAAATAAGCAAAAGAACTGACAATAATTTCTAGGTGATAGCTTCTACTGAAGTTTATAGTTTATAATATACAGTAAAATATTAACTTACTGCAGTTCACATTCAAGTGTATTATCTGGAAGCTTTTTCAGGTTACAGTACAAACTTTAGACAAGATAAACGTTTAATCAGTCTGGAGATCTACAAGGCATCTTTAGAAGTTGGTGGTGAAAAGATCCACGTATGTGGAAGACTGTTTCACATTTTGTAGGAAAAAAAGCCTAGTTTGATACATTTCTAACATCCACTTTCCCACATTTCCAGAAATTTCWGTCTGTTGTACTATGACTGATAGCTAGTAAAACACACTCTCAAAGTATGTGAAAGCAAAAAGTACCTATATCTGACAGATATACTAAAGACTGACAATGTTTTTGAATATTTAAATACATTCTCCAAAAACAACAGCAGTAAGATAAAAATAAGTAGTGAATCAAGTCTTGACACACTTCTTTGAGCAAGCAGGTATAATATTCAAACGTTCAGTCTTCAGCAATCTATCATTTAGAGACAGCCTATAAATGCAGAAACAGGATCATAGAATCTTTTCACCATTGAGGCCAAAAACTTATTTGTAATTTCGAAAATTCTAGATTCATACTTTTAGAAACCYTCTTAAATATATATCTGTGATTGCCAAAAATAAGATCCACTAATTTTGCTCATTTATAAAAATATATTAAACTTACCATGCTGCTTAGATTTCTTCTTTTTCTTCTTCTTCTTTTTCTGTTTTGACTTATGATCCTTTTTCTCTTTTTTCTCCTTTTCTTTCTTTTTACCTGAAATAACCAAATAAATATTTGTAGACAGCAGTGTTATTAAAGTCAAGCTATTTTGGTGACCTACTCAGATCAACAAGATTTGATATCTCAGATGTTAGTCTCTTGTTAATTGATGGTAAAATGGTAGATTTTACAATTTTAAGTGTTGCCAAATGAGGTATCATAGAAAAAAAATAATAAAGCATACAAAGTGACAAATTTAAATATAAGGACATATAACAAAAGTGTCTGGGCAAGAGAAAAATGCCAATTCCAAACAAGAGAGATAATGTAGATTTAAAAAAATATATACCACACCTACAGAAAACAGGTGAAACAGACTCCCAAAACTGCTGATACTGTCAGCAGTTTTTACTGAACAGCAACATCCTCATATAAAACTGATTCTGAATAAAATCGGTTTCATTTCTTGCATTGTTGTTCACTTGTTCATGATATTCTCATGACTATAAGCTCTTTATCTTGGAAGAATTCTGTTTATTCCTCTCATTTTCCCTGGATTAAGTGTATCCCACAACATGTTACTCCATCATCATTTTCTAAGAAACCAGTTGTGACATAAATAAAAATAAAAGTACTTGCTTTGGAAAATAATCCTTAAATACTGACTTCAAGGAAATATTTCCTGCACAAAAATAGCATCTTATTATTTGTTGAGTAAGTACAGGAACAATACTCTTCTGGCTCATAATTCTAATTTACATACAAATTCTTGCTAATCTATAACCATAATTTTCACACATGGAAAACCAAACTTAATTTAGATTTTTGTTCAAGAATTGCCAAATGTTTTATCAGTCACATTTGGCTATTTTCTTTTGTTTTACCTGTCAGTAAACAGAAATAAATGCTGTARTATTAATTCAACTAAAACCAGCTTTGCTTTAGGTTTCTTACCTGGGCTACTGCAGTCCTGTCACAAACACTATCTGGATACTTCCAATATTGTTATTGGAAATTATTGTTATTTTTCTTACAAGATTACTTACTCCTTCACTACATTTTTTTTTTAATATCACACTGCAAGAACACCTGGGCCCAGGAAATATCTGTATACTTTTATATTAACAATTTAGAGACATGAAGTCAAGTTAGAGCTGTGTACTGTTACTGTACTACTCTTCCAAACCTCTGCCTTTTTCCCCAAAATCTTCTCGCTCTGTACATACCATATGTCGAGGAGCTTTTCTCTTCCAGTTTTCCTTTCCTTTCCACTCTAACTGCACCTGCAAATTGAAGAACAACATAGGACATGAGCACAATGTCTGGTTGATGACCCGCTTTCTTTTAAATGTCATTAGAACAAAAAGCCCTATTGGTATGTATATTAACAAACATACAATAATATAYTGATTTTTAATGTCACTTTACAGTTATCTTTATTGTCTAAAGCACTGGAAACAAAAAGCATTGTAGTTTACCAACTTCTGAATGCTTGTCCTTCTCAATCACGTTCTTTAATATTTTCTCCTTCAGACTCTCAAAACATTTCTCCTTTATGGGCACAGAGTACTGTATCTCTGTCCCTTCAGAGCTCACTGATGTGGAAGACCGCTTTTTTTTACTATTCCCTTTGGGGAACTTTAGACTATTGGTTAAAGGCATTTCCAGATGTAAGGCATGTACATGGGACGAGGGTGCTGAAAACAAGAAGACAAATTTACTAGGCATTCAGTAAAAACTGCAGCCAGCTCCTGGCTGGGTCACACCACCAAAACGTCAAATACTACTATTATTATCACAGTTAACATAAGAGTATTGAAAATGAATGCCTAGAAGCCAGTCTTACATACAAGTTGTTACATGCCAAAGAAAGTTTATCTAGTTGGAAATTTGCATTCATTTTCTAAACAGTAACATTAGTCTAAACACACTTTGCTCTACTTTTAGGTCTTTTTGTTTCCTTTTCATTTTCCGGTAGTAGAAGCCCATGTCAACAAAAAGGATAAAACAGTTGATTTTGACAATATTACTTTAGCTTTTGTATTATTATGTGAAGCAGAAACTCTAAGCTGTTCTACAACATTTTTGGTATTCACTATAAAAATTACACTTCAGTATAATCTATTTTTATTGCTTCAATAACATTTCTATGACCATCTTTCATGTGTATATTCAACATACATTTGAATGACATGCAAAATACTACGCTGTCAGAATTCAGTATCATACTGATAATTCTCATTATTCAGTAATTCTTGGATTAAGTAGGGCTTTTATCTCAATGCATATTACAAAATAACACAGCTGAACAAATGTATGCATTAGAGTCTTTCATTGATGACATTTATAATCCAATAGGAYCGTGCAACTGTTGAACCAAAGAAAATAATCCCAAAGGAAACCTGCTACTTATYCAGATGTTAAATAAGACAAAATACAAAGCTGACCTGGAATAGGTTTGAGCTCCCTTTTTTACTATTTACTATAGAAAGAAAAAGCATTTAAAACCACAGAGAGAGTCTTACAAAGATCCTGGAGGAAGCACTAATAACGACCCAAGGGTGGCTCTGCAGAAAGACTTTCCAGGCTTGGCCAGAACAACCCAACTCTGTTATGGCACAAGGCACCACCCACATGAATCCTCTGGTTTGTCAATTCATGGCTCTCTGCTACAGAAGCTGTTCTGTAGTTTGCAGAGCAAGGAATGTGTTTCTAACACGTCAGAAAGCGACACTCCTCCATGTGACTATGTTATCAGGGGTTCCTGTTGCTAGCCACTTTTGAAGGCAGCGTAATGGGAACACTTAAATGCATGAGAGGGAAGCTGCTTGGGTCACTGCTATTTTCATGAAAAGCCCTGAGAGGGCCTTTTCCCAACAAACCCCAGAATATTCAGTCCCATGCAGGCTATTTACATGAGTTAGCATTTACACTGCATTACACAAAACAAATCCTGACCTCACACATGGGCACGTGCTCTTCTATCACTGATGTCAATGCAAACTTTAGCACCTCAGTTTTTAACATCAACATGGGTGATTTGGAAGAATCAGTGACAAAATAACTGAGAAAAGTTTGGGGAAATAACCATTGTAACAGAAATCTGCTAGTCACGCACATACACACAAAACATAACTAAATGACACCACTATCTAAGCTCCATCTCTATAGTAACCAGGAAAGAGAAATTACTATTATGCCTGCATAGTCTGTGCTGTTATTCCTGGCATTTACTTTTACTAATTAAATATTACTTAATATTAGGAATATAAATAAAGTTAAATATGATMATTTTATAYATAAGTAATATACTGTAAATCATTATAGACTGAGAATCACAATTTCACTTTTACCTAAACAAAATGTCAAGGCCAGCAAGCTCTTCAGTTTTAAAGTGCCTGGTTATCATGCCTTACAAACAGCTCCAAAATTAAATGAAGTAGACAATTAGAGMCTAGTGGCCAGGTAACCAATCCAGTAAAACAAACATTCATTTACGAAAGTGTCTTTTATGGAGACACGGCCATATTTCTTTTTCTGTTATTTTTAATTGCCATTTTATCCCCGCRAGGAGTCTGCTCCCGCCTCCGCACAGAGAAACGTGGCAGGTCTGCMACGAACCCCCGGCAGCAAGAAAGAGGCTCACAAGACTAGGCTAGATTTAACTCACTTGAGTTTAACAAGTATAATAATAAATTATCCCAATGTGAACTGACTTATTTCATTACACAGTACCAGGAAAACTAAGGAGCAATTTTTTTCCCCATCTTTTGAATGTTCAGTGCTTAGGATGCTTGTATCAAAATATCCTTTAAATACACACTATGGATAACACTAAACCCTGTGCAAAAAGTGGCCTCTAGATCAGACGAGGATGTGAAAGGTTCTTTTTAGCCTCACCAACTGCCCCATAGAAGCTGCTGGAAACCTCAGGGCAGGCAGAATGGCAGAAGCCACTGAAAGCAGAGTCCAAATTCAGAAGTAAAATCAACAGTCAACAGCTGTTAGGAGCAGAAATGACACGTCTGTAAAGTGGTAAGCAGTTCACAAACCTTTGTTAGAGCCTAGGTAATTATTAGGGGCCTCAAGGTAACTTAAAAAATTGCCTAAAGTTAATTTTAAAAAGGATTTCTTACCCTCCTGAAAATTCCATACAGCAATTGGTTCTTGGTCATGCTGCAGTAAACTTTAAACTACATAAAAATATACAACACCTTTTTTWTWWAAAAAAAAAAGGTGTGTGATTTCTCTCTTTTTTTCATTTAATCAACCAAACGTTATTCTGGTGACAAAATCAGCTATCCTGAGCTGGAACAGGGACTAGCAGCTAACATGTAACAATAAAGGCTTTTTCCTCCTGCTTCGCATTTAAAATTCAAATTGCTTACTGAAATTACACTTCCTAAGCATATAATGGGCAAAAGAATGGGCACAGAGCTAYGAAAAAGAAAAATGATCATGAATTTAAGGAAAAATACAATTACAATATGACTTAGGCTGCATGCAGTTAGCAGGAGCAAACTACAGTGGTTTGAAAGTATTCAGGCTGCTTGTGAATTTGAAGCTTGCAGTAGGGTTGGTGATGAGAAGAGCAAATCAGCCACACTTCAGCAGCTTGATAAAGAGGGTCCATAAACCAGTTATGCTAAAAGCAATATATCAGTTCAAAGAGTAAATACGGGGGCACCAGTGCCACCAGAACAGCCCCGTTGCTCCATGCAGGTTGCAGACGGGTGGAATTGGTTTCCATGCTCTTGAACTGCYTTTATAAAATGACAAGCTGTTCACTTTGAGCAGCAGCTTTGTGAAGGAAACGGTGTTTAATACTGTAMATTGCTATATACATGTCTGCACTGCAGGATGGAAAAGTATCTATTTTCTCATTCCTTTCCTTTGAAAGGCAACAAGCGAGCAGCTTTTAAATAAGAAGTCAAAATGCATCATTTTTGACAATGTAAAATTATTTTTTTGATTGGCTCAGCACGCACCCTACATCAGAAGACACTTTCACAGCCACAAATTACATCCCTGGGTCTAAAACAGTACCTAAATATCATGCCTTTAAATAGTAAAAATGGCAGTTACCTTCAGAATGGCCAATGATCACAATAAGCTACTTAAGGCTAAATACTTCCCTTATTTCCATAWTTTTTTTCCATAATTCCACCGCAAGTCTGACTTGAGCACACTTAGCCTCATCAAGGCCAAGAAASGAAAGCTTTGGAAACCCCTCCTTTACACAATATTCGCTTAAATGTTATGAATGCCACTGTTTAACAGCTCTATTACATAAAAGAAATTAAACAAAAGAAGATTCTACTCATGCTATTCAAGTATGGAGGTATTCTGCATAACTGTGTGTGCTTAAGTACCTTTAATTAAGTACCCTTAGCAAAAGGTTCCAAGTGTTTTCATTTTCTCATTACAGATGCAAATAACTTTTTGATTTGTCAAATATTTTTCAGTCACTTTTAAAAGGAACTATAGATCAAATTATTTCCTTGGTTAAACTCAGCTGAGGCCCAGGACGAAAACCGAGCTCAAKCAATAACTTGGTACAATGATATTCATTGACACAGCAGAGAAGCCAAGCTCAGAATCAGACTATCTGAATACCAAGGCAGTCGCAGGAGGGAAGGAAGCAGCAAAGGAAGCATGTATGCATTAACTTATTCAAGAAATACACTCAGAAAAGGCGGAATCAGTGAAATTTGCAGCAACTGAAATGAGTTCTAATTAAAAAGCAACAGATGGTAGTTGTGTCTTGCTTTTGTGATCTTGTTCTCCAAGTGCGCAAATATGAAGCCTCCAAAAGYACTTTCTTAGTGGCAAAAGACATGAGATAAAAGGGCTTTGCCAGAAGAAATCTTCCCAGGARTATAATTTGACTATTTGGCAGCACAGGAAATGCAAGCCAAGRTTATTTTGTTTCGCTTGAAACATTAAATAATTTTTTCAAAAACTTAAATAGGTCATTAGAGWTGCTTATCATCCTTAATTTCACAAATTAGCTAAAGAGATTAGTAGTTTTTATATGTGTGTGTGAAAAAGGAAATTAACAATCATATAATTTAATCTACACAATATTGACGTACAAGTCCTACCCAAGCCTTTACTGCAGAAAGCTAAGCAACTATGCTGCAATTCTATAAACCAATCACACATAGGCAGATACCCAAGAGGAGGCCATACACTTTAAACAACGTAATAACCTATTGAATACTGCAGCTTTTTCACTTCATGTAAAGATGCTACAGTCTTCTCCTAAACAAGACTGATTTATCTTTTCAGGATGGTGTAAAGTTACATGCTTTATGGYCATGCTCTCCAGCAACTTGATTTTCCTCCTAATTCTTTTTTCAACATTTTTTTCCTTGAAAAAAAGGCTAGTGAAAGAATTTTGTTCTGGAAGACAACTAAAACTCAGTATGATACTCACCTCTGAAATACTTTTTTAAGTGCTTAAAAAACAAACAAACAAACCAAAAAAAAACATATCTAACATATACTAAATGTCAAAAGACTCTTCTTGTAYGGTCCAGAAATTAGTATGTAAAACTGGTAAAATGAGATGTAGCACAGAGTTCCAGCAYTGAGTTCTAAACTAACTCTGTGAACCTTTTCATAACATAAACAAATTGCAGAGGAATTTTCCAAAGTATTTTAGCAATATATCCTAGAAGGCAAATGACAAAGTTTCCACTGCAAAARCTTGCAAATGAATRTGAACTGACTCTGAAAATTCTAGCAMTTTATAAGCTGAAGCCACAAGATAAATGAGTTCATTACATACACYRGTATGTTAGTATATARCTGCATTAATTAATTTATAAGTTTCAACATTAAAAAGAAGCCTTTAGAAAGAAGTACTACTTTGTATATGCACTCTCTCTGTGTAGGATTAAGTCAGGTTCACCTTAAAGCACGTTACAGAAAGTGTCAATGCACGTCAAAGATGGTGGGAAACAGAGAATCCAGATGGGTCCCCRGGAAGAAGTGGGAAGCCTGAAGGGAAAAAAATTCTATCCTTTCTGTGCGACTGAATATACATATTTGAACYCTCTAACTACACACTAACTGCTTGTAAACTGAATCTCTTTACCTGACGCTGTTGTAGCTACTCTTCCATCAGTTACTGCTTTGGAAGAAAGATATGTAATCATCTGAATATCTTCCTTTTCTTTACTGGGATATTCGTTACGGAAAGTGGATTCTGTGGATAATGGTGAYGCAACTTCCGAACTACGGCTTAAGTCAAGAGGGAGACACGGTCCACGCTTCTCAAGTGACATATGAGCAACATCAGGTACTACATAAAAGAAAGAATGTAACATTAAAAAAAAAAATACACAGGCCCAATAAACAACAGTTTGGGTTGTGGTGTTACACAACATACAAACAGAACAGAGCTACAGCTRCAATTATTCAAAATCTCCCATTAGGTGAGAATCATCTAATCTTTATGATTTAATTTGTCTCTGGCTGCTTTTTTATTAGAGTAAGATACGTTACCCTCCAATTTTGATGGCTGTTGATTTTGAGCCCTGATGGAGAACACTTTTCCATCAGTAGCTGAAGAGGGAGAAGAACCTTTTTCTACAGACTCATCAGGCAACGAACAAGTGGCTAAACGCTGGGATCTCCTCCTCCGTTGGCTATGTTTGTAGGATCTAGGGGAACTCACTGGCTGTGATGGACCTAAAAAGAGATCTTTCAATGTTCATGAAGCAGAGACACACACCGTAATCTTACCGTAGTGCTTTAGAGATGGGGAGTGTTTTAAATAGCTCTCATCTGCATAACTAATAATCACAAGAGAAACTGGCAAATTAAAAACTCTCATTACTAGAAAATTATGCTTGAGACATGATTTTAGCTTTTTCTTATACATATTTTCAGGTATCTACATTCCCATCAACAAGCAAAATTATTCCCCCAAAACATGTGAGTAGATCACTTATAATGGAGTAGGGCAATAGGGTTTTGTAATATCAGATCCCAGTTAAATAAATTATCACAATTAAACATCTAAAAAGTCAGAAACACTATTGACACACCATTTAAAAAAATAAGCGAGCAAAAGCAGTGGTTTATAGCCTATTTCCCAATTTTCTGCTAAGTCAGTATCAATACCCCGACTATACTTAAAATGTACACTGTTAGTGCACAGCAAAAGGTCTGAAGAAGCTCATTTAAAAAAAAGAATAAAGAAAAAAGAAAGGGGGATGGATATAGGATATTATAGGCCTGATTCATTAAAAAGAAAAAAGAAAACCATGCACACAGAAAMCCCTAAACCACAGCCTCCTAACTCTGCCTTGGAAAAATATCAACTCATCTATTATTATTAAATAGCAAATCACTCTTTCCTTGCACAGATGGTTCTGAGAGTCAAAGATGTGCAGATTAAAAATAAAAGACAAAAAAAACCACAAGAATTAAATTTCCATTTGAGTTGGTCAAAGCGTGAAAGCCACTGCCCCAAAGATATTTCTAAAAAGGTCGAAGCTATTAAGCTACCAATATTAAAATCAGTTTGTCTTTCAAATATTTCTAAAGAAAAGTTTAACTTTCAGTCAAAAGTGCAGATATCCTCAAGGATACTTACTTACCATCATCAGGATGGGGTAGGGAAGGCACTTTAGCGTAAATGACTAATGTTTTGTGGGGACACCTATAGATACAACCTATACCAATCTCCTGTATAAATAGAMAACTGAATTGGCTCACCTCCCTCTCCCATTCATTTGAAGTTCTGTGTGAGAAAAGAGTTATGTCCTACTGGAAGGTATCAACTGAAGGCTAAAGGGGAACATATGATGCAGGTAAAATCTTCAGTCCTTATTTTAACCACTGCACTACAATAAGGCAAAAACCTTAGCTTTTGATTTACAGTAACCCATATCTTATGGCAATAAACCACGTTTTACAGTCAGACTGAAGACTGAAAACTAAAGAAAAAATATATAACAGAAGCATTGGCTTATACAAAACATTCCAATTAAAAAAAAAAAAAGCCCACTTTAGGATGCAGCATGTATTTTTTCCCTTTTCTTCTGCCAACCAGTATTTTGATACTTTGCAGATCAGTCACACGTGTCATGAGGCTGAACATCTACGGGACCTTCATGAGCTGCACAAAATGGATCTTATCATTTCCTCACCCAAGATCCTGAGCTCGTCTTTTCTTCCACGGCATATTTGGAGAAAATATCATATCAGGTGAGGAATATTGATACAGCACATCAGCCCGCAGAGAGCAGAATTTCTCAGAAAGGGAAAGATCCACAACCAAGAACATATCTTTTCTTTTTAATGAATCAGGCCCCTTCAGAGGAGAAGTTTGATTTTTCCCATATCACTGTGGAGATTTAAACTACAGTGGAATTCAATTATTAAAGCCATAACTTACTCTATGTAACGTAAACGAGTTATGTCTGGAAGAGTAATTTATAAAACTTGGTATGTGACTTGACTTTTAAAAATATCTCTAACCTTCTACTTAGACTTTCTTTTTTTCTTTTGCTTTCTCTTTAAAGCAGACTCATTTTTAAAAGCAACACTGATTTACAACCCCAAATTATGCTTTTTCTGCATATCTTAYAAGTAATTACAGTATTTTTTAAAATGTCTGTGCTCACTAGTTTTATTTATCACRGAAGAAGGAAGCTGAGAGACCAGCGTCAAATCCTCGACTTGTATTAACTCTGGGGAAAGTGGCGATTTAGGGGGCTTTATACACCCAGAAGAATCTCCAGATTCGTGTTTGCATTTCTTGCTGCGAGCCTTTCCTGAAGACAAAGTTGAGGATAACAGTGCAGGTTTCTGAATGCTGGCAGAACTGCTAATATCAGCTTCATTTTTTTTCTGACTTTGTGGTTTAGGTGAAATCTCCTGAATAAATAATAAAAAATTGATACTTTTATTTCGGTTTCTTCATTGTAGTTTTTGTATTCTACTTTGATCTTTTAAAGCAACTTTAGAATTCAAAACACATTTTAAAGCAATASTTAATATTTTCAATACAAGTGAAAAATATATTCAAATCACAGTTTCAAAGGGGCACTGTCAATTATTTTCAGTATTCATAATACCTCCTTTTTCACTATTTGAAATATCTRTAACAAGTCTGAGGACAAAACTGTTTGTTTATATTCCCATTCAGAAAACATAACAAGACCTTTTTAGTCTTGGTATGTCTCTCACATTCAGGGTAGACCACGAATGGAGTRACAAAATGTAATTTGGAGAACACTATCGTTAAAAGATAGAATAAATAAGATGATCATTTTTTTAAAAAAAGGCCTCAAGAAAACTTGTAGCTTTTAGTTTAAAATTTAAGAAAAATTTCACTTTTGGGGAAAAAAAAATCATGAAAATGTTGACAATGCTCCTTTAAGAGAAGTCTCTAGACAATTTAAAAAATCCCAAACACTGAACATGTTCTCACACAACCCCTTTCAGTGCTGGGAGTCTGGATTTCACCACATCATATGCTTGTGCAAACACATGACGAAATCACAACTTCTAGCACCACAGGGTTAAACAGAATACTAACTGTGGAGAAAAATGAGCAGATAAAGAGTTAAAACACTATTTTGGGAAAAAAATARTGCAACTTCCTAATAATCACAGTTCTCATCCTTTTTGTTAATGCACATAATGGAATACTATTTTTACACAATTCACATGCATTGACAGACATTAGCAAAGTATTTTTACCTCGAAAGAAACCCTTCCTATTTTACTGGATAAGCTGTGCAAGAGTTACAACTTGCCCAGTAATGGCAGACTATGGTACCCAAACACAATTTCTCCAATCTGTCCCCTCTCTTATCCCAGTTAGCACAGCACAGTGTCACCTCACAAAAACAGAACTATCAAAGTAGAAAGATATTCTAGAATAGGTGCACCACTTAGTCCAAACTAAACAGAAATGCCACACCTCTGATGATCTGATGGCATTATGTGGATTTTTTAGTATAAAAAACAGCTTCATTTTCCACTGGAACATGGAAAGTGTCGGTGGAAACCAACATAAATGCACATTGCATGTACACAAAAAAGGCACCCTTGAATGCTATATGAATAGCTTATATAGTACCATATAAAGATCCAGTGCAAAATGTCCCCTTCAGCAGACATCAGTACTATCTTGAGAAATTCCAATATACACATGTATTAAGTGTACTTTATTCATTAAAAAAAAATCCATGAGTATACCTATGCTGGTTATAAGAGGTATTACCAGAAATTAATTAGAGCCATAACTTGTAAATAAACAATTTTATTGTTCATCTTCACAGATGTGAAAGACAGTACTACAGCATCCATTACTTTCAAATTACAAAGTTTTTTAAACAAGATTAAAAAATTAAATTAATATTTTGATAAGGTGCTTAACCTTTTAACAGGACAAATTAACATTAAAAACCTTAAAGACTTAATGCTATTCATCTAAGCAGGTCTTGGTCAAAAGGAAATATAGCATAGTCTACCCTAATACAGTTAAATATACTACTGCATCTGTACCTAATTGTTTGAGGTTTCAGGTTCAAAAAAAATGTAAACCAAAAAATATATATAAATATAAATAAAACAAACTTCCATCAGCAAGATAAGTTTCTGGCTGTTGGGCTTCTACCATGTTCCATATCACATTATTAAAAACCAAGCAAACAAACAAACAAAAAAAACAAAACTCAAGATATTTTACCCATCTAATTTTACAGCTGTAGCAGACAAAACCTCCAATTAAGGGCTGTCAGTTTTGCCATTGGAAAGCATTTTGGGGAATCTCCCAATCTTAATTTGGGCAGGAACTCGGTGATAAAAAGCTTTAAGCTTGTAACTGGCCCCCACCTATACAGTTAATCACTTAAGTATTTGTGGGGCTTCTGTTTTTAGATATACAGGAAGAGAACCAATAGTTTGGGATTTTAGATGCCTCTTTAAAAAGCCTTACTAGTATTTCCAAAAATTAGTTTTTTTCAGACTATTAGCATGTAAACAATGACAGAGACATCTGTATTTTTATTTCTAATCAACAGAATAGAAACAGCTGAGTTACTAAGCCTAAGAAATAACAAAAGGCTTTCAATAAATAAGCACTGCAGTTTATACTGTTGCATACACAGTCTATGTAAACCACAAAGTCCCATTCATCTCAATGGGATTCTGCAAGGTAAGATTTACATTGTAGTGATTCCTCCAGAAACAACATGCTCTCAGCCATTTCACAGCTTTTTGCACTTTGAAAATATTACACACGATAGCAGTAACTCATAGCATCTTCCATATGCAAAAATTTGAGAAATGGAATGTCGTGTCAATACCTTGTAAACCTTTATGCAAAATTATCAGTCAACACAGCCGTTACAGTGACTGCATTAGAAAATAAGTGATGCTCCATTGACAGCACTCGCATCCAATGCGGTATCAATGGAGAAAGAAAAACAAAAATCACAGCAACATAATTATATATCAGCTCTAAAAAAACAGTACAACCAAAATATCAAAGGTTTGGGGTAGGGAGTGCTTATAGAGTGTGCCGAGGTTTAAGAATAGAAGTGCTTTTTGTAAGAAGTGCATGAAGCAAGGCTGCTTTATTTAAACATTGCTATTAATAAATGAAAATTAATACAAAAAAGCTGTATTAAAACTACATTAAGGCTCTGATCTATAGCAAGGCAAAGCAAAGATGTCCAGCATCAAGACCACTTTTCATCCTTAGCTTGCTTTACTATGCTTAAGCACTCAGCCCTTTTGATATGCACAAAAATGTCGAGTCAAGCAGTGCCTGAACACAATGTGAATAAGCCAAAGAAAAGTGACAGCCTTTAGGTGCTTCAAATATGCGGATTTAAAAATCAGACCCTTAACATTATTTAAAAGTTTCTTTTTTGTATTTATTAAAATACACACCCTAGCAAAATGTATGGCTCATTGAGCAGTTCATAAAACACAGTCTACAACACCTATTCTTACAATATAAAAGAAACTTCTTATAAAAGAAGTTTTACTTGATGTCGAAAAACCTGTTTCGAACACATAATAAATTTGCGTAAGGGTCTTCTAAATCAGTCACAGTCATAATCCCAGCTATAAATTCTATCTTGGGAAACTGATCTCCTGATTTTTTTTGCATGTTTATTTTTTGCTTCTGTTTTTTTATTAGTTTTTTATAGGAAAGTTCCTTACTGAAACTCAGGTTAACTCTGTGGTCTGAGACAATTAAAAACCATACAGCTGGCTATGACGAAATGTAAACATAAGATTGAGTTTCAGTTCCCTATTATACACAAAGGGGCTAAATTTAGTGTTGTAGGTACTACACCTCCATGGCACACTCCAGTGGGAATCTTGCAAAAGAATCAAACTCTACCATTTCATACCTGCTCCAGGACTGGAGCTGTTTCTTTGTTGCCTTCCTTTTTTTCAGCACCATCTGCAACAACAGCTTTGGAGGCCAATAAACCTTAGGAGAAAAATTGCAGAGATTTTCATTCAGAAAAAGCTTATAAGGAGGCTTCATGGAAAACAAAACAAGATGACAAGAGAAGGAATATGATGTATTCGCATTTTTAATATAACTCTCTGAAACAGCTCTACACAAAGCTAAATGGGATAAATTGGAAGTAAGTTCCCAGGATGGTTGAGTTATCAAGAGAAACACTGTTCTGACACGTCCACTAGCAATATAAAAAGATTACATCCACAGTCATGAAATAACACCTCACCAATGTGAAGTGCTTGGGCTTTAAAACCCAGTAGACAAACCTGAGAAAATCCTTTTAGAGAAATCCTTTTCTTCCTCTCACCCGTTCTGGGCTTCAATGTGTTGCCATAAGGCAAAAGTGTTCAGAATATTTGGGCCGAAGGAGGGAGTCCAGGAAAAATAAATTGTGATATTTTGTTAGAGAGCTGTCAWTTTTTTTCTGTCTTTCAGAAGAATTTTTCAATTCATTCAATTAATTTACTTTTTCTGMTAGGTTAAGCCTTGCTTCAGTTTCCTGGTAAGCAAATATTTTGGAAAGCTTTTTCAGAAGATCATCTTCAAAACAAGAGTTGCAAAGTACTATGACTTTACATCTAAAGAAGWGAGTTAACTTCAAAGCAGGAAACCTACCTAGCCCTAGGATATTAACACAAATATTATCTGAGAAAGATCTTAATACTGCATTGGATTTCATGAAAGACAATATTCTTGAATGCAAATTAACCTTTGCAACTCTAATTATCTTTCTTAATTCTGATTTGATTTATACATATTCATTATTTTGATCTCTGTTACAGAAAATAAAATAATTCTCAAAATTAAGTAACAGATGTTTTTACATATTAGATAATGAGATATAGGCTAGAATACAACTTCTGAAGTTCTACAGAATTTCTCTAACAGTGATTTGGGAAAAATAAATCCCTCAGTGTTATCCTGTATCTTATCCTTTCAATAAAATTGAAAAGATATTAAAGTTGGGGTGTAATTTGAAGACACGTATGAACAAGGCAGGRCTACTTTGCAGAAAGGCTTTATCTACATTTTCACATTTACAGTAACAAAAATCCCCAATGTAAATAACAAGTTAAGAAAGCACCTCATGCTCAATTCCTGCAAACATTCCCAGRTGAATCAGAACACTGTGCTAATAGATATGTGAAGATGACTTCCCGTCTGAGGGGCTTAAGTCTCAAGCTATGATGACTCATCTACATCAAGATTTTTTTTTTTTTTAATAAGCTCTCTTTATTTTCTTCTTCCCATGAGGTATATTGTTAAGCAAAAACCATGGCTATAGAGGACAAGCATCAGGACTCTCCTTGGACCATCTCTGGTCAACAACAGTGGGCAAGAAAAAAAAGCATGGTGCAGCAGAACAAAGAACAGGCAATTTTGCTGTCTTAGCTCATTGCACATATTAATTGTTCTTTTAGATAACACTGCACTGGGAAATATGGAAATAAATATTCCAACAGAAGTAAAAATTAGCTGGTAAGAGACATTAATATCTTTTAATGGTGATAATATTCAACTTCTGGAAACAAACTCACCCAGAATAGTAGCAGCAGAAAAAGTAGTAAATATTTTTTTACCAGGTGATCAAAGAACCCTGGGAGAGCTGCTGCCCTCATAGAAGACAGTACAAATGAATGAACACTTGACGAACAAATACTGAATCTTGAATTGAAATTTAAAGAGAGATCCCTTCAAACCRTCTGTAGAGTCAAATTATTTGCTCTACCTTTACTTATTTCTATCTGGTAAGCTGTGATGGAACCGCTCGTGCTAGCTGCCATCTCTAAACACATGAAAGGCAAGAGGGTGATTAGRGTTCAGCATGATTCACCAAGGAGGAATCATGCTCAGCCAACCTAATAGCCTTCTATGYTGTTAGGATKGGCTGRACAGACCAGGAGAGAGCAGTGTACRTTGTCTACCTTGACTTCAGCAAAGTTTTTGACACWGTCTCCACTAACATCATCATAGGTAAGCTTAGGAAATGTAGATTAGATGAGAGGACAGTGGATTGAAAATTGGCTGAATGGCAGAGCTCARAGGGCTGTGGTCAGTGGCAGTGKTAAGTGGAAGCCTGGAGTGGTGGCCCATAAAGGTCAATCCTGGGTCCAGTCTTGCTCAAGTTATTGATGAAGGAACAGAATGCACTCCCAGCAAGGTTGTTGCTGATACATAACTGGGATGAGTAGCTGACCCAACAGAGGGACCATGCCAGGCTGGAGAATTGTGTGGAGAGGAGCCTTAGGAAGTTMAAGGAAGGTGCAGAGTGTTGAAGCTAGGGAGGAATAACTCCATGCACAGGTACAGCCTGGGGGTTGGCCTGCTGGAGAGCAGCTCTACAGAAAAGGAACTAGGTGTCCCAGAGGACAATGAGCGGGCCATGAGCCAACACTGGCCCTTTTGGGAAAGAAGGCCCATAGCAGCCTAGGGTGCCTCAGGAAGAGCTGCCAGCAGGTTGAGGGAGGTTTTGCTCCCCCTCTTCTAGCCCTGGTGAGGCCACATGGGGAGGGCTGCATCCAGGTCTGGGCTCTCCAGAACAAGAGATTCAGGGAGCTAGGGGAGAGCAGCCCAGGCAGGCCCACAACGATGAGCAGGGAACTGAAACATCTCAGCTATGAGAAGAGACTGACAGGGCTGGGTGCGTTTAGCCTAAAGAATGGAGGAACAAGAGGGGAATCCTATCAGTGTGTACAAATATGCCAAAGGAGGGTTTCAAGGGGATGGAGCCAACAACAGAACAAGAGGGACACAAACTGAAATAGAGGCAGCTCCATCTGAGTACGAGGAAAATCTCAATTGTGAGGGTGACAGAGCATGGGAAGAGATTCTCCAGAGATTCTGTGGAGTCAAATTCAAAGAGAAATTGCAGAGATGCAGTCCTTGCASCTTGGATGCAGTCCTGTGCAACGTGCTCTAGGTGACCCTACTTGTGCAGGGAGGTCCCTCCCAGCCTCAACCTTTCTGTGATTCAGGACATGAACGGCATAGCAAGAGGAAGTGTGATCATCAGCAGTCACGTTTTCAAAACTTCTCCACTCTATGGAGCGATAAACAAAAGTTCAATATGATACACCAACATGGGTACTGGTTTGAAAACAGTTCAATATATGCTTAGCAGTTACTAGATAACAAATTTGGTCTTGGAATTATGGATTAATTCACTTTCAAAGGGTAACCCAATTGCATTTAATAAAGTTTAGAAATAAATAAAAAAAAGTTTTTCAGAAAGATAACTCAATGGCTGCAGCACTTATTTAATTACTGAACTGTTCTACAAGTGTCCACTTGTGATAGGCACATGTTTCCACGAGCATAGAAAAACATTTCTGGAACAATAGCCTTTCCATAGAAAAACTCCACTTCTAGAACTAGGGGTTTTTCAACCATTTTTGGTATCTTCTGCTACAACTTATCCTCCCACTGCTTAGCAGCAATTAGGTTGGGCTATAACCAGGCGCATGAGCAAAATGAGCAGACTGAAGCAACCAGTCATCCATTAACCCAAATTAATACAAAAAAGCCTTCCAGAAAATTATACTCCGGAGACTGAAGATTTTTTTTTCTAAACATATAAAAAGCACCATCTTCAAACCATGCTCCATATTGCTCCATTTCTCTCCTTCAGTTTAAAAACACTGATTTTAAGAGATTGAAATAGATACACGCTATAGGAAAACTGACTAAATCTTCTCAATTGACTTGCACGAGGTGGCATCAGCAGAAACAAGTCTGCAAGAACCCATCATGCAGTTCAGTAAACTGTAGTATCTCATACAAAGAAAAGCTGAGAGCTGGGATTTTTCAGCCTACAGAAGGCTGAGGAGAGATCTTACAATATATACAAATATACAGCGTATATCTGGGGTGTCAAGCCTAGTCTCTCCTCAGTTGTGGCCAGCAAAAGGACAATAGAATATGGGCACAAACTGAAATATAGGAAGTTTTGCCTGGATGTAAGGAAAAGGTTCTTTATTGTGAGGGTAACAGAGCACTGGAACAGGTTACCCAGAAAGGCTGTGGAGTCTCCATCCTTGGAGATGTTCAAAAACCATCTGGACAGGGGTCTGGGCCAGACGCTCTGACACTGCTTGAATAGAGGGGCTGGAGTAGATTCTTCAGAGGTCTCTTCCAATCTCAACTGTTCTGTGATTTTGTGAGCTTAGTTTAAAAATATTTTGTATCATTTTATTTTTATGTGTTCCTTTATTTTTATGTGTTCCTTGAGTAATAAATAAAGCACAGATGCTTTACGTATTGTCAGACCCTTTTAGCTCTTATTTCAATTAATATCTAGGCTTTATACTTTACTGCAAATGTTTCTGCAACCATTTTACATCATAACAAATTAGAATAACATTTGATTTTCCCAAACCAGTGACAGCACAAATTTACAGTGGTGATGTAAACCATGACTGTCAAGAACCTGTGCAAATGCCAAATTCACCAGTCAATGGAGTAATGGGGCAGCTGGAGCTAAAAAGAGTAAACATATGCAAGAAATTAGACCTGTATTTTTAATTTACAGAAAAATAATTCTGATCAGAAACCCTTCTTTGAATTCACAAATAGATTCGATTTTATTACTACTTCCAGATAGCTTTAAAATCCAAACTAGAACATAGTCAATATCTGCCTGATAAGTGAGCTTTTATTGATCAGCTTGAGTATCTTTTACGTAAGCATGTGTATTTCAACGCATTAGAAAGCAATAAATATCTTAACAGCAACAACTAAAAAAGGAAGTTTACCAGTGATCTTGTTAAGGCGAGCTCTCTTTGCCTGAAACGAGTTGCCTAGATTACTTTTCCTCTTGTGGGATAATGTGCTCTCTGCCTGCACAAAGGCCATCTTTGGAACATCCACTACAGGAAAGCCTACTGTTAAACAAAAGGGAAATCTATTAAGTTCACATTCAATAAAAAATTATCAAAATCAAACTATTTTAATATTTCAGAATGGTTATTACATTTTAATAACTATAAAATTATTTGCTGTATTTTAACTGACACACTCTAAAGATTTACAGTATTATAAACTGAAGCGTTAAATGTCACCTACTTCAAAATAGCAATTTTACTCAGTATTATGAGAAGTGCAGTAATAGACTATTAAAATGAACACTCAACTACTGCTGAATCATCATCCACACTGGAAAGTTATCTAAAATGATCTCAAGAAGTATCTCACAATTAACAGAAGAATCATATATTGGAACCAGAACATGAAGTCATTCAAAAACCTACATTTTATTCTCAGAGGCGGATAGAAGTTTTGCAAAAAGGCAAAATAAAAGTTTTTTTATATGATTTAGAGCATTTAATTAATTTACTAATCAATTAAMAAAGCTATTTCATCCTTTATAGAATTTGTTTTTACCAAATGTGTCACTAGATGTAGGTTCTTCTTCCTTTTTTTGGACTTCCTGCATGATTGTAGAGGTTGAGGTTTCTTCCTTTTTTGATGGAACTTTTAGCCATTTTCTGTCCTCTTTGTCTTTATTGCTGTTTGCGCTGGTTCTAGGTTTACTTCCCGCTTTGTTCTTGGCTGCTGCTGCCGCAGCAGCTTTGACCAAAGCTATCCAATCCTCCAGGAAGGAAAAAAAGGTAAATATTAAAACCAGGTTAACACTCAAACACAATATATTTATATACCCAGTGAACTTCCTCTAGAAACGTTCCAAAGCAGTTGAATGTAAATTTTATTGCTAGTACCCAAGAAGTGGCAAAAATAGGTCCCCAAATTGCCTATATAAACTTGAAATATTATCTGTATGCTCTGTGGATAAGGAGCAAGAAAAAAAAAACGCTTCAGAAGGACACGGGATACAGAATTCTAGCTGCACCAGTTCCCTACAGCCTCTTTTACATCTTACAGATTTAGAAACTCAAGAGCTACCAAACCCAAACAAACCACTGACATTACTGCCTTTCCAGCTGTGACATTCATCAACTGCACTGTTGCTCAAATCTAACGGTTATTCAAAGGTACAATAAGCTTTAAAGTCGTCCAGAACCCGCATGATACATGGACAGAGCTCTTCTGAATTAGATTCATAAAGCACTGATAAAGCTTTTATATTTTTACTTTTTTTTTTTTTTTTCAATAACTACAGGTAATATTCTTTTTGTATTTTGTTTTCCACAACTTATTCAATAATTGCTATAGAGCTCTCTAACACAGTTGGATTTTACAATACACATTTAAGGTAATTAAGGAGAATCATTTTAAAAATAATTTGACCACATACAATCATCCAGGGAATAGATGAGAAATTAGAGATAAAGTCATCTAACCTCAGAAGTGTAAATGAAGCCTCTAGTCACCCTATAGAGATGGGAGAACTAAATCCCTCCAGAGGCCAAATCCAGCTCTTGCCACTAGATCTGATGTCTCCCAAGTGTCAGGGATCAACCAAATTCAACCCAGAGAAACATTTACAACCCACCAGTAAGCACTAAATATCTAAATGGGTTTTTGTAGAATTAGCTTACTACAGAGATTTGGCTCCAAAAGTATTTTAGGTTTGTTGAGCCAAATAGAAAAAAAAAACCCCTTACAATAAGAACTCCATTTGTCTGGCTTTTGCCAGGCAGCCCCTAAAGACATTTAGTGCCATGCTAGCCATGAAGAACCCATCTAACTGCTAGATGCTGAGTCAACCTCTTGCTTGGCCAAACAAAGAGATCATACAGCAGCTTTAGTGCATCTGGAGCCTTTCCCACCTAGCAGGCCAAAAAAAAAAAAACCCCACAGGACCAAACACACCGGTGGGTAGATAGAGTGATGGGCTGACAGACTTGATGACAGAGTTGTACTGTGTTCTGGCTAAGGCATGAGGAGGATCCATCATGTTCCTCGAGCTTGGTTAAGAATATGGAGAAGAGGAAGGGTAGTCAGCAGCAAAGCAACTTCTAAAGAGCTTTTCCAGTGTCAGTCATGACAGGCGCCCTGCAGTCAGCTTTCCATGGAGGATTTCAAGCTTCAAAGGGGCACACTGAGCTAAGGATCCTGGTTTAACTGCAGCTGTTATTGTGCACACAAGTTTTTATTTTCAGTATTTGGTTACTTAACACATGGCACTTAAAAAGGGCGGCAGGACACACAAGAATGAAATAAGGTTAAATACTGAGAAGCCACAGCCAGGAGGTGTCATCTATGGTAATATTTATGCTTTTTCTCTTAGATTATCTTTTTAAAAATACACTCAGTGAAGAGAATTGGCTGGAAAAATATTTGGGTCCATTTTGATACTGGCTGAGCAGAAACATAGAAATGACACAAAATTTCTGCTTTTTAACTCAACTCCTAAGCAACTATTCAGTTGCAGAGAACCTTACCTAGGAGAACTATCTAAACTTCTGGGATGCTAAGGTGATCATCCATCTTCTGGAAGACTCAGGACTTGCTACTTCAAAAACAGGTGATTCTTTTAAAGGTGCATTACTGCTTTTTTAATAAGAATTTTTAGAAAGTTTTAATATAGAGGAGAAGCTAGAAAAGAAATAAACTAAATCAGAGAGAAAAATGATGTCTCTCTTTATCGAAGGCCATCATAAGGTATCTATTCTGTCAGCCGTAACGGGACATTTTCACAGCTATTGCATAAACTATTCACAGATCTATAACAGCAGCTTTTTTTTCTTCTATGTTCAGTAAACCCAAAGCCCAGGACCAAAACAGGAGTACATTATGCAGGAAGAAATTAAATTTCACCTAAGATAAGTTTCCCCTACTACTCTCTAGTGCTCCTACTTCAGCTCTTTAGCAGCTGTGGTATTTTAATGCTTCAAAAGGTTCACATCCAACTTGATTTCCTCCTTTCTCACAGAATCTCATCACAGAGAATGTTTCTGTCTTGTCTACGCAACTTTTAACAGAAGTTGTATTTCCTCCTTTTTCCACTCCTAAGGTACATCTAAGTAAGCAAAGAAAATTGGCAGGAGAGAAATTATAGGACACTATAGTTAAAAGACAAACTTTCACCTTATGGTTACTGTGAAAAAAAAAATATAATTTATCATGTTTATTAGATTCACTACACCAAAGCATAGGAAATTGCATGATCAACAAATTAGTAGCAGCAATCCAACACCCTTATGCATCAATTAGCAAACTTAAAAGGAAAATCTTTTATTTTAAAATATTCCATTGCATAAGCTTAAACCCGCAACAGTAGAAAGGCAGGAACAGGACCATTTCTAAGAGCCAACCCTTGTGCCAGTTGCAGATTTCACATAGATCATCCACCAACCTACAGCCACCACCTTTTTGCACCTCTGTGCTGCTGCTGCTTCAGCTGTTTCTCCTCTCCTGACACGCCACAGCTCCCAGTTCTCACACATTCATGCACAAACACACACCAACCAGAGCATCAATCTACTGACTGTCTGATGCCTAATGAAGGCTGGACTCCTCACCCTCATCTTTCAGATCTAGGCAGCCTGTCCCATCTACACCTTGGATCACATTGCTTCCTTCTATATCTTCTTTTTCCCCTCTGTCCCCATCATAAAACCATTCTTTTTCCTCAGCTTCCTCTTCCTGGGTGCCAAGTCCCCTCCCTCTCCTTCAAAACCCTCCTCAAAACTCACTTCTTTTGGTTCGATTTCCGTCACTAATCTCAGCTCCGGCGCTATCTGCTCCCTCTCGCGCGCCTAATTACATCGAAGATAAAACAAAAACATGAAACAGAAAAATTAAGTCATCTGAATACTTCACATGTGCTCTAACAAGGGCAGTCTCAAATCCCCCCCATCTTTCATTTTCCCTCCACACTACTTTAGCCATATTTCTATGTTATTTCAATTAATTTGAACTTCCCTGCAAAGAAACGCAGACCATAGTCTCCATTCATTGAACTACATAAATATTTTCATTCTTTTTTTTTCTGCTTTCCACTCTCAACAGCTGAGGCTTATAAAACCAAATCTGCAACTCAAACATTGAGTTTGAATGTTGCTGTCTATAATCCCTTTAACACACAATACACTCAAATAGTTGCCAATATCATTACATATATAGAAAAAATGTGCCTAATAGAGATAATCTAATGTGTGCCATATTAGATCTTGCTTCTGGAGGCCATAATCACTGCTCTTGCTCTCTCGGTCAGATGCAGTCAGTCACACACTTTCTTTTAGTAAGACTAAGAAACTGCAGTATTAATACTTATTTAAAAAGTCATTTTTACATGTTTATTCATTAGCATTTTCTACCACTAATATTCATTAACAAAGATATAAGCCTATATCCCTCTTCAGATTTATGAAGGCTCTGCACAATTAGCACATAACTTCCAAAACAGATCTTGCATTAAGTTAATATTCTAGAACTTAAATAATTTCTTAAGTTTAAGACATATCTCTTATGATTTATTCTCCTTTGGAAAAGGACAGAAATAAGCTGTAGGTTGAGAGCTAGGCATGAAATGTCAGATATGCCAACTGCACTTTCTCATATCAAATTATATTTTTGGCTTTTTCAGGCTAGAAATAATTTCTAATAAATGTGTTCAAATAGAAGAATAAGGTATAAACCTCAAAACATTCATTCCAGTTTAAGGCTTTGGTTTAGACCAATCTCAGTTTCAGATAACCGATTTTCAAACACAGTCTTTGATTACATTATTATTAAAGTAATTTATTCATTTATTATTAAATGAATTATTAAATATTTTTGCCATAACGACGTAGCAGATGTTGCTGAAGAGGAGCTTTCTCTCTGAACGCTACTGAACTTTGTCCTATCTCTAATTCCGCACAATGAAATATCAAGTAAATATTAATTAATGGGGCAGGCAGCATATCTGACATTCCTATTGCCTCAAGACAGTTTTGAAAAAAAAAAAATCTAATTCTATGACAATAAGTCTTAAGTTTGGCCTACTTTTTTTTTCTCTCAAAACTTCACTGAAGCTTCCTATGTACAGCCACCAAAATGCATGATCCTGATGCCATCATTCTTAACCATAAAAGAAAATTGGGAATTCTAAGATGAGCTGGGCTGCCACCAAGCATTATCTCAGTAGCTATCCAGCATCTGTAAGAAACTGAATTTATTTTTACATTTTAAGTTGAAACGTCTGTGGTCTAAGACCAATAACGCAGGACTAGACACACTATGGCTGCCTGGAAAAAAACACAGAACTAGGAGGAAGGGACTTCAAGTTAAGAAAGAAGGGCTATTTTAGCCCAGTCAGACACATTTACCAGGTTTTTCTTTTCAGAAAGTCAAAGAAAACACTCTAGCTTCCTAACTTACTGTCCTAATGGAAATATTAATTGTAATACAATACACTGATTTAATAGAAATTTTGCTATACTGTAGCAAGAAGCAGTCAGAGGTAGCCTGAATACAGGCTTCAGTCGTAGTCTCTGTAAGAAAAGGTGGCTTAAACACTGCAAGTGTTGCCTGCACAATGTTCCAGGGCCTAGATGCTCAATCCTCATACACAACCACGTTCCATGGTGAGGAGGCCAGGACACAGAACAGTTTTCTATACAGTTCTTGTCTCCCTCTGCACTTGTCATGTAAGCAAAATATAAATTGTTACAACTGTAATTGAAATATCTGAATTTTGTTCAGCCCAAAGAAAATTTGCAACAATAAGAACACTCTCTTCACATTTCTTATATGCAAGTTGCAAGTAGTTTCAGTAGAGTTATTTATCATTAATTATGAAAATACATTTATCATGCAAAATAAATCTCATAACTTTCACAGAAAGCATATAACTGGTTTTGAGGTTGGCTTTTTTCTTTACTTTTGGTTATAATCAGCTTCACAGCCTGCACCCATATCTGCTCAGCATGTTGCCCTCATTACAACAACAAGGTCATTATCTGTGGTAATATTTACCTGTCTGAATTGTTAAAAGGAATAAAGGGGAGAGGTAAAAAACAGAACAGTGGTGTTAACAAGAACACGTGGGCAAAAAGTCTATCACTAAAACAAGTCAAGACTTGGGCAGAGGGAGAAAAATCAGCAGCACAGACCACTGGGAAACTAAATGCTTTTTCCTCAAAGGCCACAAAAGAACAGTGTCTAGATGCCCCTGTGCTTGTGGCCTCCACAAGACACAACTCTGGGAGAAATCAGTCAGCAGTGTACAGCATCCAGACATTTCAGACAGAGGCAACGTTACTGGAGCAGCGCACACTCCAAGGCATCACAAGCATCAACAATAAAAGAGGTGAAGCAAGACAGCGAAGGACTCAGACTAAAAAGACTAATCTAGAACTAGTAATGTTAGATGATATTTTTAATAGCTTTCAGAATTCAAGATACTACAAAAAACAGTAAAAACAAAATGATACCTAATATACTTACCTGCCCTTTTGCATCCTCTGGCATAGATTTGATGTGCATCCTCTTAAGACACCGAATAACACCGTCATAGAACTGTACTGTGAATGTTCCTACAAAAGAATCGATGTAATCACTAGAAGTCATTAAGAAACAAGTATAACTCATCACTCCAATTACTGCAGTGTTTCATAGGCTATATAAGCACAACAAGTCAGAGCTAACCACATGCAGGATCAGAAGTCTTATGAAAAATAAAAATCCTTCTTGTTACTCTTTGCCTGCTTGTATAATTCTAAGTTTAAGCTACTGTCTAATGTTTATTTATACACCGATTGATGCAGCATTCAAGTTATCACTACAAGGAAACAAACAGTTCCCAAACAAATTTTGTTTTGGTTTAAACTACAGTAAACACTTAAAATTCATTAACTCTCATTAAAAAACATCACTGGGAAGCATACTATCTAAAACAAGTTTTGCTTTTAGTTCTAGATTTCTGTTATTATTCTACCATCAGCAGAACTTAAACACTTATTTCCTGAAACAACTGAGAAAATTTGGTTCAACTCTGCTGGATTTAAATCATCAACACTATGTAAAATATTAACAACTCTACTCATCACTGAGGAAACATTCAGTATTTTATTTTCTAGGAGCCACTCAAGGGTTTTAATTTCATACAGATAAAAGATCAAATATCTTACTAAAATTAGTAAAGCAAACATTTTCAATAGTGCATTGAAGATATAAAGGAAGTTTTATACACGTCCCTTTTAAAGTGGACTATAAGTACAGCATATTATACACAAGCAGTCCCTACATATGGATCATATAACAATACATACCCTCTTTATTAATTGCTTCAATCTTTGCAGGATAATATCGACAGTCAGTCCAACGAGCTAGGACTTCCTCTCCAGGTTTAAAATCCTGTTTTAAACAATTTTAGTTATTAATACTTTAAACATTTAGAATTTTTTCCTAAAAAGACTTAATCATTGCGCACTATAAAGACTTATTGTAGGAAAATAAATGTAACTAAAATAAATGTGCCACTTACAACAAATTCTTCATCATCTTTCAATCCTTCTTTCCTTAATGCCGGTCGCTCCAAGGGGCGCAACCTATTGCTATCCCAGTAAATCCACTCATCATAGCGATGACTCCAGCGTTCAAAATGGACCAACATCTTCCCTTCTTCATAGTCTATCTTCTCAATACGAGATGGATACCTTAAATGAGAAGAATAAACTGATAAACTCAAAAGGTTTTTCCAGGCTTTTCTTTTTCTTTGATAAAAGAGCATTTTATACAATCATTTAAAAAGTTATATTAACAGTTTGTATTTAAAAATCCCTGAGACTGAAAAAGATTAAGAAATTTGGATAACAAACAGGATAACATTTAGTTCAAAAGACTGCCGCACGTCACCGAGATATCGACAGCTTCATCACAGGTGATTACACACAGACATAAACCGGAAACTGCAAGACTAAGCCTGAAATTGATAACAGAAGTGTGAGCTTAGCTGTTTTTTTTTAAAGTCTGTGTTCATTTAAGGGAAAAAATAACAAATTTTGGATGCTTACAGATGGACAGCAAATCAGCTAGTTTTATAGGCACATTCATWACTCTTAGCATATGAAATGTTTCACTAAACTGTTCCATTGATTTCAGACAAATCCAAGCATCTAATCAAAACAAGTCACTTGAACATTCCCACACAATCTAAGACACTTACTAATTTAAAGATCATCTTCAATGATTTCATTGCCATTAAATCTGATTCTTACGCTTCTTACGCTTAGCAGTCTTTTCTTGTAACTGGAATAAACACGCCTATCTTAACACAGGCACTTTGCTCTCAAACATTGTATATGCTCAGAATTGAGATGAAAACAGAACAAATCTCAGGTATTCAACTTTGTAGGTGTGGCAAAGATATAACAGGATTCATAAAACCTTGCAGTTTAAGTATCATAAAATTTAAGACCACACTTACAGGAAAAATGACAAATTTATCTTCAATTATTATTATTCAGTCTTACTATTTGTCCCAAAAATAAGAGAATTGTTTCACAAAATGGTAGTATGGCAGCAAGGCATGAACTGGTTTTGTCATGCAACTTCATGCTATAAAGTGCATAAAAAATGGCAACAATGCAAAATTCAGCTCCCCCTCCTTAGAGAATTACAACAGACCCAAAGGCACAAAACCTCCTACAAAAATGTAAATTAGATGTATCTGAACTGCAGAAAGTTCAATACATTTCCCATTTAGTTTCCTTACTCTACATATAGTATCCAAACACAATCTCAGAATAGAGATTATGGATGGCCAAAAATTACTAAAACAAATTGAGAAGTATTACAATAAAAGCACAAATTTATTTTTGCTTATCAACACCACTTTCTTCTACCAAAATGCCACTGCTGAGCAGTAACAGGGAGCAGAGCTTGGTGTGCCAACACTCAGGTCTACCACATACCCTATTCGTCAGGAATACTAGAGACATACACAGGAACTCAGCCAGTGTCTTCTATTTTGGAAATATTTTCTCTTCAGAATATCCAGCTTCCGACAAAGAAATTAATACCACTTTCTGTTTAAAACACAGTTCAGTTCAAGCAGCGAAGGTTTTCCTTCTTTCCTGGTGACTACTGGCAAGAGAACAAAAAGGTGCCAGGCTCTCAACTAGCTCTGTCAGTCTATTCATTTTATAGTCCTGCTTCTTCAGGATCAGCACTGCATAGAACTTGCTCACATCTAAATMTCTCAGACTTATGGGTGTTGCGGGGGCAGGAAAACACTCTCTAACCTACTAGGTTTCTACCACAACCTCTCGTTGCACTTATCCATACATTTCAGAAATGCAGAACATTTTCATAGCCATTCTTCACGGTCCTAATTTCTTTTCATTGAACTTTAAAAAGTTTTAGATGGGCAGGCAATGGAGAGTCTGCAGTTTGAACCCGAGCAGCTGAGTTGCAGAGGAACAAGGACTCCTCAATGCCTCCAAAGGAGTCTGACAAAACTGAAAATCAAAAYCAAACTCCTATTATCAACATTCTGGTGTATTGTTTTTGAGCAAGGTTTCAAAAAAGAAGTGAACAAAGGGATGGTTTTACCTAAGCAACAAATAACACTTTATTCTTAGGAGTTTTCAGACCACTACACTTAAGAAGTTAACCAAATATACAGTCTTATTAGTTTCTTGGTCTTCCCAAGTCTTTCGATTTCAACCTCCTTAAAACTATATAACCAAGTGTCAGAAAAAGCCAAAAGAGCAGCYAAGCAGAGGAAAAAGTTCATTTACTGTTAATAAAAGAAATATGAGTTCGACATTACTTGAAAGAGTTCTCACCTGTGGTAAAGAAAAATATAGAAGGTGTTTAATAGACTCAAGGAAGRAAAAATACTAGAAGTGCGAGAGAACAGGAGGTTCTGCTCTGCAACAATTAACATCAAAAGCTTTTCTCCTTAGCTCTTTCTCCTAAGCAGAGGAAAACTCAGGYTAGAGACGAACAAGAAGGTGATGTAAAACTATGGCTACTTTATGGAATTCAGGGATGTCAGATACRGGACATCTTTTTCTAGGCACATAAGGGATAATGTGCCCACCACACACTTAGAATTGCTCCCTTACTACATTTATATCGYTGTATGGCTGGTAGGCTTAGTCATCTGGTCATCAGCAATAAAATCAGCTTTTCAAGCACTGCACATAGAAGAAAAGGAAAAGGATAAAAGCCTTGGAAAAACAAAACCAGGGAAAAGCGTGAAGCGAAATACAGCTTACAGACAATAAAGATAGCTACATTAAGGAAAATTCATCAAGATAGATATCAGGGCATTAATATATTTCAAAAGAAAATGAAGAAATCACCTAACATCAATCAATAAAAGATCCAAAGTATTTAGTCTCATTAGGGATCATTCAGCAGAACTAYGCAAAAGCACCACAAAGTGTTTAGTGGTTTATTTCTCTGACAGTTTCTGCAAAWCAAGTTGCTTTAAAAGTTTACAAAGCTAAACCTTTCAAGAAAAATTTCACTATTACAACCCAGTTTTATTCCAATAAATTATACTTAAATACATGTTAAGCTGATGTGACAGCTGACCAGCTGTAGCAGTGGTTTTAAGATCAGTAAGATCAAAAGCTGCATTCAACCCCAATCTTTAGAAATGGAAGATCAGCTAATCTCTTAAACACCAAGGCTATATATGACTGGTTGTAAGTAAACCAGAAATAATTTTGTACTGATTTAGCAACAAGATATTATCATCAACATCCACTAAATTTAGCCAGAAGGCATGCCACAAATACATATAAAGAACAGTATTTTCCAACACTGGTCCCACTGGGTAAAGAGAGTAGGTTTTTATATTTACATGCATACCGCAGAACTTACTACTGCAAATTTTACATTGCACAGGAAYATTCTTTTGTTATTACTGTTTCTGCACTTTTACTGAAGGAAACTTCATAAATTGCAAAGTTTTACAAATTTTGGAAAGGGAAGTATGCATTTCCTATCAATAAAAGTGGCGCAAAATAAAGTTGATATTGAAGTTTAAAGAATTCTAGTAACAATGTATGCAGAAATTAAAAGACTTATTTTTCTTCATTGGAAAATATTTGTTCATCTCATTGA
The DNA here is from genome assembly GCA_003342815.1 of Eudromia elegans. Lineage (NCBI taxonomy): Eukaryota > Metazoa > Chordata > Aves > Tinamiformes > Tinamidae > Eudromia > Eudromia elegans. The sequence continues at coordinate 2,783,676 of PTEX01000094.1, forward strand.
GATTCAAAAAAAAAAAATCACATTGTACTCAGAATGTTTCATTAGAATTTAGCAGGTTCTTCTGTTAGTTTTGAGAGAATAACTAAATTTCTATTCCAAGTTGCACTAACAGGCTTTGGTAATTCATATTATATATACACTGAAGCTTTTGAGGAGTCCAAGCAATGCAGACCTTTGTTCTGTTGGAAAAAAACAGTATGAAAACGGTTATGTCTGATACAGGAGATTAATTATATTAAGAAATTCATTCAGTTGCAAAGCTATAGATAGGCATTATGAACTGGTATTACAAAGGGAATCTAAACTTGCTTTACACTACTGAAATGTGATGAAGTTAAAGGGCAAGCTACCTACCAGTCACTGTATTACCCTCTACCCTACACTAACAGATTTTCCAAGCTTCCTCTAGCACAATTTTTAAAGAGCAATCTAACAAAAAAATACTCTTTTGATGATGGAGAAAAAGGTCTTTACCTTTTAAAGGAAGAGAGAAATTAAAAACCCATGATGCTCCTGCTCAATAATGCAATTTTTCTTTTAGTGAGAAGGACCCAATACTCCTTTTTTGACCGTTTAATAGCAATAGTCTGGAAGCATATTGGAAAATAAATTTAATAATCCCAATCTCTCACCCAAAATTCCAATCACTTTCAGAGAGTAAGAAGATTGTTAGCTGACATCTGGTTATTTWATATTAAACTTACTCCCCATTTTCAAGTTCTAGCGATTCGAATCTACGAGAATTACACAGCTTTATTAGTAAAGCTGCAAAATTCACACAGCCCACATAAATGAGGCAGCATTGGCCAGACAACCATAACTTTTCCTATTGGAGTATGAGTAAGGGGTAAGAATCAGTTTTTGTTTCCTTGTTGTAAAACACCTCCAAACAAGCACTTTTCCAGTCTAGTCGAGAGACATTAAATGACACAATACTTGGCATTTTCAAAAAATCAATGCTTCTATTTGACCTTTGAAAAGTTGTCAGTGATTTACTCCATGAAGTAGGAAAGCACCTATTTTAAGGGATGGAAAAGTAGATACAAAAACACTAAGCAATATGCCTAGGATCACACCTATAGAAAATCCAGAAAGTTACACATTTCCTGAGTTGACAAAAAATCTTTCCTTCCAGCTCAGAGGATGCAATGCTAAATGTATTCATTCTGACTCCTCTGTAAATAGTCTTCCTGTATTTGCAGACTCTGCAGGCGTTTATTCCTATCTCCCCACCTTTAGTCTTTTTACTGTTAATAGAAAGTAAAGTTTTCACAATCCTTTCAAATATCAGGCTATCAATCAACTGTAATTCAAAAAGAAAAACTACACAAAACAGTATTTCCTAAAATCTTACAGGGAAAAAGCTTTGGCAAATACCTCCTCCATATTGAGGAAAAAGAAAAAAAMCTGTCCATTCAAATATATCAAGCCTGCTACATTCTTATTCTGCTAACTTAGTTAAGTAAACTGTTTCCACTCCAAAACTGCTGCAAAAGACATGAAASTTAAATTTATTGCCATTATTTTTGTAATTATGAAAATCTGTAAGCAGMATGATCACTTTTTCAAATCAGTATCAGACTGGCACTGGTAAGGGTTTTCCTATGGGACAGCTAGTAGAGCTAAAACCAGCAACAGTAAAAGTTTAAGTAAGCCCAGAAACGCATTAATTTTACACAAACTATATGACACATTCCTGGGAGGCATCAGCATMAGAAGCAACATTGCAAGTGTGCATATACTTGCAAATATGTGCAGTTCTACTACTGTTTAAACATCTCAAATACTYGTTTGTGTCATTAACAACAGCGTGGAGGGCATGTATGAGGAAGCGACCTTARGAAGCCTGTAATCTAGTCTCCCAAGTTTCTCCTTGTTCCTTGCCTGAATCTCTCCTGTTTCAATTTACGCCTGGTGCCTCTTCTCATCCCATTGTGCAAAACTGAAGTGTTTGGCTATATCTTTCAGACTATCTCCCTGTAGGTGCTACTGGGTTCCCTCAAAAACCTTTTCTTCGAGGTGTAAATGCCCAGTTCCCTCTTCTCACTGGGCACATGCTCTAGGCCTCTGAGCATYTTTTGTTTAATAATTTTCTTTTATCAGTCAAATCCATGTTACCTACTATCTAATGACAGATTTGATGATCACAAAAGATAGAAGGATCATCACACAGAAGCAACTTTCAGACTTCATTTTGGTTGCATTTAAATTTAACAAGTGGTACAAACTTAGTATGTCGGATGATATTCTTGGAAACAACACACTATGTTTTTCATTTTACCATGGAAATAAACGAAACAACCGCCACAATAAAAGAAAACAACACCACAAATAAGCATCTTGCTTGATAGACTCTCTGATCTGAATAAGGTTTTTCTGTTAGGTACTTATACAAATGAAATACTACCAAGTGACACAAGCACTGCATACAAAAATTTCTTCATTAAAAAGCAATGTTTTCTTTGACTAACAAAGAATGTACGTACACAATAGCTAAAAGAAAAAAAGCTTCATGAAATACATTTCAGTAGCTACTATACTGTTGAAAAGTTAGAAAAGCAAAAGCAAGCAGCACTTTATTAGATGGTATTTCTTTTTTYCTAGAAGCATATATTGATTGCACTATGTCATATAATTTGTCATATAATCAGGGCTTAAACAGCAAGCCTTCAGGGAATGAAAAAATTTAAAGTCCTTTTAGAAACTGTTTCTGAGCAAATGCTCTCAGCTGCTTGTAGAAAAAATTATGCAATATCACTGCTTAACTTTTGCTTTGTTAGAAATATAATAAAGAGATTTCATGCAAGTTAGGCAAGTTTTCTTTGGAGTATGTTCTACTTCTGCATGCAGCTGAGGGGAATGTGCACTGCTTATATGTAGAAACAATTTAAAAAAAAAATCTAACACTCTCTTATGCAACAGCTAGAAAGCCAAGAAAAATAACAGACTTATTTGAGACACTATCTTCTTGTTCAGACGACAGAGACTTCTCTAACAAGCATTGTGGCTATTTACATGAATATTACTTCTTCCACTTCGTCTCCGAGAGCCTTGTTTTGAATGCTGCCGGAACTGCCATATTTTAATATTAACTCTTATATAGAATATCACAGAAGTTTACATTAACATAAAGACGACCTTTTCTACTGGCGATCCAGCTGACAAGCTAGTTCCTGGAAAGCTCAGAACTCATGCAGTTCTGTTGGAAAATACAAAGCACTCGGACAGGTAATTTGCAATGCAGTCCAATCTAGGAAGGTACTCCAGAACTGACAGGTGACCTTTCGAAAAACTGGATGAATCTGAAGAAAATATACACTGGATACACAGTGATCCTGTTCTGTTACAATTAAGCTGAAGCTGTTTATACGTATTAAATTGTTTGCTTATAGCATTAACTGATTATCTTTAGTCACAAGATATCCTTTAAGTTGTCAGTTGGTAAGAATACTTTATTATTTTTAAAGTATTATTCGGATGGTTTGATTATCCTGGCATTCATTTAAAGATTCAGCAAGTTAAAAGTCCTCTCCACAGCAATAGATAAGAAGCACTCTTTAAACTTTATTTTCTATGAAGGGCCTGCTTACTAAAGCAAATATTTATTGTGATTAAAATAAAAGCACAACTTGTAAAAAGTTGGGTTAAATGGTCAGCTTTGTTTGCACTTTTCTACAGAGYAAGAAACTCTGAATAAACATATGTAACTGCCTAACACATACCTTGACRTTAGCAGGATCAGTGCTATGAACAAGAAAATGCTCAGTTCTGTAAGAATACAGCAAAACTCTTTACATTGCTAAGTCCTAATCAATCAATAGCAGCAAGGGGAAAAAAAAAAAAAGAACTGAAGAATAGCATCTACCCTCCCTCTATCATCCACCTTTTAAAAAGCCAGGGTTTTTTCAAACTGAAATGATATGGCAAGCACACATGAAACAAACGCACCTGGATCAACTTAAGTTGAACTAAAGCTGAACTAAATCTTGACTAAGAATTCATTTTTTTTAAAAGAATGACTCATTTCACAATATATCTGCATAGCATAATCCTCATGCCCGCAGATTTGCACCTTATCATCTTGACTTTCAATCCTGATAGGCCTGGCTGAAGAAGAGTCACAATTTTAAAATCTTAATTTCTCCMGCTGTTCAATAAAAACAGTACCATACTTACCTAAAGGAACTCTGATTAAACTTGTTTTCCAAAAAGTCAGCTTTGTATACCTGCCATTTCTGAACACTGAATATAATACATTGAATATACCTGCAGACTGAACTAAAAGCAGTCTCTGGTCGCTGCAGCTTGTCACATTAGCACGTCTGATAGTCTTGCACATGGCACTGCATCCTACACTAGTCTGAAAATGCCCTTTGCTTAATATGAATGCACAAGTAATGAAAAAAATACAGGAATATTTTGACTTTTGGAAAATATTTTCCTAAAGTCTAATCATTTAGAAAGACTTCATATTCGGACTCTCAAAGTCTACTTGCTAAACAATTACTCAGTTTTATAACTGGATGACATAACTTAAAACACACACAAAATTATTTTGTTCATAGCAAATACAGCAGCCTTCCATACCATTTTTGTAAGTAGTCCAGTGCCTCCAAGCGAGCACCAATCTCAAATGTGATTCCAGGACGATTTGGAGGCTTTTTACTCATCTTGATATTTTCTCTTCCACTACCTTCAGAGAAAAAAAAAATATTATTAAAACACAATGGTGCTTTAAAATGTGCCACAAGAAGTCAGAAGCAGATATGAAATTCTATAGCGTATTATGCTGGTATTGCCAATTAACTGCTCAGTTACCAAAATTTGCACAAAACCTATGAAGATCAGGAAAAGGCACTCAAAGATATTCATGCACTTGTATTTGGAATTCTCTGCCTGCCTAAAGAGTCACCAACCTGGAGCACAACCTCGGAGCAAGAAGATCCTAGAACAAAAAGCACTGACGCTGAACTATGTTGCCACTCTGTGACATCCTCTAGGAACATCATAACAGAATTACCTAGAGCCAATGGGTTCTCTCTCTCCTCTCCTGTGGAAAAGGTCATAGACATGAACAACAAAAAAAAAAATTTTAAAAAAAAAGATAAAAAATGCAGAATGGTCATAGCCTTAAGGATAAGGAATGAGAAAACAGAAAAAAAATGGTAGAAGTTGATTATCAAAAAGATGAATCTACTGAAACCGTGCAAACAGCCTGGAGCCCGTTTCACTGCACTAGGTAAGTTTCACGTGCCAGTGCCTCTGTTTTCTGGAGCTCGGCCGCTGCTCACGTTGCACTTTTCGGCTGCCGTTGCCTCCATCACCGCACACCTCTGCTCCTCTACAGCCCTCCCGCCGGGCCCCGGGGGCAGCTCCGGGCTGAACGCGCCGGCTCCCGGGGGGACCAGGGCTGCCCGAGCGGGGGCCACATGGGTCGCACGCGGGCGGCGGCCCCGCGAGGCGGTTTCTCGGCGCCGCCCGGCCCAGCCCGCAGGACACAAAGGGCTCCGGCCGGGCCGGGGGGCCGAACGCTGCGCAGGCCGCGGGCCGGGCGAGGCCTGTTCCGCAGCGGGGAGCGGGGCCCCGCCGCCCGCCCGCCCTCCCGCCGGGCTCCTTACCGCCTGCCGCGAGTGCCGAGCGGCGGGGCCCGCAGCCCCGTCGCGGCGCCCGCTGCTCCCAGGCTCCCCGGCCGCGCTCACAGCCCCATCCTCGGCGCGCCCCGCAGCGCAGAGCAGCGCCCGCCGCGGCGTCACCAGCCTGCGACGGCCCCGCCCGCCGCCGCCATGGCCGCCACGTGACCGCGCGGCCGCCGCGTGACGCGCGCGGGAAGGGGCGGCCCGGCCCAAAGCGCGGGCGGACAAAGGGAGGGGGCGGCGCGCATGCGCGGGGCGGTGATTGACACCCGGCGGGGGCGGGGCCTGCACCCTCAACGGCCGTTAACGCGCGGTGGGGGGGCGAGGTCATTTTCTTGTTTCTTTCTTTTAAAAGTTGTGGTTTTTTTTTTTTTTTTTTTTTTTTTTTGTAATGGCGGCCTGCAAAGCTGATAGTATGCAGCTGCAATCCTCCACAGTAAAACTAGTGAGGAGTAATTTTGGATGAAACTTTATAAATAGTTTATTTATTAGGCGCAGAAGGAGTGTCACATATATCATCTTATCCCATGCGGGGCTTGTATGGCCTGTGTTGCCYGCCTGCAGTTGTGGTTTAGAATCAGAATCACTGTGGTTGGAAAAGGCCTTCCAGAGGATGGAGTCCGACACCACTGTGCCTGTAAAGCCACCAGCCTGTGTGTCTCCATCAGGTCTGAAACTTGTGTCCTCCCTCGCTCCAACTTGGCAGAGAGGCAAAACTCGCATTTTATCCCAGCTTGCTTTGTTGAAMTACCCACCCGGATAAGGGAGAAGTGACCCCTGTGAGTCTGTCCYGGGCCTGACACCCGTGTGGACATGAGGGCCTCACAAAGCAGAGATGCGGGAAGACAGATTTCAATCCACAGGCTCCTCACCATGCGCTGTTTAATCCTGCTGCAAAGCCCGTGTCTTTATCAGTGTGGCAATTACACAGACCCTGAATTGGAAACCAAACAGGAGGGGAGATTTTATCAGCCAGTGACTCACAGGGACTTGGAGGGGGACGAGAGGAGCTCATGATCAGCTGAACATGAGCTCATGCCGTGCTGTGGATGCTAAAAAGACTCGTGCAGGCTCTGCAGAGCGCGTGGAAGCGCTGCGTAGGAGGAGAGCGGTGCCCTTATCTCTGTGCTTGGCACCGCCACACCGCTGCTGGAGCAACTGGCGGGTCAGAACGGCCACCCAAAGTCAGACGGGTTCRGAAGAGCTCTGCGAGGATGATCTCACAACTGGAAAAACAGGAGAGTGCTGCGATAGGAGACTCAGGCGTGCGTTGGTTTATTTTGTCTTGTGTTACAATTATTTTGCAGCTGCTGAGATTAGTCTATAAACAATTTTAAGTGTCAGATACCAAGGCCACGGGGTGACAATGAGCAGGAAAAATTTAAAGTGTCCGATGGTGCTTATGTTTAAATGGTGCCAATGCTAATTGCCTAGGAAACACTTTGCAGCAGCACCTTTTCCCCTTTCTATCCATTTGTGCAGGAAGCGTAACCATAGCCTGGCTTTATTCCATCATGTGTCGTTTTCCTGCCACATCCTATGTCCATTTTGATACCCTGTCTGGCAGCTCACTTACCATGCCCTTTACTTTGAGTTTTCTGTCCTTCTCTTGCACCTCAGAAGCTCCCTCCTCTCTAGACAYCCCCTCATTTTATGAAGTTTTCCACTGTCTCACCAAGCACTTCCTCTCTTTTTCCTTTAAAGCACAACATTTTCCAGATGCTGGGAAATACCTTGAGGTGACTGAGTTTGGGAGGATTTTTTTTCTGGCCTTGTATGAGAAAGGAGAGTAATTAACTGTCATTGCCAAGGAAACCAAACAAAATAGCAACCCAGTGGGTTAGGGGTGCCAGCCCCAGTGTATTCCAATTTTTAAAGATTCCGGASCTGGGACAGTGACAGTGTGAATTCTTGCAGAGTGTATTAGGATGGGATTTCTCCTGGAAAACTAGCTTTGACTGCACAGGTTGAGCATCCACAGCTCATTATCACTTCACATTAGAGATGAGATGTGAAGCTATTAAACAAGAGGCATAGCTTGGCGCTCTACTAGCACGTAGTATATAGCAGCATGCTAGTATATAGCATGAAGTACTAGAATTACTGTAAACTGGAGGTATGCAAGATGGGCATGCTAGAAATGAGACTTGTTGAGGCCAGGTTGGCAAGGAAATAAACACTTTACGTGTAGGTCTAGCCTGTGAAAACATCCCAAAKCCATGCACTTGCATGGCTGGGGAGCCGGGGCTCATTTTGGATGAAGGCAGCTTTGCAATGAGCGTGGGACCTCTCGAGGTTTAGTTCTTTGTGCCTTGGAAACTGCTCTGCAGTGTGTTGCTTGCTTCCGCCTCACATATTGTAGCCGTGTGTGGGTTGTTTTGGTCTGGGCAGGTTTTCGGTAGCTTGGAACACATCAATAAATATTTTACCTTTTTTTTTTTTTTTTTTTNTTTATCTTGATGAGAAAACTACTGGAACAAAATCTTATAATACTTGCTGTGATTGTACATTGATTTCCCGGATTCAGCATATACTGTGTGGTGGATCAGCAGAGCACCTGACTCACAAAGACATCCCACTACTATTTTTTATCATTTTCCTTTTTTTGAGATCTGAGCTCATGAGTATAGGAATGAGGCAGGAGGAATATCCTGGCGACACAATGACTGTGTCACAGTCACCATTTTCAGCACTCAGCAGCTGGATGTCGGGCTCAGTCGTGAGGGTTTCAGGGAGTATTATAAGAGAAAAAAGAGGGAGGAAAAAGATAAAGGAAATATGGTTTCTGACAGGCAGGTCCTTGCAAAACATGCAGCCCATCAGGAGCAGCTTTGGTGCCTGCAGTTGGGTCGTTGTTACAGACACACAGGGGGAAGCTGCAGCTGGCACCAAGGGAAAGCAAAAATCTCCAACTCTTCTCAGCCCAGGCTGATTGAGTTCAGCACTGAGAATAAAAACAAATATGTTACATCAACTGGCAGACAGTATGGCTCCTTTTGAAAACTAATGTGATATTTTCCTTTTCCTTTGTGGTCCTGTGGAGGCCAAAGTGTGYGCGGTGCTGAACGGCAGTCGTCAGGGCAGGGATTAGCCCCGAGTCCAACCCTGCCTGYAAAATGTCTGCAGTGTCACTGGTTTCTTGAGGAGTCACTGACTCCTTGATCAGGGTCTGAGCTGGCGTCCCGTGGGCAGGTTCCTGGAGGGCCATTGCCATTCTGCTTTCCGAGCGTGTACTGATTTCCTGGAATTTGTAACTTAAGGCAGAAGTGAGGCCTTGGGTGGGACGGGCAATTTGAAGAGCAGCAGGAATGGTGAAAGAACAGCTGTACATAAGCCTTCCTCTATGTTAAATTATGCAATAGCATCTGCCTATGAAACTGGTGCCTCAGAATCTCCAGACAAAAATATCAGCCACCTTCATGTAATATCTGCTAAGAAAGTGTGATTTTGTGCATTCATCAATACACAAAGTTTATTCATCAACTGTTGGAGCACTGACTTGCTTATATGAATCACAGAATGGTTGAGGTCAGAAGGGACCTCTACAGATCATCTAGTCCAACCCCTCTGCTCCAGCAGAGACACCTAGAGCACAAGGTGGCATCCAGGCAGGACTTGAAGATCCCCAGAGAAGGAGACTCCACGGACTCTCTGGGCAGCCTGTGCCAGGGCTCTGTCACCCTCACAGGAAAGAAGTTCTTCCTCACATGGASATGGAACTACCTGTGTTTCAACTTATGCCTTTTACTCCTTGTCCTATCACTAGCCACCACCGAGAAGAGTTTGACCACCTCCTCTCTGCATCCACCCCTCTGGTATTTGTACATATTGATCAGATCCCCTCTCATCCTTCTCTTCTCCAGACTAAACAGGCCCAGCTCRTTTCACCTCTCCTCATATGGAAGGTGCTSCAGTCCCTTGATCATCTTGGTYACCTGTCGCTGGACTCTCTCTAGAAGCTCCAYGTCCCTCCYGYMCTGGGGAGCCCAGAGCTGYCCCCARSRCTCCAGGGGCGGCCTCCCCAGGGCTGAGCAGAGGGGCAGGATCCCCTCCCTCGACCTGCTGGCAGCGCTCCTCCTGATGCAGCGAGGAGCCCATTGGCCKYCTTGGCCACGAGGGCACGTTGCTGCCTCATGGTTGACTTGTCAACCAGGACTCCCAAATCCCTCTCTGCGGAGCTGCTTTCCAGCAGGTCAGCCCCTAASCTGTGCTGGTGTCTGAGGTTATTCCTCCGCAAGTAAAGGACACTGCACTTGTCCTTGTTGAACCTCATGAGGTTCCTGTCTGCCCAACTCAAGTGAATGTTAGAAACAGCATRTTTCAATTAAATAGGCAACCAAACTTTACGATAGTCAAAATCAAAATAAAAAAATCAAAGCTCAAAATTAAGTACTTCCTATTGGGAAAAAAAAAATGAAGATAAACCAAAAATAAATCACTCCCAAGAAGTAACATGTACTATGTACTGGTAATGTACTCATGTATATAGAGAGTATATAGCATATATATATATATATATTCTTCAGTTTAGAAGATTATATAGTATATCRAATATATTTTATAGTACTATAGAATGTATTTTCTGTAGGTGATCTGGTTTTGAAGACCACAGGGATTGTATGTACACAATCTTCGTTTTGCTGCAGAGAGAAAGGGTGGCCTGGGAGGTTTTGCAGAGACCTACAGAGCTCACATGTCCATGGAAATACTCCCGGCTGGTGTGAGGAAGTTTCATTCCACTGTATGAGAAGAAGGGATGTAAGAATGGACCGTGTCCCTCTGCTTCCACTTCTGAGAAAAGGACTTTTGTTCATTTTAGATAAACTCTCATTCCAGAACTCTTTTGTAATATTCTGATTGTCAATATTTATTTCCATTTATGTTTGTTGAGAACATTACAGTTATTTCTGGTCAGTGCAGGTTCTTTTCCTTTCTCCAGTGAGATTATTAAATATTACATTTATCTGTACATTCTATTAGAATATTCTATGTTATATTTTGGGAGGAAAAGGACATCTTATTTAGACTGCATTTCCCCTGTAGAATTGTCCTTATTTTTGTGTATTTTAGAGAAGGACTAATTGATAATTTACATACTCTGAAAAATTTGCAGTGGAACAATAAATTACAAATTACAAAAGTTACAAATGGCTATTATTGTTTTCTTTCTCCATCTTAACAATTTTATCATAATTTTATCTTTATTTTACCATGATACATGTTTGCAATAATATTTTGAAACATGAAACTTAACAAATTCTGAACTTTCACAAAATATTTCTTCTATATAATAGAGCTTTTGCAAATTATCTTGTCCCTGAATGGATCTTTTAGTAGTTGGATGATTTTCCTGCATTAAAACCATTCAGTCTTAAAAGTAAATTCATAGACTATTTTAGCAGGTATATGGAATAATTTGGGTATTTTGCTTTAAAATATTCTGAGATGAAGAAGTGAAACTCAATCAAAAGTCTGTGCCACTTCTGTCTGAGAACAGGTACCAGTTTTGTTCTCCATATCATAACCATAACAAACCGTTGCGTTCTGCAGCAATCTGCAACAGAGCTCGCTGGACTAATCCTAATCTTCAGTTTGCTCTTCAAAACGAATGCTTGTGGTGTGAGCCCACTTGGCAGGAAGCGTGACCTCATTCTGCCGCTGTGCTCCTGATTGCACAGTCTCTTTTCAAAGAGAAACAGGGGACTCCGCAGAGCTGCCTTTCCGAAGCMCCCGTGCTGGTACTTCCAGGAAGCCGCAAACAGAGCATCCTGCAGCTACATCCCAGACTCGCTAATAAGAAACCTTTTTGCACCTGTGTGCTAATAGTGAAATGGATTTTCCAGGTTTGGAAGATTTTACACGTATTTCTGTTTTAGTGCATTGGTCAGCTAAGGAGGAASTAAATGTTGGCTTGATTTACATGCTGCTTTTGAGGAAGCTTTGYTTTTTTGTGAATGTTATTATTCTACCTGCAGGGAGGGAAGACTAGAGTACTCTTCAGAAAAGTACTGATGTGTGTGAACAAATAAAAATGTTTCATGTAGACACTTATGTTTGGAAGGTACAAGAGGCACAGCGACTTTTATTTTATCAGACAGAATCTTTTGGTGTTTCAGGCATTCTGGAATTTCAGAACATGGAGTATTTTGACTTAAGCTTCAGTTTGAATTCTTGACATAAAAAATACTGCTGCATTTGTCTTACATTTACTTTTAAAGAAATTTCTTAAAGGTGTTCGCTTTTTGTTGTGCCTTAGTTTAAAGGTTCTGTACTGATGTTCATTTCTGTGTTGCAAATATATAATCCCGTTACTGAACTGCACAGTGGTGACTGAGATGCTTTTTTTCGCTTGCTTACATTGTTASTGCATCTTCTCACTCTATGGCCCAGAAATGCAACTGAATATTAAATATAGAGAACTGTGCATSTGTATACAGCATGATGCTTACATGCTTCGTCCAGTGTTCTTGCTTATTATGATTTTCAAGATTACTATTTTTTATYATTATTTTCAAGAATCCTGTTCACTAATGTATGAACCCAAAATGTTCACAACAGAAGACACAGAAACAACCCATTGGGCTCCCTGTTAAGGATATGATTGCTTATAGAAGCTTGACTTGAGCATTACTTAAAATAGTTCAGAAGCAATTTGTGTAAACACAAGACAGATAAAAACGTTGCACTGCAAATTACAACTGCTCATAAACTGTTCTCCAAGAAATTAATCACCTCCCACTGGTATATTTACATATGTATGCCATCTCTCACTTTCTATCATAAACCTATACTCTATTTTGAATGGATGGCAGCAGGTAAACAAAAGTCCTCCAAAGACATATCTCACTTGTAAATTTGTGACAATTCCAATGAGCAATGGAAAAACCTGTGGTTTGTTCTCTCACTTTGTTCCATATGTGCCAATACTTTCTAATGAAAGCAGTATCAATATGTGAGTGTTTCTCCAAAGTTACTCTTTTTCAGAGGTTGCTGCTTTGTACTACCATAACTGAGAAAACCAAGTGTAATATAATTGTTACAGATTTCAGTAGCTGGGAAGAACTTTTCCGCTCAGATTATTAAATAATTGCAGTTGATTTAATTGATGCTGAAGCTTTTTCTTTTTTCAAACAATTTTGCCCTGAATCAACACAGTTTTTGCATAAGGGAGAATATTCACTGGACTATAGTATAACTAGAAATGTGATACATATTCTTGATTATATCTTATATATATGTTGATTTAAAACAAAATAAAACATGTCTTTCTTTTCAAACCCTTTTACAGATTATCTGTTATTCCAGGGTAAATGAAACAATCCTTTTCAAGATGCATGGAGTATCACCTGTTGTGTCGACACCACCAAGTAAATACATACCCATTTGTCTGGGCTTTTGATGGAAATAGTGGGACCTTGAGATGACTGACCGGATTTGGGATTTTGTGTGCTTAATCTAATCTAGATCTAACAACTGCCTGTTGAGTTCTTGCTGTATTTTATTTTAGAGTTATACAGCATTGAAAATCATAATTCCATATGTGATTTTGCCTGCAGGAGTGCAGGAGAAGTGCAGGAGTCCTGCCAAAGTACAGGAGAAGATCTTAGGAGTGATCTCCAAAAAACACCCCAGTTTTACTTCCCCACTTTGGAAAATTTGCCTGATTCCTAAACTGAGCCAGCCTGCCCATCCAGGCTACATCTGACAGACCAGCCCCAAAAAGGGTGAACACTGATCATTATATCTTTTTTTTTTCCTCAGGTTGTGATTGAATATTAAAAAAAAAAAATTACACTTATCTCCTGTCATAGCTGAATTATTCAAGGCATTTCTTAGCAATGTTATAAGCATAATAATCAAAAGGAAAGGCAAGATAATATAGAGGAAGATCATATCTTTTATATGTCAATGTAATAACATAAATGAAGAGCTATCGCTCATATTTCTTAAGATAAATTCTGTCAGATACTGAACATCTCCAGCAGACTTGAATTCTGGTAATTCACATAAATCCTATTTCCCTGTTCTCTTGCCACAGTATTATTGACAAATGTTACCACTGTCCCCTCTCACTTTGCCCATTTTGCCATGTCTGCAAATATCACATGAAGGACACACTGTACTGACAGTTTCAGCTCTTCCATTCCACTTTATTGCCAGCGCCTATACTATTTCCAGCATGAACCAGATTTCTGGGAAAATACCATTAAAATTACTGTAGCTGTGACATGTCTGTATCTCTAATAATTTCTGCTAAGATGGTAAACTCTGCAGAGCATTTGGTCATGGTTAGCTCGTGTTGTCCCTGTTCAACTGATATTAAGCAATATACTGAAAACCTTGTGTCTTTCCTCTATTTTTTCACCCTCTTTTTTTTTTTTAAACTGTCCCTTAATCTGTCCCTTCCTTTCCTTTTTTAACTTTCTTTGTACTTTTTATTTGCTCAAGGTATCTTGACCTGTTAATTGTTTGAGTGGTTAAGGGAAATGTAACAACTTGTTTCTTGGCCTTTGTCTTTGCAGGTTCAAAGGTTTTTGATGGAGAACACAGACATGGCCTGTCAAAACATATTTTCCTAAGGTACTGTGTAAGATTAGTCTTACTTAATCCTATTTTTATTTTTGGGGATATTCTATAAAGTTCCTTTTGGGCCACATAAGGCTTCCAGTGCTGATATAATTTAATTACTGATTTAAATGGAAGCTCAGGAGTCTGCAGCATTTCAAATTTCTGACACTACTCCTATTTTAAATACCACATAATATATTTAAGTGGCTACGTTTCAGTGCTGGATGCAGTTATCACTGCGTATAGACTTTATCCCACATAGCTATAGCCGCAGTGTTTCTGCCAGGTAACTTGGGCTCTTCACTATGTATGGCAAGAGAGCAGAGAGCAAATCGGTGCTTCAGAGGCACCCAGGCCTGCACCATGTCCCGTAACTCGGAGGAGCACAGGGCAGAATGGTCGTGGTGACTCCATGGAGGAGGAGTCTGGCAGTGCTCCTGGCTCCAGGAGAACACCTCAGCAATGCTCCTGTGTTCAGGATAGCTCCGTGCACTCATGCAAAGCTAGACCTGCTGTGAAAACCAAGCTCTACCTGACTGAGAACCTCCTTAGGTCTAGAAGTAACAGCATTAGCCACAAATATGGTTTTTTAACCTATAGTATTACTAACCACCATTAATTGCAAGCTGATGGCATATGTAATTAACTAAATTGTGGTTTTGCACTATCTAGATATTCACTAAAATAGAGAGTTTCATTTCTGTCTTACTCAGTTACGCTTGTGCTTTCCTGGACGATGAGACTAGCGACGAGGGTTGCTCCATAAATCCTGTGACAGGCTCCCCTCTCACGTGTCGCCGGAGCCCTCGGCTGCTTGCCAATGGCTATTACATCCTGACAGAAGACAGTTTGCTCTCTGATGAAGAAGGCAACATAACATTGACGCCGTCACAGACAAGTGTTACATACAAGGAAAATTTGGTTCGGTGAGTGAACTATACACAGGTTACTGTTGTCAGGTGGCTCCACATCTCTGGACTCATCTGGGAATCCCTGTGTGGTTGCCTACTTTTTGTTTGGCGTAAGATAATTTTTTATTTTTTCCTTTTTTTTTTTTTAGGTGTATCAGTCTTTTGTAACAGAACCATCTCAACTGATTTAGTTTAAACATTGCAGTGTGTAAAATCACTTAAATTTCAGTCACATTGAATATTACTGTTAATACACAGTTGCTGTTGAGTTGCAGTTGTGTGTAATAAATAGAAAAAAGAGTTACAGTTGATTTTCCCAATAAAGTGTTATCATGATGCGAGTAAGAAAAAGGTCTAAAAGGTTTGATCCTGGAATCCTTGGTCAGGAAAAATCTCTTCATTGCAGAAGCATCTTCAGTTTAGCAAAGTATATAAAATGTAGTCCAAAGAAGCAAAAATACCATGGATTCAGATCACTCAAATGAGATAGAGTAGGGTGAAACTTTCATGAATAGCATGACCAGTCAGAATAGTATCAGAGCCCAATAACAGTAGTATCCTTTGGTATCATGCACGATATACTGCCATTCTGCTAATATATTTCCTGCCGTTACTGCAGTGTGCACTGGTCACTGCCAGCGCCATATCCAGGGTCAAAGAGTAAGCTTATGACAGAGCAAGGAACAGCACCAGGGATGCCGGTTCTTTCATTTTATTTCTGCACACATTAGACGACTGTTTCCCGCTCACAACTCTGATTAATTCTGTGTTTTGACAATGTTTCTTTCTAGCGTGTTCAGGCGGAGGAAGAAAATCCGTCGCTCTCTTGCCAGTTTGTTCAGTCTCGGTGCCTCTAATTCGTGGCTCAGCAACACAGTCCTCAGCAATCTGGACTCCTCCCATGGAGATGATTCCTGGGCTGAGAGATGCAGTCAACTAGAAGTCAGTCAGAGTGATTTTGGTAATTTCTGGATGAGTACAAAGTAATTTAGCTAAAATTTTATATTCTGTAAAATTTATATTAACTTTATATAAACTTTATATTAAGTGGGAAGTGGATATCTGTCTCTATATTTTTGTATAGGTTGAGTGTCCAGATAGGCAAAGGACAAAATTTTGACTGGTGAATTGAGCTAGTTGCATTCATGCTCAAAGGAGATTTTGAGACTAAATTTGAATACAAAGTTACCACCAGTGAGATTTACTTCAGTATGATTAATGTGTCACTTCCTATTTTTGCCTGACCATTTTGTATAACTTTATTGTGTAACATTTTATCTAGTTTTGTCCTTATTTTGCATATTTCCTCCTTTGTAGGCAGAACCTACCCTAGCAATTTGGAACCTTCCTGCAATTAATTCATTCCTTTTTGTGTGTGTGAGCTGAATTGCATATATGCTTTTTATAGGTAATTCAGACCTTTCTGAATATAAGGGTCATGTATCAGAAAGAGGAGATCCAGCAGCAGCCAATGGAGCCTCTCTCAGCAAAGACAAGGGGTTCATCCAGCCAAGGAAACTGCTCTGTGCTTCACTCTCCTGCTCCCCATTTGTGACAGATGACAATAAGGAGACTTTGAGCAGTGCAGGTGCATTAAGTTCTCGTCCTGATATGCTTTATTTTTAGAGTGCCCTGAAAATGTTCATGTTAAAAATGTTAATGGCCTTTTGCATAGCAGAATGTATTTAGAGAAATCCACATTTTAAATAACTGCTTAGTAACAATAAAATCTTAAACCAGATATTTGCTTGAACCACCCCACTCACATTTTTTTCCTCTCTCATTTTCAATGATAAAATCAAAAAGAAGAAAAAAGTGGAGAGAGGAGTAAAATGGAGGAAAGGCCATGAGTACCAAAATAAAACAAAAAAAAACCAAAACAAAACAAAMCAAAAAACTAGAGAGGCTTATTTGATGAGAGCTTTGGAAAAGATAGTCCTTCCATGATTATACTGGAAAAGGACTACTTAGAGACCCTGAGACATGAAAATTAGGTTTCCGCTCTGAATAACTGTAGATGAAATTCACTTAACAGAGGGAAACTGGGAGGACTGGCCTTAGAGGTAATGTCTTGTAAATGCTTCCTGTCATGTATTTCCTTTATGAAAACTCACGAGCATTATTTTCTTCATCTGCTACCATTTATTTTAGAATCCAGAACAGTGCGAAATATCCTCTCTGAAGTGGCGATACTGATCATGTGCTTAATCATTTTAATATCTGTAAGGTAATTTTTATTTCATTTTTATTGATATTTATATTCATACTTACTCCATTTCTCTGGTGAGTAAAGCATAAATGGACACATTTCTAAAGCTGTGTATGCCTTATTGTGAAAATATGTTTGTACTTGGTAGTCAATGCAAACAAACATCAAAGTTATTTAGGTGTGTACAAAAATAAAACATATAGATGCAGATATGACATCTACTTTCAAGTGTGTTTGGACAGGTCTTTTGAAAGCCTGAAAAGAATCAGATTGAATTTATGTCTTTCCAAGTGAGCAATACATGAGTTTCATCTCAAGTCTAGGAATAATGAGATCCTTAAATAATGAGATCCTCAATAGCTTTAATAGTTCAGGTGTCTCATATGCAACAAACTTTTCCCCCTTCCTACTCACTCTTTCCCTGATTAGCCTATTATACATCCATTGCATTCTCTAATCCATTGCTTTGTTTTCAGATATTTTCTGGGAGGCTTCTCTGTGGCTTTGTTGTTGATCATTTTGGTTTGTAAGTACAGATTTTCTTTATATTCAACACAATATTTTACCAAGTCACATCTGAGGATCAAACTGTGTCCTTAGATATATATATCAACATCTCTTACTGATATTGAAAAGAACAATCTGTGGGCATATGGGGACAGAATAAATTCTTCAATCAATCATAACATTTTTCATTTGAATTTGACAGTTCTTTTGTCCCAAGATACTGCCGTGTCATCTTTTGTCAGTCCTGTCACATCTTTCAAAACAACTCAGTCTGGGTAAGTAACACCAATGTAATGCAATGGCAACTTTATATTAAAAAGAGGAGGGAGAGATTCTTTCTTCTGTTTTTATGTCATAAGATAAAAGGCATGATCTGACGCTACTGATGAAGGGCTTGGCTTTTTCTGTTCCTCATTTGTATTCATATAAATTTCATGTTTTGTTGGAATAGATTTGCAATAGCAGATATCTGTTAGCAGAAAAGAAAGATAAGCTAATGTGTCATAACAGATTTTTTTTTGGGGGGGAGGGTATGGAAGCTCGAAAAAATCAAAGTCAGCAAGATATGCTAACCAGATCAGCAAGGACATCACAGGCCACATTCAGGGACTATAGAACTGATATGACTTGGCCCAATTTGCCCAACACCTTCTAGAGAAAAATACATAATGATAAAGTCTGAGGTGGATCTCCAGAGCAGGTAATATACAGGACACTATGCTGCAAGCATGTAGATATGTGGTAGATTTATAAGTTGTCATTCCTTTGACTTTCTACTCAGCAGAAAATTCTTCTGTGTGTGCAAGTATTTAAAATATTGCAGAGCCAAAATGCATTCGGACTTACCTTTTTTTTTTTTTTTTTTTTTTTTTTTTTTTTTTTTTTAATATGGTGAAAGAGAAGCTCAAGAAGACACAGTTAATGTTTCTGAAACTGGACAGGGTTCAGGGATGGATATATCCTGACAGCAACTGCTCAAATCTGGCAGATCTCTTAAAAATTGAATTCAGTATGTTGGAAGTTAGAAATGACAAAGCAAAAGCCGGAAAGCTGTATTGCAACGAGTCTCAGATTTTTAGCATTCAGGAGTCTTAGCACAACACCTGAAATACTCAAGGGCAGAATGTTTCACTTTGTCACCATGTCATTAATCTTGGTAAAATCAATGGCACTAAGTTTGGACAGTGTTGCAAACACTTTGCAAACCCACGCTCCAAACAAGGCTTTCTGCCTTTCTCAATAGCTCAGTGCACATAAATGAAGCTGTTGTTCCTCAAATGAAAACAAATACACTCTGAGAGCGTTTCAGTCCCTGCTGTACAGAGACCACTTCTTTTGTCTTCGTCACGGATGAGAAGTGACCTGCTCAAACACATACTCCTGTAGCATAAATACATCTGGCAAACCAGAACCTACAGATAAAGTGATTTTAGAAGGTGTGGTTTAAATCAGGATATACAAAAATGTATATTTTTTTTTCAGGAAGTAATTGAAAAGACAGAAGAATTGGTAAGTATATGTTTAAGTTGAGAAAGCATTTGAATGATTCCATACATTGTAGAGTGAGGTCTGTTATGAAACAGAATTCAAAAGGCCAAAAAGTTTCTTTGGAAATTTTATTAAAACCTTCATTAAAAGTGTTCAGCTATGAGCTCTTGGTCAGTTTCCACTGTTTGTTATTCTACCTTGCTGTCTAAACCTCCTCTTTGATTTCATTTGGATGAAATATTTTCTACTGCTTGACTACAGCTGCTAAAGAGTATAAGCTGTTAAACAACCACTGCACTTTAAGCCAGAGAAGGTTGTTTTCAGAAACAGGCAAAGCAAGTCTTACTTTTTCAAAGTTTAAACAGAAAAATGAGGGCCAGTTGCTGACCTGTTTTAGTTTGGTAGCACTCTGCAGAATGAGTGAGGCAGCATCAAAACGTGTCAGTGCAGAGCATCTGGAAAACATTTATAGATCTTTCTTTTTGCTATTTCTTTGTAGTGGAATTGGCCATCCCCATTCTGGCTCCCGCATTTCTTTTACTTCTTTATGCTAAAAAAATAAGAAGAGGGGGGTGGGTGGGGAGGGTGGGAAGAGGTTTTGAGCCCAGATTTGTGTGGATTAAAGATCAGTTTTATCATCAGTTTTCATCACTTCCCTAGATGAGTTTGGTTCAACTTCTGAGATACAAAGGCATCTGCACAGCTGCAGATGTAACTGGAAACCCTTTGAGTTAGCCCATAAAAAGGATGTTCATGCTAGGAAGAATGGATTTTGGATCTGTATGCAGGGATTTGCTCTTATTTTTCCTTTTTTTTTTTTTCTTTCTTTCTTTCTTTTTTTTTTTCCTTTTGCTCTTACTAAAGCCTGTGGTGAATACAATGCATCCTACCCCTAACACTGTGCCAAACTGTGGCACTAGATAGGGCATTTCTTAAAGTCAGTGTTTACATAAGGACAGTGGCACCAGAGCTTTACAGCTGCCTTGCATCTGCAGTTACCTATAACCCCAGCAGGTACTGCAGAACGGAATGCAGAACTTGGGCCTGCGGCCTTGCAGGAGCAAAATAAATACAAGCTGGCAGAAAAAAAAAATGCTGCAAGACAGGATGTTGCGAACAGTTAGACCTCAAGCATTTCAAAACAAGCTTGCCTTTTACAGTCAACTTAAAGGCAGAGTTGTTACTTCTGTACATTGCAATACCAATTCACTAACACTTTGC
This sequence comes from Eudromia elegans, assembly GCA_003342815.1. NCBI lineage: Eukaryota > Metazoa > Chordata > Aves > Tinamiformes > Tinamidae > Eudromia > Eudromia elegans. The sequence goes on from PTEX01000094.1 coordinate 2,804,213, forward strand.
ATTTTTCTTTCTCCTCTAATTTATTTCCTCAGCTCTTCAACACCAAACTACTGGATATCTATGTATGCCCACTGTTATACATGTTCCTCTGGAAAAAAATAACAGAATTGTTAATATCCTTCCTTCAAAACACAAATTATTTTTGCTTTATTTGGATTCTGTCAAAGTTTGGGTGAGGCCATTTTTCTTGGTGACTGCAAGCAGCAGTCGTGCAGAACAATTCTGTCAACAAAGCCCTATGTGGGCATGCGGTTCTGCAAGCACTCAATAGTAATTCGATGTTAAGAATATTTAGCAATCCCTTTTCATTCATCTTTTGATAAACAGCTGATCTTTTCCAATATTTTACACATTAAAGGTAACAGATTTGGATAGTGTTGGAGCACATGGGGTAACATATTTTAGAAACTTTATTGCATCATGTCTGTCACTGCCTTTTAGCCTTTATGCTGAACCTTTTGTAAAGAGAAAAAAAAGGGAAAGAAAGGAGAGGAGAGGAGAGGAGAGGAGAGGAGAGGAGAGGAGAGGGAAAGGAAAAAAAGATCTGCAGCTATTAACTAGAAACACTGAGCTCTTTTTTTTTTCTTTTTTTTTATGTTTGGATTTTTGCTACCCGAGACAAAATTAAACATAATAAATCCTGTGGGTAATCAAAACTGTTATCTTGTGACTCCAAGCTCTTATCATCTGCTTCTTAAAATATCTCCTACATACCAGTTTAGTTAGGACAGCATGGATTTCATCTTTTCATGCACCAAAATGATGATAATGCATGAGGATGCTGCTGCCTACCCAATCATTTTATAAGTAATGCTGCTCCTAGTCTACTTGACCCCTGCTGTGCTAAAAGCAATGTGAGTACAGCCTCAGCTTGTAAATCACATAGGAAAGACTGGCTGTGGAAGGACCAGTGCTGCAGATGGGACACAATCAGACCTGCCAGCCTAACAGGGACTTCAAACCTCTGCAATAAATGTCCACAAACTTTTTCCATGGGAAAAAGAATCTAGAAAAATAATTCCATTATCTGTCCATGCTAACCCAGACACAGTATATTTATATTTATATTTATACGTATTTCTAGTACCAGAAATCCAGAGAAGTGAGACAGCAAGGAACTGAGTGCTTGCAATGAATTTTGAAAGCATATTTCTCTTTCAAAGAGTAATTATAGGCTGGCTGCATTTTGAAGATACACATCAAAAACTCAAGCAGGGAATTTCACCCAAATCACCACTTTTAAACAGTAACTGACTTTAGTCCAATGCGCCAAATTAATCTCATACGTACACAGGCCTTGTGGTGTAACAATATTTTATCGCTTCAATAAATAGCAACAATAAAATGTCTTTCATCATTAAACTTATGCATTATGTAACTATAATAATAGTTAAAATTTTCATTCTCAACTTACAGTTGCTATACTTGAATAATTTTGTCAGTATTAAATATTTTTCTATTTTATTTACTAACTATAAATCCACTGAAAGTAAATAGCCATGTTATTTAGAAATACTTTTTGTTACCTGCTTTATTATGAGTTATAATAGGGCTTTTGCTAAATACTTTTTTTTAAACTAAAGATGTAAAAGGTCTTTATTGTTAAGATATTTTCTTGGAAGAATAATCTGGAAATCGAAATCCCCACAATGAAAGAAAAGTCAAACATGTTGTGGTCATAGAAGTGATTAAGATGTAAAATAGGAAAAACTTGGTTCATATAAACTAATTAGAGCAGGAACAATAGCAAGTAAAGAAAATGCTGATTCTGCTTGCTGAAAAAAAAAAGATGTAATCTGAAGTGTTGTAATCCATCTTTGAAAAACTGTACACTGGAAATGAGAAATGTCCTAATCAGGAGAGAGTGGAAGCTCTGCAACAGCTTTACAGTTGGAACAAAATGGGTAAAAATAAGATGCCAAGTTATGTTAAGATCAACCCTTAATTGATATTATTGTGACATAATTAAGTTTTATTCAATAAGAAATCAGATCAGTTGACTTTAACAGTTCCCTTTCCTATATTCCAATGGACATAAAAGCAAACCTTGCATTACTCTTCTGAAAAGGAGCAAAATAATTTGCTATATTCAAATCCATTGGATGAAAAATCGAAGCCAGAATATGTTTAATGAAAAATCAAAGGCAACATTTTCAAAATGAAGTATTTAAGTCCAGAGTTTCAGAGATAATCAGTATATGCAACTTCTGTTAACTGCAGAGTCAAGCCTAGTTTTAAGCAGTAATTCTAGCAAAATAAAGTCATTTGATGATTGCTGATCAACTGACACATCTAGAAAGAGAGAAAATTTTATATTTTGGTCCTCAGTGATTTAATTCTGACTCAGTATAGCACCTGAGTTAAAAAGGAATTAAACACAAATTTCAAGATAAAGATTTATAACCCCCTATACATTGTCTTATATCTTTCATGACCATTATAATTTATCATTACACCTTGTCTTACACTCCCCCATTTCTTGCTGAGTTCAGCTGAATTTCAGGGCTATTCCTGAATATGTATCATGTTGTAATTAATAGCATGAATGTTGATGTTAAATGAACAGGAGCAAGCACAATGTCTGATAATATTTATGGCACCCTGTAGTGTGTAACGTTTCTAGTCAGTTTTGTATTTAATAACCTGAAAGCATTGCACCTATAAAATCGAGCCATACAGCCTAAGATTTACATTTTTGAATTACATGGTATGATGGAAAAAGTGTTGGTACAGAAAATAGGAAAGGCTATTCAGCCCAATCCTGTAGAATCTGCTCTTTGGTGTATTTTTTGTGAATTATCTGGACTATATTGTAAATATATTTATATAGTTTTGAATAGTTTGTCATGCTGCTTTTTTTTTTTTTTGTTATTATCTCTGATATTTATATAGCTATAAAAATGTTGTTCCTACTGTATCTTAGGGTGTTCTTAGTAACGAAGGCAATTATTAGGAATTGCATATATTCCAATAGTTTTGTTATTTGTCATTTGAACAGTTATTTTTCTTACCTGTAAGCCAGGTAGGACAGGAATTATTGCTATATTGGTATGAATAGGAAAGCCTCATTTTGCTACAGTTACTGAGTATCACTATAGACTATGGTAATAATAATATTTTAATTGAAAATTAATGGAAAGACATAGGTCCAGATTCTCCGTGGGTGTGAATCAGCTGGTTTTTACCAGCTAAGAATCTGACCTGAAGCATTTTAGCAACTAAGATTATCAAAGCAACTGTGATTACTCAAAATACTTCTGATGCACTGTAATAATAATGCTATAAACCTTACTTTGTCATGAAATGAGATATTTTATATTGTACTGCTTTATGAATTTAACAAATAAACTCTCAGTTTTTAAAATGGTAAAGTGAATTTACTTTGGGAAAGTGTGTCAGATGGAATATTTTTTTTTCTTTTCCCTAAACTGCATTCTCCTATTTGTCTTTTGGCTTATATTATCTCTGTCAATGTACAATCATGTACATTGACATTAAATGAGGGTTCTTATTATGTGAAACACCTAATGCATAATTGAGGTGAAAACTGCTAAATGAAAATAATGAACACAATAAGATCAATGCATGTAAATATCAAATTTATAATTTCATTTGAAAATAAATGAGTACAGAAGTCTTTTCAGAAGTTGTACAATATGACACCTGAAAATCACCCCATTCATCTTCACTGCACAGCCCTTGGGGATGCTGCTGAGGGGTACAGGAACAGACCTTTTATGGGGATGGTGAGGGGAAGGACTAAAGGTGGAGAAAGGGAGGAATCAATGTGGTTTGGGAAAAAGAAGCATGGAAAGCAGGGGGATAAGGGGACAGAGGGGCCACTTGCATGTGACCAGATCTTCGGTGCAGCCCGTCTAATCTTTTTGCAAAACCCATTTCTAGCTATTTTCCTGGGAGAAGGGCCCTATTTTGTGTGCATGGGTGTGCATGGAGGTCCAAGAGCCAGCAAGAGCGGGACCCAGCTCATGGGGACGGGTGCCTGGGTGCCCTCACTAATGCAGTGTGGGTTTTATTTTACTTTCTCCAGTGCTACCATGTAGAATCCCTGCTAAAGGCTGGGAAAACGTGCTTTCACATCACAAAATAATATAGGTATTAATAATCTGCATAATACAATGTCGACACAGCACTTGAAAGAACAGCAAAGAGAGACCAAGATTTTTTTTCTCCTGTTTTTCCAAGTTGATTACCTTGATTAGAAGCTATTTTCTCAAATAAAAATGAATAGCCTTGGCCAAACACGCAGCTGTAGGAGTCATCATTCCAAAGCGCCTGCAATTTAATATGAGGTTAATGAATAGGAAGAGGAAGCATTAGCAATATTGTGGGGTTTCTGTGGTATTTTTTTGTTGCGGCTGTTTTTTCTTTCCTTCTTTCTTTTCTTGTGGCTCCTGGGCCACAAGGTGGTGCCATCTAACCAGCTGTGTCAACATCTTTGTCCTTCCTGTGGCTTTGCCAATGAAGTGGCCAAACAGACGAGGATAAACGAGGAATTTAAGCTACGGGTGCATAAACCACTGCCTCTTCCTTTATGCATCATGATCTCCACGCAACTCAGCAGCTTTACAACCACGACATCTCCCTGCTCTTACCCACACAACGCCAGTAAAATGAGAAAGTTGCAGAGTGGCCAAGGGGAATTTCATTAATTGCCCTAGATGCAGATGATTGACTAAATGAAYCCAAGCTTTCAAAAGACAGAGAAACAAATGTTAACTAAAGTCTTAGCTTATAAGTTCATGTGAATACATTGATTTATTCTGGTAGAAGATGAGCTCGAGGTTTGACCTTGAGACTAAGGCAGGGCTGTGCTTAACTAACTTAAAAGACAAGCCAGAAAAACCTGTATCATTGTGTTATCAAACATTGCTTTTTAATATTTTGTACCAGTGTTCAGCTGGGCTGATGATCACCAAGTTAGTGTTAGACAAAAACTCTGCAGATCTCACACACAATGTCTTCAAAGGTCTACTCCCAAACACTGCCAAATACCCAGTCTCCCACCCAGCTTCTTCCAGGTTTAGGGTGCCACAACTTGGCCAGTGACAAACCTGTTTAATGAATACGTGAAGCTAGGACACCTCCTTATATTAACGGCAAAACGGGAATTCGCTGCCAACTAACGCCTGTAACGATCCCGCTGCCCTCGCCGCCATTACCGGGCACGGCGGGAACTCCCGCCCGCCGTTGCCATGGCAGCGGGGCGCGTCCCGTAATGGCGGCGGCGGCGGCGGCGCTGAGGCGACCATGGTGCGCAGTGAGTGTCGAGGGGTTAAAACTGGCGACCAAAGGGAGGATGGTTCCTTAGATGCATCAAACCATCCCCTGCCCTCTCCAAGACACTCACTTTTCCCAATAGGTTGAATTTACATGAAGGTAGGGCATTATTGGTGCAGTATCATTTACACAAAGTACAATAAAAAAATTCTTCTGAGAAATCCCAGTGATACACGTGGTATGATGAAAATAAATAATAAATTACATAATAACATTCTTTCCCCAGATATGTAAGGCAGCTGTCAGCAACATTCAACATACTCAATAGTTAAGGGGGTTCTCTAGTCCCGAGTGCAAGTCAGGACTGCTTAAATATTACGTTAGTCATGTGTCGTTTGGAAATCCGTCATACAGATCTTTTAAAACAAACTTTTTAGCAAGGGGGATCCAGCCTGGGTCATCCTAGCCCTTGTAAATTAATATTTTTCACCCTTTCCCCCATGACTGTAGATAAGAGAAGCTAAACTGAAACATGATTTTTGACTGTATTGGTTCAATAGAATTGCTGTTCCAAGACAGTAAATAATAAAAAAAGGGCAATTTGATGAAACTTCCCTGATATAAACAAGCCAGGAAAGAACAATTTTATTTAATTGCTTGGACGGCATTGTTTATTATTACATATCTCAATATGTGTTTTAACTTAATTCTTCTTCAGAGTATTTTTGAAAGGCTTTCCAATCTTCTGTAGGTATTAACAGTCGGGAAAATAGCCATGGTAATTTCATAAAATCCCAGTTTTTCAATCGATATTACACTCTAGTACATTGTTTATCAGGGAGAGAAAACATGCCAGTGCTTTTTTGGTTCATTGGGTTGGAAACAAAGTAATAGCATCTACTACAAAACTAAGCCTGGTTTCTCACTTTATTATTATTATTACTTTCATTATACAGAGGCTCTTTATTTCTTGAAAGATTTCCCAGTACTAAATACTTCTGTATGAAAATTCTGAACCAAGGTCTCTGGTGACTTTTGCTCACTGAAACTCTTTTGCTTGCTGCTAATGCCTTCGTAGTACCCCCGAATTACCTAGGATTAAGAGCCATCCCAAGAGAGACAGTTATAAACATGAATTAGTTGTGGCTTTGCCTCAGACAAGAAAAGTGAAAAATATCTGTCCTCTTGCAGCATTCATCCTGCATATTTCAGTGCACAAGTTGGTGATGTAAGAATATTTTGACACCCTGTAGGTTTTTTTTTCTGCTACCTATGATGTGAACATCTGGCACCTCAAAATAAAAGGCCATAAAGCACTCCACTGCTTGTCTACATTAATCAATCTGCAACCTGAAGTATACTGAAAATAATGAATGCTCAATTCATTTCTGCAACGGCTGTATTGTGATCTTGGAAGACTCAGCAGTTTTCATATAGATTTTTGAGTGTGACATGTGGCCTCCGGGTGTTTTACAAATGAGATATACTGTGAAAGAACAGGCTAAAATGGCCTGATGCTTGCTCTCTCATAGGGCAGATTTTATTTCTATTGGTGCTTTTAATGAATAACTCTTTATTATGACAAAAGATTTAATTGATTTCATAAGATGTTAAGTCACATGAGGGAAATGTCTGAAAGTAGATTTTTTTTTCCCAACAACTTCTAATATTTATTTCAGTTACTGAAGATCTTGTTAGAAGACGTGCAGAACATAACAACTGTGAGATATTTTCACTGGAAGAAATCTCTTTGCATCAGCAGGAAATAGAAAAGCTAGAACATCTAGACAAATGGTGTCGGGATTTAAAAATTCTCTATCTTCAAAATAATCTCATTCCAAAAATTGGTAAGTGTGTTCTGGATATGTGTCTTTTCAAATTAAATGACATGCATAATTTTGAAAAAAGAAAAGAAAAGAAAAGAAAAGAAAAGAAAAGAAAAGAAAAGAAAANAAAAGAAAAGAAAAGAAAAGAAAAGAAAAGAAAAGAAAAGAAAAGAAAAGAAAAGAAAAGAAAAGAAAAGAAAAGAAAAGAAAAGAAAACTTGGGTAAAAGGACATGCAGAGAGAAAAACGGCAAAAGATTTTCTTCTGTATCTGTGCCTGTAGGATTTTGAGCATTGTTACTTCCTGTCGCTTTTAACAGTTTGCTAGGAAGCTTGGAAATTTCCGATAGATATTTTCAATGCAAAAGGTTCTACTGAGATACAAGTCACTAAAATAGGAGTCTGGAACAGCTTTTTTACATGTATTAAGATTAATTTATTAAATTTCTTGCCTTTGTGGTATGAACTGTGATATCAGAGAACTAGTTCTTCCCATTATCATTTTTCAATTCAGTTTTTGTAGATATGGATTGTTTTTGCTAACACTGGAGTAATTTTTGTTCAGATAAAACAGTTATTCTTGTGTGTAAAGATGACTTTTTACAGAAAAGTGTCAGAGCTACTCATCATGACTGGCCAGTGTTTTGTGGTGTCAGGGTATAGGCTACAATGTTTGCTAGGAACTCCACAGAAAGATAGAAAATAAGGCTTGGGCAGGAATAGCCTAGTCTGACTGTGGTGAGTAGAATTTAAGTCAAAGACTTCATCTTATTCTTTGATAATCCTCCTATTTCCTTCTTTAGTCTAATATGTCACACTTGCTTTAGAGGCACCAGATTTTTTCAGAAGTCCTATTTTCCCAAGTTTCAGTCTTAAATTAATATGATCTAACTGTAGGAGTTAGAAAAGCATGTAACTTCCAGCTTCCATATGTTCCTGTGTAATATAACAGCTTTCCAAGATAACCGTCCCATAACACATGGAAAGAAAGAAATAGCACTACATGAGTGCTGACCAAGAGCTTTGCTAAGTATTAAAATTGAGAAGTAATTCTTCCTAGTGGGTACCAGTCTTTCTGGGTGGCACATACAGCAAATGTCACTTCCAGAAGCACTTCAGACGATCATAGCTGTATAGTTTAGATCTGCTAGGATGTCTCTCTCCTGTCTTTTAAAGGAGACTTTTATATACCTCTAAAGATTAGACTTGCCTAATGATGGGATAACAAGTTATAAGGCATCCAAATGCACAGAAAATATAAGTGCCTAACTGCTGTGACTGCAAGGATGAGGCTTTGTTTTCTATAGATAGGAAGTTAAAAAAAAAAAATGGCTCCAATGCTGCCTTTTTTATATCTTCATGTGTACAGTCATTGCCATCATGGAAATGCTCTAAGAAAAATGAAAGAAAAACAGCCAACCTAAGCTAAAGGAGTCCTTGCTGAGGACTCTTTCATTTTATATTTGTGAATTATGAAAAATGATATATTTTCATTATATATCATTCCAAGGTCTTAGTAAACTAGATGATAGAATTCATATAATTTAACTTTAGACGTCTGTGTCTAAGGCAGTTACTGTAACCTCCTTCTCTCAATGGAGAAAAAAAGGCATATTTTTGAACATGATTTGGTTCACTGATTTTAGACATTCAATTTAAGATAAGACAGATTGAACCTTGAAGAACCTATTTCTCTTTACCGATAGTAAAAGAGCCTGGTCAAGTAACTCAGCTATAGACATGATCTGTGTTGCTTAGATGAATATTTCTGTTTGAATTCCGATGCCTGTCTCATCAGGGACAGTATGTACAGAGGTTATAACTTTGTTATTTTCTTGGATGGGGTTTCCAGTCAGAAAATCCGTAGAGATCTTCACCTGTATAAAGTTGTATGATGAATCTTCTGTTCAATTAGTACCTCAGATGTGTCATGTATCTCTAACGGCATTTGCATTTTTCACGCACTTTTGGGACTGGTGTTGTTAGTTGCTGCTGGATTCCTTTTTTGCCTTCCTTGTATATTTGAAAAAGAGTAAATATTACGCAGTATGACAGAACATGCCAAAATTTGCTGACTTCCTCCTTTCAATCATACATCATGAGAATTCTATATTTCAGATCCTAGATTATGGTGTTTCGGGGATTTTATCTGTCTTGACAGAACTTTGTCAACAAGAAAAGGACTTTGTTTTATCCATCTTGAATCCATATAAATATTTATCTGAAAAACGTTCCAAAAGGGAGAAGGATGTACAGAATGCTTCTACCCTTGACTGCCAACTGTCATCTTATATTTGCAGAAACAGCAGTACAGAGGATGTATTGGCTTGAATGAGTCCTTGATGATATGCTGATTTTATCGCCATAACACTAACAAAAAATGTAGATCACTGTATTCAAAAAGAGAAACCACTATATATATTTTACTAGTCTGTTATTGACAAATCATTTTAATCTGTCGGGGATGATTCTTGGAGATTTTATCTACCAAATTTTCTCCTTTCCTAAATTAATCAATGTTTGTACCCGATGTACCATTCCATCTCAACCGCCTCTCTCTCTGGCACATTTTTTTCTATGATTAAACCAGACTTTCTACTTCTGATCTCTGAGAACAAACATCGAATGGTATCTCTTGCTCTTCTCCAATGGTTTCCATTCTGCATATAGCGTCATAAAGCTTTGAGACTACGTTGTGGGAGAAAGTGCTGCCTGGAAGAAGAGCATAACTTTTACGAGCACAGTATTACCAAAATATCATAGTAACATCAAAAGGGATGAGGAATTCCTGAAGAATCAAAGGGATAGACCAGGAATATTTTTTCCCCCAAATGCTAGTGCATTCCTCAGGGTATTTTTTCAGATTTATGTCAGAAAAGTAACTTGATTTGAAGTTATTATTATTTTCAAAATTATTTTTAATAGAATTGTATTTTCTTTTGTCACTGGATTGCTTCAATGACACTAGTGAAAACACAGAAGTCAAATTCCAGCTCATAATCGTGGGCCAACCCATTCCTGCTATTGAGTTAATTGTGAATATAAGATGATCTAAGTCAAAAATGATATCATCTGATTTTTTTAATTTCCTCTTAACCTTCCTAATCATGGGATTTAAAAGAGAGATTTTAATAATCCTAAGCTTATCAAGAACACAGTAGTGCTGCAAAAATACCGCAAAAAAACCCCCCACCCTTTCTAAACCAGATTTTTATTATATTCATACCGTTTTATAGACAAAAAGTAACTTGTAGGCTCAGCAAGTCTGTATTCTATTAAGACTTTATTTAAAACAACTTCCAAGCTTGATATAATATGGATTTATTAATATCTTTAAGTCTCTAGTATTAGTCCTATAGAAAAAAGATCTTTAGAACTTAAATATATACTAAGGAAAACACTTTTTTTTTTCTATCAAAGTGAGTATAAAAACATATTTAGCTTGACTAAATATGGCCTAATCGTTCCTGGATTTCATGATGACTGAAAAGCTTGATTTCACCAACATTTTTCCTGTCCTCATTTATCAATACACTGCCATTGCAGATTTATGACAAAAATATTTATAGATTTCCTTATTCTTTCTTTTTTTTATTGTTATTTTAACTTTAATTTTTTTCAGAGAACTTTCTGCTTTCATTTTCATAACCAAACATGTCTGATAGTCTGGTTTGTCCTTCCCATTTTTTTAGTTTGTTGTTTGCTTGAAGTTATGCAAGCAAGTAAAATCATTATGACCTTTCCAATAGAGAAAAATTATATAAAAGGTGTATGTTTGTTACAGAAAATGTGGGCAGACTAAAGAAGCTTGAGTATTTAAATATTGCGTTGAACAACATTGAAAGAATTGAAAATCTGGAAGGTAAGATTTTTAAATAGGATATTTTGCCTTTTTATTTTGGAACACTTGAACTGTGACCAAAAGTTGTAAGGTAGGATGTAAGTTATCAGATATGCTTTGTTGATGTTAAGAAGGAATCTTCCTAATGATCCATGTTTCAGTTGTGCTTCTTTATGGCAAATCCTTCCAAAACTGAAATTTTGTGATTGCAGTTTCTTAAAATTGTTTTGATTTTCACTCTTTGCATACTCTTCCACCACTGTTACCATCTCTGACATCTCTACTCTTTATTATCTTAAGTAGTAGATATTTCAGAATTATTCCTGGACCCCACATGGAATTAGTAGTTCCACAACATTAAGACAAATCTCTGATACCAGATAATTAAAATGGTGTGGAGTTGTTTTAATGCTGTCCAAACTCTAAGAAGAGTTTCTCTCATAATTCAGCCATTTTCTTCACTTCAGTAGTTAAGTCTCACATAAGAAAGATTTGCACTGTGCACAGATTGCAATAGCAATCTGGAGTATTTTTGTGGAGTTTTTCCAAGTATTCTTTTCTCTGTAGTTACATGAAGTAATATCTGTTTTATCTCTGCTTAGCCTTTTATCCTGTCAATAAAATGTCGTGTGCAAAGATCTGTCATTTTCCATGATCAAATTCCAAAACTTAGCACCATCTACAAACACATTCTCTATTGTTTGAATCATTAATAGCTTGAATTCTTTTCTTTCTTGACTTTACTTAGGCTAGTAGCTGTAATTTTTAAAATGTCCATCGTGGTAGGAATAGTGACAAAAAATAACTTCTTTTTTTTTTTTTTTCATTCAGCAAGCTGGCTGAAGTCGTTAGTTTAAATCAAATGCAAAAAAAAAAAAGTTAAATGGAAGTCTTTAAAAGTTGAAGAAATAGGCAGTACATTAGATATTTGGCAATTTATTGAGAAACTTGTATTTATTCTCATGCCAGTAAATTTTAAGGTCCTCTATCAGGCTGCATATTTATTACTGTAATTTGTAATTTATTTAGTAGTGAAAGCATTTGGGAGCATATCTTGCAAAAAAATGAATTATTTAAAACCCCTAATAAATCATTTTGAGTTGTTTATTCGCTTTCAGCTCCATTACTCTTAAAATACTTGTGAAATAGACTAGCAAAAAAAAAAAAAAAAAGTTGTGGTTACAGTGACAAGTACAGCAGTCAAGCTCTTGTTTAGCTCAACTTTTTACTATTTTTTTACTATTAGAGCAAATGTTATAGTTCATGGACAGATTTTTATAAAAATCTAGGATTTTTTAAAAAAATATTATTCGAAAAATTATCTTTGTKMCTAACAAACAAACAAACAAACAATGCTATAGTGAAGAAGGACAATGAATGCAGAAGGAAACTTCCTGGGGATTTGAAATTCATCAGTGATAGTTCATTCTTTCAATAAGCCGATTTTCCATTTTATTAGAGGTGTACATTTATATTATGGACAAAATAAATCATGTTTTTTCAAACAGGCTGTGAAGAGCTGAAGAAACTTGACCTGACAGCAAATTTTATTGGTGAACTCTCCAGTATTGAAGTTCTAAAATACAACATACATCTGAAGGAACTGTTTCTAGTGGGGAACCCATGTACTGATTTTGAAGGTTATAGACAATTTGTAGTGGCAACTCTTCACCAGCTGGAAGTAAGATTTTTTACACTATATGTTATTTATGTCCAAATCAGTAACCAGTATTCAGAATGATGCATTTTCCTTTAACAATAGCATTGTTAGCTAAAAATACTAATACAAAACAAACTAAATGTTTGTAGTAGGAACACTTTGCTTACTGCTCTGAAGACACTACCTTCTATTCTGAAGAGCAAGTGATTATGATAAATAAATTGTAATTGCTAGGTTGTTAATTCCCCCAGATGCAGTTGTTAACTTCCTGTTGTTTTCCTGGGAAATCTTAAAAAAAAGCCCTGGAGAAATCAATACATAGTGCAGTTCTATCCTTCTGCTCATTTATTTTTTAAATACATAATATATTTTTAAATTATTTTCATGACTGCAGAAAGTTACCAGGTTGTTGGAATTTTAAGTTTAAATCTTTTGTGAAAGCCAGCAGAAGGATCAGTGCTGATGGTAAAAAAAAGAAGGCACTCACATTGTTTGTAAATAGATACTTAAAAGAATGAGGTTTTGTGAAATGAGTGAGCTTGGCTGATGACTTCCAGAATTATCCTCTCACGGTTTTCCTTGGAGGAGCACTGTCGCTTACCTGACTTCTTAAGGAATACATTCACTCACTTTGTTGGCAACACACTAACATAACTAAATAATTTCCTGATGTTTTCATAAGGTGAAGTCAGATGGACACCAGAAAGGTGTCCTAAAGGAATCATCATTTAGCAGCATCAGACCATTATTGGACAGAGATATTTTATGAAACCAACACAACCGTAAGGGCTGTTATATAATTGTTGCAAAGCATAAGTTACATATAAGCAAACCTTCCCCTGTAAGGCCATTAATTTAAATGTAATACTTAATACTTTTTTTTTTTTTGGGGGGGGGAAATACAGTTAAAGCTATGCTGTGGAGTTCTAAGGACTTTTGAAAGGCATATTACTAGTATAATAGACTCATCTGTCAAAGTGAACCCACTACTGATTTAAATACATATAAAATTTCTCACATACTTTTCTTTTTTCTTTTTTTTTTCTTGTTTGGAAAGTGCTTGGATAGCAAGGAAATTGAACGTTCTGAGAGGATTCGAGCACTTCAAGACTATCCAGAAGTGAAGGAGAAAATCAGAGAACAGGAGAAAGCTTACCTTCTTAAAAGAGCCAGAGAGAAAGAAGATGCTGAAAGAAGGATGCAAGAAAGGAAGAAGAAAAAAGAAAATCAAATGCAGTCTAAGCTTGTAATTGGCAGGTAGACAATAACCAACAGAGTTTTGTAAATAGATACCTCTTTTTTTATTAAGCATTTTGTGTTCCTCTTTAAATATGATCATATAATTCCACTTAAAATCTTTTGTTTGCTTTTTTTTTTTTCATTGATTCTAGACGGACTTTTTTCTTCTCATGCACTTTTATCTGTAATGAAAAATAACTAACTACAGACTTGCAGCAGTGCAACAGAACTTATGTCCTAAATTTACAAGCTAACTTTTGCCAAAATAGCATGACTGATGGCTTCCTTCATTAGGATGACTGAAAACTGCTCTGTAGGGCAATACATCATTTCCAGTGGTTCCGGAGAAAGCAATGGCTCATCCATAATTTCATTTGCTTTGGTGTTATTGTGTGTTAAGAATGAAATAGGATTTTAGAGATCTTTTGAGGTGAGAAAGGCTATGGGATTTTGATTCCTGCATTTCTTTTACATAGTATAGTGAGAGAGTAGAAGAATTTATGTCTGGGATCATCTTTCATTGCAGTTGCCATTCATCTTATTTTTAGTCCAGTAGAGTCTACATTTCATAGAGATGGCTATGGAACTTACTATCATACAAAAGTATCATAAATCTAAAGTTCTGCTTGTATAAATAGAAAATTTCTGAAAATTGCAGATTTGGGCTAGGGCAAAAAAAAAAGGTTCTAAAAACAGCACTTGAGCAGATGTCTAAGTAAAAAGCTATCCTATAAACTTCTAATCTGCTGCTGCCTACTCTTCAGGCAACATAAATATCACAGGAACTAAAGGTTTTCTTTCACCTTTAAATTGTGAAGATATCTGAAAATTCTGTCCTTGAAGTTCATCTGATGAAGTATCTTTAGGCTTCAAAGCATCACCGTAGTGTCACTTCTTAATTAAGCTAATGAAATACATTCTGTCAAAAAATTTCCATTAATAGTAAAGTCCATTGTATTGGTATTCCATTGTATTCCATTGTATTGGAATAATATTCCCTGTGATCTCATATAGCCCAGACTCCCAGTGTGACAATGAAAACCATCAGACAGAAAGAGAGCAACAAACATGGGAAGAAATTGATGATGAAGAAGACAGAAGATTCTGGGAGGAGCCTACACCATATACACCAGAATCTAGATTGGAAGCTCACAGATATATTGAAGAAAGGAGAGCTAAAGACAATACAAGGTATATTTTTGTTTTGATATATTTTTGAAGATGTGGAATCTTGAAGGGGAAAGAGCATCTACCTCATGTTGAATGTCACTGAACACTATGAGCTTCACTTCTTTTTGCCTCTGAAAAAGCATTTATAAAATATAAATAGACTGTTGAATTTGTTCCATTTTCTAAACTATATTCATAGTTCCTGTTTGTTTTTCTTCAAATGGATTATATATATATAAAATTTGTATCATATATATGTGTGTGTGTGTGTGTGTGTGTATATATATATATATATATATATGTATTTTTTTCCTCAGAAGTAGCATTTCAGGCACCGTTTCTGTGCATCTTATTTTTTTTTTTTTTTCACATATTTTATCCAGAATACTCATCTGGAGTAATAAGACTTTTCATATTTTCTATTGTATGCTGAAGATACTTGACCCCAATAATGCTTTAATATTTTTAAGGTTGTCACTGATTTTGTCAATCATTGAGAATCAATGCAGTCACTACCAACACAGTTTTTATTGTTTTATTGTTACTGAGTTTAAGTCAGTTTTATAAACAGAGTAGTACCCCACTGCCCCCACTTTCCTTCTCTGTCCTTCCCATTTTCTATTTCTTTGATATTTGAAATAAGCCAAGAATTTTTGGAAGAAAGCAAATTAAGTTTACACAAATAGATAGTTTCTTTAGAAATGCTTACGTATACATCAAAGCAAATAAAAATATAAATGTGTCTTGAATAGATTTCTTAGAATACACTAGATAAATTTGATATGTTACTATTTGATAGTAATATCAAATAGATAGAATACTCTCTGAAATATAAAAGAAATTATTGCTGATATGACAAAGTATTTGCTCATCTTTAGATGATGATGTTATTGTACAGTTGGACCTGTTCTTTTACCTTTTTGTTCCTGTAATAAGTGGTATCTTCTTTAAAATACCAGATATTACTCAGTCTATTTTTATGCTCTTTTTGCTGTTGAACATAGAAAATGAGAATGTGACAAAATAATTTCTCTTCCTGCTTTGTTAAGGGAGTCAAAGAAGAAAGAGAAGCCACTTCGGACTTTGATCACTGCAGAAGGAAAAGCTTTGAATGTAAATGAGCCTAAGTATGTAAGGAAAACAATGTCATGAAGAAGTAAAGCACAACTAATATCTTTATAGTTGATTTGGTCTAGTATTTCAAGATGCATGGCAATATAAAAATAAGAGGACTGATAAATTCTAATGTGCAGTATTAGTTTCCTACTGAGGAGTGACAGAAGTTATACTAGTCTAGAAAAAGAGTTAATTTTCAGTCATCAAAGTGTTGAAGGGTGTTTATTATCTTCAAATTTGATGATTAAAGAATTTATTTTTCTGTAAAAGGCAGAAGATATTTTACTCTATTCCCTTCTATGATAAGGTTCTCTTTCTTTGAGCATCTTGCTAACAGTGGAAAAAGTTTAACCAGAGTCTGGATGTAGAAGATAAATGTGTATGAATAGCCACTTTAAATGTGGAAAAATATGTCCAAGTACTATTTCTGGACAAAACCTTTCTGTCTTCTGATGACAGTTGGAGACCTGGCAGAATTCAGTACGACATGTAATTCACTTTCTTTGGATGAGATCCTTTCCTTTGACGCTGTGAATGGGGTCATACCTTGTGTCCTGTGTTTTGAATAGGTTTTTCCATCTTACGACTACCTTAGCTGCAAAAAAGTGAAGCTGAAAGTACCATGCTTACGATTAGTATGAGGAACGCTCTCTTTAACTTGGAAGTTTATAAATCCATAAAAATTAAGGGTTTCAAAAACCTGCATTATAAGATCAATGCTTATTTTTCATTGAGGTACCAAAATACGTTTATGACTGTATTTGAGTATCTTTTTTCAAAAATATGTTGACAGAAGCACAAAAAAATCATAGTCATTCAGAATAAAGGTTTTGGTGGCTCTCTAGAAGAAATATGATCCCACTGAGTTCATTATTAACATCTCTACTGTTCATTTCACTGGGGTTTCCTGGATTTGAATTTACTCTGTGGGTTGCCTAAGTAAAGGCAGATCATTGAACAGTCTGTACCAATATGGCTGCAACAAGAATATCACAGCTCTTAATTCAGTGCAGTCTGGCAGAGTTTGCCAAGACAGGAATTAAGAGTTACTACTAAATGGATGCTGCTCTCAAAAAATTTTTGCTTTCTTGTAGAGGTCGAGTATATCACTGTCTTTTTGTAAGTTTACAAAGGAAATAGCTGCATACTACTCAAAAAATGAGGCTACTTCTCTTYCTCATTTCTAGCTGAGCTTCTGCCAAGAAAATTTTGCAATTCTCTTCTCATTTTCACCCTTCATTCCTTAGTGAATTCTCCTCAAAATCTGTATTGTAAGAGATGGGCATGAACAGGAAAAAGAAGGCTATATTTTATTCTTCTTTGCAGTTTCCCTTAAAAACAAAGTGACAGGTCCATAAGCTTTCCCATGGCCTGAATATATCAGAATACAATAAAGAGTATAAATGGCAAATATTTTTATTGCTGAGAAAATTTACCCAAACCTAAAATCTGAGTTAATTTCTGTTATCTGAACCCAAAGTATCAAAGTACTATAATGTTCCTGAAATATCCCATCTAAAATTAAGGCTTTTCACTGTAAAAATCTCATTTGTTGATCTCTCTAAGTGGTTCTTAAGCTGATTTTTTTTCTAACACTCTAGAAGTGTTTGAAGTCCTTATATACTTTACCTCCTTACAGTAACAATAATAGCTGTGGTTTTCAATTTAGGAGGGAAGGGAGGTAAAATTCTTTCACAATTTAAAAACTCATCCAGCAGATCATAAACACTACCTAATAAAATCTGCGTTTAAAAAATGATTTAAAACTTGTAGAAACAAGGATGTTGTTTAAACCATTCTTTACATCAGATCCACACAGCCATATATTTGTGCTACGGACAATTTAATTGTCATAAACAAATATGCAGATTTTTTACATGTTATGGGTTCTTCATTCTAGCATCTTCATTTTTTGCATGAACTTTTGTTCTGATAGCACTAAAAAAGCAGCAAATTTCACCAGCAGGTGTCATTCTTTCTGCACTGACAGACTGATTTTTATTTGTTTTTCTGGGGAGTTGAGTGAGGAGAACAGAAAACCAATTTCAGACTGACCTTGATTCAAATGTCAGTATATTTTTTTTCTGTTTGTGCAGTAGAATTGCAACTCTTTCTAAAATGATAATATGACATATTGTCTAAGTGGTATTCATATTAATTCAAAATTGCTAACATTTTAATTTGAAGTATGCAGTAATGTTTGTGCACTCTGCTTGTATATATCCTGGAGGTGCTTCTTGTCTTATTAGACTTCATTTCACTTTGGAAGATGATGAAGAAAACAACCAATTCATCTTGGATCTTGCTGTTTACAGGTCAGAATTATTTTTTTTTTCCTTTTCCTTTTTGCTGTTCTTAATTTCTAATATCTGGTATTCTAAATATACCCCTCCTTGTTCACTGGGACTTTGCAAGAGTAGAACAAATACAGTATGTAAGAGAATCAGTCTGGAAACCTCTGAGAAAAAAATGGGACTGTATAAACCGGAGACCCTTCAGACTGTTCTGTTCCCCTGAGTAAGCATAGCTTAACAGTCCTTTCTCAAGTTGGTGTTTTCTGTTATCCACATTCAGGCTACCTCTGTACTTGTCCATTTGCACTTAAATAAAATTCCTTCCATTCTTCATTGGCATATTAAGATTATAGGGAATGGGGTTTTATGCCCATTATCTGGCCCAAGAACTGCCACAGTACAGTTTATGACATTCTGCTTAGATTCTTCTTGTCCTCAAGACCAGGTGGCCTTGTCAATAGTGCCTATTGGAAAGAGTCTATGGGTCATATATTCCCCAAGCTATGCCAGGTTGTTTGAAAAAAGTCTGGTTGAATCAGGCCAAAATATATCAAGGGATCCAGCCAACTATTTGAAAGTATAGTACTCCTAGGCAGGACTCTGTACTTGTGCTAAACGCTGTCATGCCCAAGAACTGTTTAGAAACCAACCAGCTTTTTCACCCTTAATAGAAACTTGTAATAATGAAGTTTCTAGTTTTCTAGCATAGAAACACTCTTCATGCTAGGGCGTGCTCTACTTGAGCTCATTAATTTCCCTCAAAACGGAGCTACTCCATTGTTTTTGAATGTTTAAATTGAAAATTGATGAGTTTTCCTAAAATACACTGGAATTATATAGTATATTGATGTACCACTGAGGTGGACTTGACAGAACTTAGGATTTAGAACTATTTTATTTGACATTTTGTCAACACATATGAAAAGCATGTCCTTCTTACAAAGACTTTAAATCCTAATAATATTTCAATAATATTTATTAACTGAAATTACAGTTTGTAACTTACAGTTTGCAAAAGCATAATTAAAGATGCATATAGTCTGAACTGCTTATTTGCTGGATTGTATTCTATGTTGTATTCATTTATTTATATTTTGTTCTAAAGACATCTGGACACTTCTCTGCTTGATGTTGATGTCCAGCCAACTTACATACGGGTACGGGTGAAGGGAAAGGTTAGTGGATTCTTTTTCCTACATTCATTTTGAATTAAAAGTATTGTGGATTTTGTTACTTGTTTTCACTGTTTACTTCGGCCTCTTACAGCCCTCCAATGTGTTCCATTGCATAAGAACTGATCTTTGTTCATTGAAGTTTGATGGTATTTTTTAACTGACTTCAACAGACTTTTTGTCTGAATTTTAGTAGTTACTAACCAAGTACACTGGTGCAAAAAAGAAGCACTTTCCTAGTGGCATTATTTTGGACCACATATAACCTGTGGAAGTGCTAACCAGAAAGAGTACTAAGCCTGAAATAAAATTTGATCCTCTTTTTCTCTCCCTCTCTCTTCTTTTTTTCCCCTAAAAATGTACGTGATTTACCTATGATGACTGCTTACTGGTTACCCTAGACTAGAAGATTGCAATTTTGCGATCTGAAATTTATAGCTGGTAGAAATAAATGAATTTATATATGTGTGTGCATATATATTTAGAAGGGCTTTTCAACTACTAGTCTGTTTTTTCTTTTTTCTTCTCAAAGGTTATAATTTTATATTCATTTAAAAGAAATCAAAGTACTTATGCAGTAAACCAAAATCCCTATTTATATCTATACCAACTGCATAAACAAAACTTCAGAATTGCTTTACATCTAAAGTAGACTGGATAATCATTCTCATTTAATTGCTAATAGAAGTCAAGCATCATTTCATAACCTTCTTTAGAAATGTCACTTCAGGAATGAGAGCAATTCAAGCATATACATGTTCTATACTTGTAAGTAAAAGCTGCTTAACATGCTAATCATTTATTAGGATTAGTAGTAATATAATTTAAATTGAGAGGATTTAAACCTATACTGTGCTAAATATCAAAGTATATGACAGTGATGTTTCTTTATATGTTCTGTTCAGATCACAAAAAAAATAAAGATTATTAATGTTTTACACTTCACTCTTTAATTTTATTTTAGCCATTTCAGCTTGTTCTCCCTGAGGAGGTAAAACCAGATAGCAGCTCTGCTAAAAGATCACAAACAACTGGGCATTTAGTTGTCAGCATGCCAAAGGTATGTAAAATAACTTGGAGAGACATTGTGCAAAGGTACTTGAAGTGTTGGGAGTACTTTGGAGGTCTTTCTGAGTTGTAGGTAGCATCTGATGATGCTCCAAATTTTGCATTGATTTTAATAACTACCTTTATAGGTGGGACACAGAGATGTATGCTCTTCTACCTGTATTGTCAAGATACCCATCATTTTCAGACTCCAGTCTATCAGAGCAGTTGCATTGATATTGCTAATATGTATTCTAGGAAGCTAAATATAATGAATAAACATCAGAAACAACCAAAAGGCCAGTGTGGTCAGCACACTGTGGGCAGTATGTGGGCAATATCAGCAGTGGTTGAGAATGCTAATTTGATATCATCAACTCAATATTCATTCCTTTCAATTATATGATAGAAAAAACAGGTTCATGCAAGTTCTTTCAGGATGTATCAGTGATAAGTCAAACCTAATTTCTCCATTCTCTTTCTTTTCCTGATAAACAGTTATTCTCAAAATAAAGTTTTCAACTAGATAAATTCCTTCACATTCCTTCTGTAGCTGAAAATTTAAGAATACTATTAACTTAAAAATAGACTCCCATATTAAGCTTTCTGCAATACTATGAAAAAACTTCCCTCTTATCAGTAATATAGCAAAAACTAGCCGAATCCTATAAGAATATTTTTCATTTACTTTAGTGAGTTTCTGTTCAAGTCGCTAACCCTTTCACGATTCATCTTACAATCTGTTCATATTTTCCTTTCTTTAAAATGAGAAACAAAATCTCTTTTCTTGCCTTTCTGACCTTGCTATAGCATAAATATTGAGGATAGAAATTTCCAAGTAAAATAAAAGAAAGTAATTCCTTTTCACTTTTTTAAAAAAATTATTTTCCCTACATGTAATTCATTGCAGAATTGTCTTGTTAAGGCAGTCTCCACCAAAATTTTTTGGAAGGTCAGCAAATCACATGCAAAATATGCAACATTTAGTGAAACTAAATGGTGCCAATTTTCAAGTACAGTGATTATACTGTAATAATCTTTTAGAAAAAGCTTAAAAATACTCTTTTCACAATTTCCTTCTATTTTCACAAATATATTAGAGCTTCTGTTCAAAAAATCAATTTCTAAAGTTCTCTAGATTATATTCTTAAGTGTTCTTCTTTCTATTTCCAAATAATCCAAATAGCTGTAGTTTCATAGAATTTATATCAGGAAGCTCTATTATATTTATGTATTCTCTTTTGCTGTGTATCACAGGTCTTCAATTTCATCCAGTTATTTTTTTTACTGAGTCTAAAGTCTTATATTTGGCTACAGTTGCATCTATGAAGTTCGGTTTCTGGGGAACAATTATTCTCATTTGATCTAACTCACTAAGAGATGGATAGTCAACCCATGTCTTGGTGAAGTTCACATATCATTGAAGCATATTGGGATGTGCTTTGCAGATGAGAAAAATAAGAAAATATCCCTTAAAATTTCTCTTGAATTTCCTGTCTCTTGAATAGAGGCAGTAGGACATCTTTTGAGCCAAAGACATATTGAGTGAAATTATATTGGATAATTGCTGCTAGGTGCTGTGGTAGACAAATCCTAATTCTTGCCGAAGTTCCAGGCTCACTTCTTGTCCAGGAGGCCCCGTCCATTGATTGCAGAAACAACAAGTTTGCTCACCATCCTTGACAATGTTCTCTGATGGCAAAGGAAGGAACATTACTCTGATCATTTCTGATCAGAGAAATTAATTACTTTCACAGGAGCAGATTATTATGGGGTATTATTTTACTTGGAACTAGAAACTTTTTTAGGTGTATTAGAAAAGAGTATGTCTAAATCAATTGTAGTGGAAATAGTACAATGGACTTTGGATTCTGTTTCAGTAAAGCAGCTGAGGGAGGTTGTGGTCACTCAAGTCTTTTTATAAGGAATGAAAGAGTTTCATAGAGCAGCACAGACTTTCACATTAATTTCTTCAATTAAAGTGTCTGAACCAGGATGCCAGAACTGAAATACAAGTGTGAAGTACATCATAAGAGATGCACATCTACTGAGAGGATCATAAAAAGTGCATTGTTAAAATGTTACTAAAAAAGACAACATGTATTTGCATGCTTGTATATATATATATATATAAATATATATATAAAATATATAATACATATACACGTGTGTATATATAGTTAAATATAATTTTACATTTCAATAAATATTTTTCAATGTCAATTTTATTGAGATCACTTGGTTAAAATTGCCTTATGCATGTGTTGACTGAGGAAGTATCAGGAAGGGTTAAAACCTTAACAGAAAAAATGTCAGAAGAGAATTTTTTTTTACACTCTGTTTGTTTACTATTTTAAAAAGGTTATTTACATGCTAATGAGACTAAATCTCATTTTTTATTTTTTTATGAGAATTGTGGCTGTGTATTTTTGTTTTAGGCTAATGGAATAATCCTGCCGAAGCAAAAAGTGTCAACTTCAATCAAGACATCTGACAGCAATACACAGCAAAAAAATACAGGAAGGTAATTCCATCTTTCCTTTTCTGGTAGCTTCACTTTTTTTGTACTTTCTTCATTCACTTGCCAGAATTGTGCTACTTATTGAGTAAGTTATTGTTGGGAATTGGAAAATATTGATTTATATAGAGTAAAGCTGTGCAAAACAGCTTTGGACTAATGGCTTGTCTGGTACTTAACAAAGTTATCTGCTGCAATAGCAAAGCCAAAAAAGTGCTTATTTCTGCAATCAGTTTTGTTCTATCAACTCATTCAGAATATTAAACTAGAACATACCAAATCCACATCACCTACCGTGAACTGCATCTGCAGGGCTGTGTAGCCCAAGTCTCAAAAATATTTAGAAAGCAACAGTTTTGAATCTCTCACATGAAGTTTTTGTATCTTTCTCAGGGAGTTGTCACTGCTAAAGTATTATGAGTTGAGCCATTGCACTAATAAATGAGATCAAAAAGCAATTTGGCTAGGTTATATAACATAGCTCCAAACTACTAAATGAAGTGTAAACTCTAGCTCTTGGAATCCTTCAGCCAGTGATTGCCAGAAGAAAGCAAGTCTTAAGGATGCACTATTTGTTATTCTTTACTCCTAGCAAATGTTACAGGCCATCGCTAGAGACAGACATTGAGGCAGAGGGGCACCTGCTCTGAGCAGATACAGACACTATGATTCTAAACTTTTTTCCTTTTTTCTTACTTTAAGCAATGTCATTCATACCAGAACAAGCTATAGTAGTGGGTAAGTTTGTTAAATGCTGATCTAAAGCTGCTTCATGGCATAGCAAAAGGACAAGTTCTTGTGTTTGACTTCATTAGTTTTGAGCACGTAGGAACTTGCTTACTTAAATTTTTGAAGCAAAAATACAAATTTTACTGTTTAGTATTAGAGAAATATACGTTGCAAAAGCAGAGGTGGGAAAGAAGTGTTTTGAATTACAGTTCTTAGTAAAAATAGTAAGTTTTGACCTCTTTAGCTGGAAAATCACTGACTAGAGAAATGTTAAAATTTATTGAATAGTTGTCTCTTAGATTACAGAAGAACATTCATTACAGTGATTTCACTTGACAGCTACAGATATCTTAGCTAAATTCTCCATCAGATGTTTAATCTACTAAACTATGATTCCTTGGAAGGTATTTATAAAGCTTTTATTAATATAGGAACTGCAGATACCATAGTCCTTACTTTACGTGCTCTTACAATTCATCGGGGAGGTAGAAAAGCTGAATTTGCCAGAATTTCACAGGCAAAACTCAAATATAGGAAAGAACGGGCCTTTCTAGAGTCAATTTCAAAAATTTTGAAAGTAATCATTACATCAAGTTGATAATACCTGTCTTATATCCTAATCTTCACACTAATCTTCCATTCTCATGTTGAGAAATAAAAAAGTAGATTAAATTCAAACTGTCTCTAAATGTAAGTTTTCAAACACTTGAATTCTTCCAGTAAAGAAAGAAGCAAAATGAGATGATTCCTTCATCTTTGTTTTTACTGTAATTCTTAACCACTCATCTTGTGAGTAGGATGAGTGGAGGGTGAGGTGGATTGAGAACTGGCTGGATGGCAGAGCTCAGATGGTTGTGATCAGTGGCACAGAGTCTAGTTGAAGGCCTGTAGTTAGCGGTGACCCTCAGGGGTCAGTCCTCAGCCCAGTCCTGTTCAATTTATTCCTCAATGACCTGGATGAAGGGACAAAGTGTCCCCTCAGCAAGTTTCCTGATGATGTCAAACTAGGAGGAGTAGCTGACAGCCCAGAGGGTTGCGCTGCCATCTAGAGGAACCTGGACAGACTGGACTGAGGACAACAGACTGGGCAGGACAGACTGGGGAGGAATAACCACAGGCACCAGCACAGGCTGGGGACTGACCTTCTGGAGAGCAGAAGGACCTGGGCTTCAGGTGGGCGTCATGGTGGACGCCAAGTCGGCCATGAGGGGCAGTGCGCCCTCATGACAGAGAAGGCCAATGGCATCCTGGGGTGCGTTAAGAAGAGTGTCTCCAGCAGGTCGAGGGAGGAAAGAGAGGATTCTGCCCCTCTACTCTGCCCTAGTGAGGCCACACCTGGAGGATTGTGTGCAGTTCTGGCCTCCCCAGTACAAGAGGGATGTTGAGCTGCTGGAGAGATTGCTGGAGAGTTACTGATACGCATTTGCAGATAACACGCACTGATCAAATTTTGAGAATGATTGATGTGTATAATCCTTTCTTAGATTAATGACATGGCCTGATACTAATGACACTCACTGTTAATTAGTTTCTTTTGTATTTAAATGTATTCTGCTAGTAAGCCATAAGCTATTCAAACTCCATAAAGTTTATTGTATTTTCATGAATAGTAATTTATAAAATTTCAGAGCTGTTGAACAAATGCAAGCTATCAGTAGTAATTAAAATACATCAAATCAAGGAAAATATTTTCTACCATGTGACTGAAGCACATACTGAGGCTAATTAATTTTCGTATTTATGCTTTCTTAGCCTTAGAGCTAAAAAAGGCTTTGGAGTGGCAAGCTCACACATCTCAGAAGCATAAGATTGTGGACAGACCATGCTCATTTTGAAGCCTCCCCAGTAGCTACTAATAAAGTAGATCAAGGCCACAGCATATTTCACACATGATACAAAAACAAAGAAACAAAGAATTATTGTCTTTTGGGAATAAACATTTTCTAGAATGTCACCACAAAGTGAATCCACTTCTATTTCATTAAGCTGTCTAGATTAATAAAATATTGAAGAACATCCAGGGTGATGAAATAGGAAGAGCTGTCTTGCATCTCTCTTCCTTATCCATAAAATTCTCCTCTGAATAGTTTTTCTTTGTGCAATTTGTGGGAGAAGGTTATCCAGATTATTAGAACAGGGAGAGTTCTCTATTGCTGGCATAGCAGGAAGGAAAGGAACCTGCCGTGAGGCCCTCTGTGTCTCTCCTCCTCTGGGACAGGAGCGCAGATGAGCGCTGGGTGGTCTGTTCAGGCCCCATCAGAGCTTGATTAGGTGACGCTGGTGGCCTTATGGAAGCTCCCTGGCAAAACTCTTTGTTCTAACAACCAAAGATAGTGTATTCCAGGCGTTCTCCTCAAAAGTATACGGCTAAAATTTAAATATAGTTTGTTTATATATTTTGCATATTTAAATCAAAGAGATGCATTTTTTTCATCTAGCAGTTTTACTTTGTTCCGGTCCTATTGAACTCTTTCGATCTCCCAGGAAAACATGTAGTTTTCTTATGTCTTCGAAGAATGATGTACTGTCTTTTGTAATCTGAAGTTTAGAACTTTGACCCGATGTATCAATCATTATAAAAAAAATTAGTACTGGTATGTACAAATCATGTTGGAATTAGAACATCATTGTACAATTACATTTCCATTTTTCCTATAAACAGTTGCAAATTACTTGAAAACAGATGACTTTTTTCCATTAAAATGTTTTAGCTTCTCTGTTAGAGAAAACCAGTGGCTTTAAATGATGCAAGACAGTAAGTATAAGAATATTAAAAATCTCTGATCATGATGCAATATCTGTTGCCCTATTAAACAAACTGTCCACAACTTTAAGTGAGATTTAAAAGAATATCCAGTAACAGGAAATTCTGACCTTGCTTCAAAATTTGCTCATTATATAAATATTTTTAGGCTTCATAGTGCCAAAATGTAAGAATTAGCTGATACAAGCAAATAAATTAGTAGAATTACATTTTCTGTGTAAATAGAGGTGTATTTCTGCTTTTATAGTTTTAATCTGTTTTAATCTGTAGAGTTTGATAAACAGTTCCTGGGAAAGTACTGAGCTAAAAATGAGAGACAAAAAGAAAGAAAAGATAATTATGCTCAAAATTTGTCTTGCATCAGAGGTCAAACATTTATAGTGTGACAGCAGCAATCACCATCTTTTGAATTAAAACAAATCCTAGAGGCCAAAAATGATATTTCAGTATTGTTAGGCTAAGGTTTATTTTCTACCAAATCTTAAAGACTTCTCTGTTTCTGTGAGTTTCTGGTAACAGTCAATTTACAATTAATAAAATCTCCTATCCCTTCTTTAATTGCACTCAGCAACAAATCTCATATTAAAGTCAACAAGCTTATAAACAGCCTGAAAAATAATGCTGTTAAATTTAACACTGAAATTAAGTATTTTCCATTTGTTTCCATCTTGTTACAGAAGTGGTCGAGTTGAGAAATTAGAAGTGGATCCTAGTAAATATTCATTCCCTGATGTGACAAAGATAATCCAAGAGAAAGAACAAATTGGACAGGGACCTATTAATTTTCAACCAAGGAAGACTACAGAGAATAAGAAGAGTTATGCTGATGTTGAAAATGATGAAGTTCCGCCCTTAATTTGAAATGTTCTCAAATCGTTCCTTTGTATGTGGCCAGTATCCACAAGTTGTTTTCATGACTCGATATGTAATGTAAGCATAATGTATGCTGAGGTGGGAGGATATTGCTACAGTTCTTATCATAAACTTTGTTCAATTTGTGCTTTATGCAGCTTTTCTTGTTAGGATATTGCTTCTATGAATTCTGTTTTCTAGATTGTTTCCTTATTAAGTCTCAAATCAGAATGGGGGTATACAAGTCAGATACTGTCACTGCTGCACCAAATTTACTGTCTAACTTAAAATAGGATATTTTACTGTAGAAAGAGAGAAAAATATATGATAATTTTGACTAAACTGAAGCTACCTGAAATCTCTGTGGATCTTCTTTCTGTCTTTCTGTCTGTCTGTCTGTCTTTCTCCCTATGGAAAGACAGCAGTAAAAGAAACCAGTGGCATGAGAGACACTGCTGTAACCTAGCATACCTCAGTGAAGTTTCCAATATACTGCAGCGCTCCTGGGTATGGAGCCAATATGATGCCAGGCCTTGAAGATGCTGGAGTGGCTAATGATGAGCACCATATGCCAGAGACCTGGCTCTGTGATGCAGCTGGGGGAGATAAGTAAGAGCCATCTTACTCAGACTTCTTCAAAATAGAGTTGAAGCCTATGAATACCTTTGGGGTGAATTTAGGTTGAACCTCAGGAATAGCATTTTGCAGGTGGAGGATCTCAGCAAATATTTCTTGCTTAGGTGGTTGTTGGAATAAATAGTATATAGGAGACCATGACTCAAAACCATATGCAACCAACCTTCACTAGCTCTGTTGCCTACAGAAAAATGGTTTGGAACATATTTGTGCTTGAAGGTCTTTTTTGTCCTTTTAGTTAGACAGCATAAAAGCTATGGTAAAAAATCTCTGCTCCATTGATGTGATTCTTTGTTGCAATGCATGTGAAACTCTCCATAAAGGAACACTTTCTTTAATCCATGCAATCTAGAGCTTACTTACTAAGGACAGAGAATGAATTTGAAACAATGTGGAGATGAAAGAAGCAGGTTTTGCTTTTAACTGAATAGAACAGTATGAGCAAATTAAATGGAGAAAAAAAGAGTGAATATTTTGTGGTTCTATCTTATTCACATCTTTAAGATAGAAAATTAATAAAATGTATTTATTACTGAATCTCTAAAATTCTACTTAAGATACCTTGTTTAAGGAGTAATCTAAATCCAGACAGTGCCCACAGTGCCCCTCAACACACTATAAAATTCATGATGTGTTGATTGACACTGCTACACCTCTAATTATGTAAAATGTCATGAAAAAACTTCAGTGGTTAGAAAGAAAACATTGTCATTGAATTCTGCTGGTTTTAGTCTCTCTGGAGGGCTTCCTGGTTCTCCACAGCTGTTTAATATAACATAAAGATAAATGATCTTTCTTAAAGTGCACTGAAGAGAAACCAAATATATCCATCATCTGAACCATTTTCTTCAGTAGCAATTTGAAAAGGATGTAGGATAAGAAAAGAGTTTCATACTGCTACATATACAGGGAGCTGAAAAAAAAGTACATATATCAAAGACATTAACAAAAGTTGAATTTGGGCAATATATGCTCTATTATGGAATCATTTAAAATTTTTATTTTCCTACCTTGTGCACTGGCTTCATTTTCCAATTTCAGAATAAATTGATCCATGTTATAAACCTCTCAAATCCTGGAGTCTCCCGGGTTACTTCTACTCTGATAACCAGAGTGTATAAATGTCAAATTCTTCCCCAATAGACCACTATTCTGAAAAAATTCTTAATTATTCCTGCTGACTTAACAACAAAATAAGTTGTATCATAATACCTCTTTTTGATGTCACAGAACATTTATATATCCATGAGGACAAATGTAGACCTAGAATGAGAGGCACATTGGGAGCCCATTCAAATGCCTCTATGTAAACGCATGCAGTATGGGGAATAAACACGGGCAATTGGAGATGCTTGTGTGATTGCAGGGCCATGAGCTCATTGCAATTACTGAGACATGSTGRGACAKCTCTCATGACTGGGCTGTGGCCATGGAGCGCTTTAGGCTGTTCAGGAAGGACAGGCCAGGAAGGCGAGGTGGCGGAGTTGCTCTTTACGTGAGAGAGCAACTGGAGTATATGGAGCTTGGCATAAGGGAGGACGGAGCATGTATCGAGAGCCTGTGAGTGAGGATCAAAGGGCAGGGCAACAGGGGCAACACGGTCGTGGGAGTTTACTACAGGCCTCCCGAACAGGATGAGGAGATGGATGAGACCTTCTACAGGCAGCTGCAAGAAGCCTCGCAATCACAGGCTCTGGTCCTTGTGGGTGACTTTAACCACCCTGATGTTTGCTGGGATAATCACATAGCCCGGAGCAGACAGTCCAGGAGGTTCCTCCAGAGGGTTGTGGATAACCTTCTGATGCAGGTGGTTGAAGAGCTGACAAGGGCGTGGGCGCTGCTAGACCTGATACTAACCAACACAGATGGTCTAGTGGGAAACGTGAGGGTCGGGGGCAGTCTTGGATGTAGTGACCATGAGATGTTGGAATTCACGATCCTGCGTGGAGGAAACTGGACAAGAAGAAGGATTTCAGTCCTGGACTTCAAGAGAGCCAACTTTGACCTCCTCAGGGAGCTCCTTCGAGAAATCCCCTGGGCCAGGGTCCTAGAAGGAAAGGGAGTCCAGGAGAGCTGGCTAATATTCAAGCACCACTTTCTCCAAGCCCAGGATCGGTGCATTCCTACAGGAAAGAAGTCAAGCAAGAGGGGCAAGAGACCTGTGTGGATGGGCAAGGAGCTGCTTGGAAAATTTAATGAGAAGAAAAGAGCATATGTAAGGTGGAGGAAGGGCCAGGCCACATGGGAACAATATAGAAACATTGTCAGGGAATGTAGGGATGCGACGAGGAAGGCCAAGGCCTGCTTGGAATTAGAACTAGCGAGGGACGTCAAGGATAACAGGAAGGGCTTCTACAAATACATCAGGAGCAAGAGGAAGAGTAGAGAAAATGTCGGTCCGCTGCTGAATGGGGAGGGTGTGTTGGTGACGGAGGATGTGGAGAAGGCAGAGTTACTAAATGCCTTCTTTGCCTCAGTCTTCTCTGCTTGGGCTGGTCCCCAGGAACTACAGAGCCCAGATAGGGCTGACAGCTCTCAAGGGCAGCCCCTTAGCGTCTCAGACACTAGGGAAATGAGAAGGGACTGGAGAGAGGAAGACTTGCCCAGAGTAGAGGAAGATTTGGTTAGAGAGCACCTGAGGAAACTCAACACCCACAAATCCATGGGCCCCGATGGGATGCACCCCAGAGTGCTGCGTGAGCTGGCAGATGTCGTAGCCGAGCCGCTCTCCATCATCTTTGAAAGGTCCTGGAGAACGGGGGAGGTGCCGGAGGACTGAAGGACTGGACTGGAGGAAAGACAGTGTCAGCCCCGGTCTTCAAAAAAGGCATGAGCAATTACAGGCTGGTGAGCTTGACCTCGGCCCCTGGAAAGGTGATGGAGCAGCTCATCCTGGCTGCTGTCTCCAGGCACATGGAGAAGAAGAAGGTGCTCAGGATTAGCCAGCATGGATTCACTTACTTAGTCTGGTTGGAGGTCTGTGGTTAGCGGTATCCCTATGGGCTCAGTCCTCAGTCCGGTCCTGTTCAACTTATTCAATAACGACCTAGATAAAGGGATGGAGTGCTCCCTCAGCAAGTTTGCTGACGATATGAAAWTGGGAGGAGTAACTGATAGTCCTGAGGGCTGCGCTGCCATCCAGAGGGACCTGGACAGACTGGACAATGGGGCAACGAGTAACCTCATGAAGTTCAACAAGGGCAAGTGTAGGGTCCTGCACCTGGGCAGGAATAACCCTAGACATGCCTACAGGCTGGGGACCGACCTCCTGGAGAGCAGCCCCACAGAGAGGGACCTGGGTGTCATGGTGGACGACAAGTTAACCATGAGGCAGCAGTGTGCCCTTGTGGCCAAGAAGACCAATGGGATCCTGGGGTGCATTAAGAAGAGCATTTCCAGCAGGTCGAAGGAGGTGATTC
The DNA here is from genome assembly GCA_003342815.1 of Eudromia elegans. Classification (NCBI taxonomy): domain Eukaryota; kingdom Metazoa; phylum Chordata; class Aves; order Tinamiformes; family Tinamidae; genus Eudromia; species Eudromia elegans. Next base: position 2,835,732 of record PTEX01000094.1, read on the forward strand.
TGCCCCTCTACTCAGCCCTGGTGAGGCCGCACCTCGAGTACTGTGTGCAGTTCTGGGCTCCCCAGTGCAGGAGGGACGTGGAGCTGCTAGAGAGAGTCCAGCGCAGGGCCACAAAGATGATTAGGGGCCTGGAACATCTGCCCTATGAGCAAAGGCTGAGAGAGCTGGGCCTGGAGAAGAGAAGCCTGAAAGGGGACCTGATCAGTGTGTATAAGTACCTCTAGGGAATAAGAGAGAAGGATAGGGCTGGCCTCTTCTCAGTGGTGGCCAGCGATAGAACTACAGCAAACAGCCACAAATTGAGGCATCAAAAGTTCCACAGGAACTTAATTTCTTAACAGTGAGGGTGACAGATCCCTGGAACAGGCTGCCCAGAGAGGTGGTGGAGATCTTCAAAATTCTGCCTGGATGCCACCCTGTGCCACCTGGTCTAGGTGACACTGCGTGTGCAGGGGGGTTGGACTATATGACCTCTAGAGGTCCCTTCCAACCTGATATCTGCCTGCACTCACAGATGCACACATGGAAGCTGCTGGAAGGCTTATTATCAGTTACACATTGGAATAAACAATTTTGACAGGCATGTCTGGGTGTGTCTGATGTTTTCCTGAAGATGTCCGGTTTTCAGACTCCTGGAAGGCCCATTTCAGCCCTCCTCATCAAGCTCCGTTTACCTGTAGATCCTTCTTGTTGCACCACAGCAGAGATCCTTGGATCTTATAACAGCTGCTCAGTATGGCACTGAACTTCTGCTGCAGTGTTATCACGCAGCGTAGTGTCTTGCTGAGTGTGCCATGGGACTGAGCTGCACATGACAGCTGTGCATCAGAGCTTGAAGGACATGCCGAGGTTCACGCGAAGTGTTGGTTGCCGAGAGTACATTTCGTGCAAGTGTAATTAGGCAGAGGTAGGAAGACAGACTTGAAAAATATGGGATCTCAATTAAAATAAACTGATTGCACATGTCCAAGTAGAAACTACACGCTATACTCCCCTCACGTCCCCAGCCATCATGGAGGGATCCCAGTGTCATTAAGCCTTGGGGATGCACACGACTGCCCTGGTTTCCTCTCAACAGGCTTGAGCGGGCAGGCGGGCTGAGCCGCTGCAGGGCAGGAGATGAGGCTGGAGATGGGGCTGCCCAGCCTGGAGGTGCCGAGGGGCCTGGCCCAGCTGGAGCTGCTCCCGCAGCCAGAGTGCCAGCGCAGGCAGTGCTGGGCAGAGTGCTCAGGGCAGCATCGCTGCTGCCGAGAGCAGGGCCGGGAGAAGAGGGACATCTTCAGCTCCATGCCTGTGATCCCCACCTGACGGGCTGTTGTGATTGAGAGGAGGGTGACACTGAGGAAGAACAATCACTCTTGACTCRCACWRCACAGTGCAATGTTTATTGCATGTTTATTGCCCTGATCCRAGGTGCTCAGCGACATTGGCCTCAGTGGGGGGCACATTACTGGTGGCTCTGCACCGTGCTGAGCTCTCCAGTGCCCCGCAGCAGCTCCTCCTGGTTCCTCACCTCCAACAAGTTCAACCAGAGCACAGCCAGCATGAGCCGGGGAGGTCCCCGCTAGCCACAACCCTCCCCCAGGTCCCTCAATGAGCACCAGGCCTGAGTTTGGCCATTGTGCCATGTCTCAGGCCACCTCCTGCCTGCTTGTCCCATCCGCTCTTCCTGAGGTGGCTGAGGATCTTGTTATGGATGATGMTGCTCAGGGAGCTGTAGCTGCTGCCACCAGGAGCAGGGCCAGAGGAAGGACTTCCTGCAGCTCTGTCCTGGTGGTCTCTGCCTGCCTGCCTGGTGAAGGCAGCTCGTGTCCTGCTGACCCTTTCCCCAGTGACAGTGCTCTCGAGTCCCACTCAGAGTGTTGCACTGATGTTTATTGCATCACTCCGAGGGGACAGGGACGCGGGGCTCAGTGGGCACTGCCCAGCACAGCCCCCGCGCATGGACTGAGCTTTACAGCTGCCCACGGATGTCTCTCCTGGCACGGCGGCGCTCCCTTCTCCTCCTAAGGGCGGCTGCGCATCTTCGGAGCCCCCTGCCCAGCGCTCGGAAGCCCCCACACGCGCATCCGGGACAGAGCAGGGAGCCCAGCGCCGCTCTCCAGCGGGTGCCGGCTGCAGGAGGAGTGGGAGATTCGGCATGCGGGTCCCAGAGCTGCACAGTGTCCCAGCGCTGGAGGCCVGGGGCTCCCGAGGGCTCCTCGCTGCCGGCACTGCTGGTGGAGTCGGGTGGTGATGGAGGCCGAGTGGTCAGCAGGATAGGCGCCTCGGTGCGCTGTAAGATGGACTTGCGCACCATGATCGGGGACCCGTCCATATGAGGCTGCTTGGGGAGGCAGTCGAGGAGCTCGTGCTCCTCGCCCGCCCCCAGCAGCACCACCTGATCAGCCCCAAAGCGCTCACAACAGTGAGGTGGGGGTGCCCCATGCGGCTCTCCAGCCATGGCGACATCTGTGCCTGGGCACCTGTGAGGGAGAAGGGAAGTGAGGAGGGAGCGCGGGGCTGCCTGTTATCTCCAGCAGGACACTTTGGTGCTCCACTTACCCAACCGGCTCCTTCCCTGAAGGTTCCTCCGTGACGTCCATGGGGGTTGTGGAGGCTGTGGGAGAGGAGACCCAGAGGCGGTGAGTGCCGTGGGCACCTCTGTGCAGCCTGGCCGGCAGCGGGGTGGGCACCGGCAGCGGGGTGGGCACCGGCATCGGGGGTCCTGCTGTCACAGACTGGGCCGCTCACCTTGGGACTCCTCCACACTGGCATGGCTGTCCAGGCTGCCAAGGCTGCCAAGGCTGCCAAGGCTGCCAGCAGCCGCCACAGGCCCCTGCAGAGGCACAGGGTTAGTGGGGAGCAGCCGTGGGGCACCCGTGGCTAGCACTCGGCAGGGCTGCATGGGAAGGGAGGGAGCGTGGGTGGGAGGCAGCCTGAGCACCCTGCACACCTACCTGGGGCCAGCGCAGCCTCATGCCGGGCACCAGTGTCACGACCAGCAGGAAGGTCGTGAGGACACCGCACACCATGGGGACGTAGAGCAGGCCCAGGAGCACGAGGCTCCCTGCCAGGAGCGCGCACACGGCCGGCCCGCGAAGCTCCATGCCGCCGAGGCGACGGGGCCTCGGCGCGTGGCCGAGCGCCACTCCTGTGCCCAAGTCCTGCTTGCAAAGGGCAAGGAAAGCCCTGCTGGTGATAGTGCCCCCCTGGCAGTGCTCCTTGGGCTGCCAGCCCCAGGCCCAGCAGCAGCCACAGTGCTGCTCRGCAGCTCCCGTCCACCTCCCTCCTGGACCCCTGCTCTGGGACTCACCCTTGGCACGAGTGTCCACACCAGAGGAGAAACCTGGCTATCAGCCACAAGAGCAGAGGGGTGAAGGCCACCGAGAAGGAATCTAGAAAGAGAAAGGTGCTGCATGCTCGCTCCCCGTGCCCTCTCCAGTGCCCGCTGCCCAGGTGGGATTCCCACAGCCGCGCCAGGACAACCATCCTCTGCAGCAAGTGCCCATACTCATCCCTAGGGTTGTGGTCTTCGTTGCGAGGACCTTCCCCTGACTCTGGGTCTTGTCAGGGGCATTTTGAGGCAGAGGTGGCCCATGCATGCTGCAGCCCAAGCAGGGACACATCCCCTGGCTCCTGCTCCCACTGTCAGGGCAGGTGCTGCCCCGGAGGGAGCAGGAAGCAGTGGGTGGCTCTGGGGAGGCTGTCGAGGACAACAAGCGCTGTGAGAGCAGAGAGGCTGGGGAGGCAGCCCAGGAGCCGGCTCTTACCCCGCTGCCTCGCTCCCTCGTCTCAGGACACGCTCCTTGTCCGCTTGCTCGCAAATCTGCTCGCTCTGGACAAAGAGACGCGAGAGGCTGCTCCAGCACCACCTTTATAAGGGGCTGGAATTGTGATGCGATGGCAGCATCGTGTCAACAATCCTGGGCCTGGTGACACCCCGGCCCAGCATAGTGATGCAACAGCAAGGTCATGTTGAGAGCCCTGAGCCTGGTGCTGCCCCAGGGACCGGGCTTGTGATGTGGCCATGTCATGGCAGCACTCTGGGTCTGGTGACACCCCAGTGCTGCACTGACACGATGGTCACCCACACATTGACAATTCCCAGCAGGGCAAGGAGAAGGCCAAGGCAGCTCCAGGAGTACAACCCCAGTCCCACCAGAGCCCCATCACAGCCAAGCCCATGCACCAGCCATGGCCTTTGCCTGGAAGGGCAGGACTCTGATACCTGACCATGCAGGGAAGGCCAGGAGGGATGGGACACCACATACTTTATTTCTCAAACATGTCCTGCACCCATCAGCGCTGTCTCTGTCTGCAGATACCATGTAAGGAAGGAGATTTGGGCAGGAAAATGATGGGACAAAGATGCACCTCCTGATCCTCCCTGACCCAGTAGTTACTACGAGTGCACATGATCAGAGAATCACGGTATCAGAGAATGGTTGAGGTTGGAGGGGACCTCTGGAGATGAGGTCCCGCACTGCTCAAGCAGGGTCACCTAGAGCACTTTGCCCGCGTCTGTATCCAGATGGTACTATTTGGACAAGGAAAGAGTTTCCACAAGCTCTATGGGCATCTCTTCCGGTGCTCTGTCACCCTCACAGGCAGGAAAAAAGCCTCTCCTCATGTTCAGATGGACCTTTCTTTGTTGCAGTTTGTGTCCATTGCCTCTTGTTTTATTGTGTTACACCACTGAAGAGTTTAGTCCCATCCTCTCTACACCCTCCCTTCAGATATTTAAATGTGCTGATGAGATTCCCGTCTTCTCCAGGCTGAACAGSCACAACTCTCTCAATCTTTCCTCCACATCTCTTTTGCCCTTGTGAGTTCACTGCCACACACACAGGATTGCAGATATGGCCTCAGCAGTGCTGAGCAGAGGGGCAGAATCCCCTCTCTCCACCTCCTGGCAATGCTCTTCCTAATACACCCTAGGAGACCATTGGCCTTTGGCCACAAGGGCACATGGTTGCCTCATGGTTACCTTGTTGTGCACCATGATGCCCAGGTCCTTCTCTGCAGAGCTGTTCTGCAACAGGTTAGCCCCTAGCTTGTGCATGAGGTTATTCCTCACCAGGTGCAGGACTCTGGAATTTCCTTCACTGAATGTCAGGAGGTTCCTCTTGGCCCATATCTCCAACCTCTCAAAGGCCTTCTGAAAGCCCTGAAGTCTGTGACTACAGGTGCCCCAATCGTCTCTATGCACCTGAGCAAAACTCCGTGTGCTCCCTTTTTGCCATGTCTCGAAGTCACTGAGATTCAAAGGCAGCCTCATTGTCATGCCCACACTTCCCAGTCTTGCTATTGAGGATGTTATAGGTGACAGGGTCCAAAGCCTTCCTGAAGTCAAGGTAAACAACATCCAGTGCTCTCCCCACATCTATCCAAACAAGTAGTCCATCGGAGAAGGCTGTCAGATTGGTTAAGCTTGATTCCTCCTTAGTGAATCCATGCTGTGTATTACCTTCCTGACCTCCACATGCTTACAGATGACAGGCAGGAGGAGCTGTTCCATCACATGTCCAGGGATGGAGTGATTGGCCTGTAGTTTCCTAGTCCTCCTTCATGTCCTTTTTGATAACCAGCGTGACGTTGGTTTCRGTCAGTCCTCAGGCACCTCTCCTTGTTCTCCATCACCTTGCAAAGATGAGAGTGACTTAGCAATAACATATGCCAGCTCCTGCAGCACTATTGGGTGCATCCCATCTGGGCCCATGGATTTGTTGACATATCTACCCTGACGGTCCCCAACTAAGCCAAAGTCTTCCTTTCTCTAGACTTCTTCTCTTSTCTCAAGGGTCTGGGATTCACAAGGGATGGTCAGAGCAGTAATTAAAATAAACTGATTGCACATGTCCAATGTATAGACTCCTTAGGACTTAAAATTAAGAAGGTTGAACTGGGATGAATACATGGAAGGCATAACTAAGTTGTGATGCTTCCATAAAATACCTCATTGAAATGCTTTGCTGCTAGGCAGTGCCTTGGCGCCACGCTCAAAGGGCAAAGAAAAAATAAAAAGGGACTTCTGCTAATCTACTAAATATGCAGAGCTATCAAACAAGAAATATGTCACTATTCACCGAGCTAGTAACACAGTCTAATCCATTGCAAGGCTGGGATAAATGTGTCTTCGTTTTTCCATATTGCTGGCATCTCAATTTTAAAGAGATGATATATTTTTATATGTTAGAAAGTCAAACTCTGGCTGATAAGCCATTGAGTGTAAATAATATGATTTTAACAAAGAAGAAGTTATAAGTAAGCGCCGTATGATGCATACCCTACCCTCCGGCTTCCCCCAGCAATATTTTTAACTCTCAAACTAACTAGACAAGCATAAGCAACTGATTTGCCAAGCATTTAACAAGTTTTACATCACAGTAGTTTATTTACTATGAGCTAATTTAATCAAAAAGTCCTAAAGATCTTCCCTTCCTATCAAAGAGCAGGGATAAAAGAGTGAATGCTGCGTGCTATGGATCATCTACAGTGCTGTACACCAGCTCACTCCACTGTTTGAAGAGCTCAGGATGAGACACCTGCTCTCTGAGACTCCCTTGGTCGCTACCTGCTAACGGGTACTACAAGTAACCAGCACGCTACAAACTTCCCTCAGCTTTCCGTTACAAGCCTTCACTGAGGCCTAAGGCAGAAGGTGAAGTGTCATCGCTGGAACATGATGCTATGAACATTGCAGTGAGAGGCTTGTGACGAGCCATGAACGTTTAATCAAAGCTCTGCCTTGTTTATAACCTCCAGCATGAACCACCTGGAAGTTATTCATACCAGTCTACCCACATCTTCCCCACCTGCAACCTTACTGCACATCTCTAGCCTCAACACCTTGCAAGGGGATTCCCCAGGATGGGTGCACTTGTCCTTCAGGCTTTAGGATCACCTCTGACAAGACCTTCCTCCCTTACGTTTGTTCTCTGGACTCTTGTAGGAGATATACTGATTTTTTTTTTTTCTTTTTCCCTCAGAGAATACTCATATCCTGTCCTTCCAATGACATACAGAGTTTTGTTTTTTGGGTTTGTTTGGTTTTTTTTTTTTCTTTTTTCAAATTAATGCCAGCACAAAGTTAACATCAAATTAATTAAGCAGATGATGGATGTCTTTCTTTTCAGGTTTCCATTCCCTAAAACCCTTGATTATGTCTCAAACAGAAAAGTTTTCGTGATGAATGTCATCAGGAACTGTATTGTTAGGTGCTTCAACTTAATAGTCAAGGAGTAATGGCTAGAAATAAACAATCGTATTGGTTATGAAACTTTGTTGTTTGGGTGTATGAACATATATTAAGTAAATGTATTCTAGGCTGTGTTCCAGTACTGGCTCATCTCTTCTCTTTTTCTAGTGAAAAGTCATAAGATATTGGATAAGGAAGAATAATTATTAGCGTTTATGTGCATTAGAATTCCCTTAGCTAAACATGGAAATAGCAGAGAGAGATGCAGCAAATTGATCCATTTCAGTTCATTTTGTTGTTTTAACAAGATCTGAGGAAATTCAGAAAATCTATTTCATTTTTTTTTCCTCTCCAAATCATTCTTCTTGGCCACAGAGAGGAATATGCAGATTTCCAAAACATTTTGATAGCAAGCTTCATAAGTTGTTAAAGATGGTATGGAGCTATCAGAAGAAATTAATTATAAAATATTATACAATCAAGTGTAACACAATGTCTGATTTTTTCCACATAAGACATTAGGCATAGATTAATACTGAGGTGTTAGAGTTAGGAACCTATAAAGTATACAGAAACTTTATGGAAAATTTTTTGGGACATCCTATCTCTTGATATTGACTATGAGGACCACGTCACTTAGAGTTAGATGACAAAAAGACACTTATTTGTGCTCTGAAAGAGCACTGATTTTCTCCAGAGTCAGAGGAGGGGCAGGGATTAAAGCTCATGCTCTTAAGAAATTGACATTCTAACCACATTTTCTTCTTTATAGAATCATAGAATCATAGAATGGCTAGGGTTGGAAGGGACCTGTAGAGGTCATCTAGTCCAACCCCCCTGCACACGCAGGGTCTCCTAGAGCATGTGGCACAGGGTGATGTCCAGGTGGGTTTTGAAGATCTCCAGAGAAGGAGACTCCACCACCTCTCTGGGCAGCCTGTTCCAGGGCTCTGTCACCCTCTCTGTTAAGAAATTCTTCCTCAAGTTCCTGTGGAACTTTTGGTGCCTCAGCTTATGTCTGCTTTTTTTTGTCTTGGCTATAGATGAGTTGTCTTCACAGGAAAATAGTTGCTAAGTCCTAAGATTTTAGTCCTAAGATTTTAGTATCTGCAGGGTAGGAGCCAGCACTTCCTAGACCAAGAATTTCTCATGCTTTGACATTCCATTGACACATTTGATATTAAGTCTGTGTCTTGGTAGATAGAGCAACTCATGTGGGTCCAGACTTATGGCTACCTGTGAAAAGCATAAGCTTGCCTCAAAAAAAAAAAAAAAAAAAAAAAAAAAAAAAAAAAAAAAAAAAAAAAAAAAAACAACAAAACAAAAAAAAACCCACAGAAAAACAATCAAAAAGAGGTCTTTATTCCAGTGGAAAATAAAACATTTCAACTAGGAAAAAGTGGAGTATGTTTATAATCAGAAGAGCACACTCCTCATACCAGAAATACTGACTCAGAGAGCAAACAGACGAAGAGTCCCACTTCCCAAAGCAGCCTGTTAAGCTATTCACACAATTTTTATTTCATGCAAACACTTCTGCTCGGCAATAGCTTTGCAACTTCAGGGACTACACTTCATGTGAAAGTAAACCATGGAAGCTTTGCAGTGGAAATTGTGAGTGTGTTGGACACTCGTGGTCAGAGTATTACAGTGCTCTCTGCTGTCCTTCTCCGATGCCCACTGGGCTGGACACGAGCTTTCCTCCTTTACTATGTAGGCATTGATTTGAAGGTCAGCAGGGATCTTTAGCTCATCAGATTTGATTACCCATTTTAATACCACATATTGCTCAGGGCCAGCAGCCATCAAAGCACTATGTAGAGTGATCTTGGCCACAGGGCTGTTCTCTGTGACCTGTGAGTTCATTGAGATCCTCAGAAGAGCAAAGAAGCCGTAACAGAGGGAACAGCCAACAGTTCTCTCCTTCCCAGGCCTTGTTACGGACTAAATGAAGCACTTGACAGGCAATGTTCAATGAAAGGCAATAGAACTGGCACAGTAAGCAGACACAGCAACACCTGTGTTCAGATCTGACAAACACAGTTTGCACAGTGCCTGAGTAGATGCATTAGCTGCCAGACCTTATATCTGAGGGTAGATGGGAGAAGTTTGTATATATGCCATGCAAGACATATGGGGTAAAAGTCTGACCTATGGAGGTCATGATGATTCAAGTGGACAAGAACCTTTCTGTTCAAAATTCTGGAATGGAGATGCAGTTGGATTCTTGACATCTTGAAATGCACATAATGGAGGAAAACATTGATAAAACCTGCCCAAATTCATAAGAATTCAGGCCACAGCTCTTTCTCCCGACTGCTGTTCCCAAGTTCACTGATGTATTCTCTACTTCTCTTTGAAAGGGCTATATTTAGGCTATAGCATCATACTTCACAAATGAAAATCACACTGAGTTTCTTAAGTAAGGTCTAAAAAACTCCTGCATTTTTATGGCTCACCATATTTCTATATTACCCGATCAGGGTATCCAACGGTAAACTGTCAAAAGCACGAATCATCTGACAAACTACAGTAATAAATTTAGTAGAGCCACTATAATTGCCTTTCCCCAAAATGCCAGTGAATATGATGAATATGGTAAAAYTCCTCAGTGACTTCTTTCTGTTTCCCAGAAAGATGCATCACATGCAGATATTTGTTAATTGTGATAGAATTGAATGCATGCAAATGATGTACAAAGTGGGTCTACTCAGATCAACCCTGCAGACTGCTGACATGAAAGTGGCACGTTCTTTCAAGTTTTAGAGGAACAAGAGAGCATTCAGTTCTTTCCAGTTGTAGGGCAGAATAAGAGGCCTTTACCATTAAAAAAAAAAGAAAAGAAATAAAAAGAAAATTTTAAATGGATCCCTAGAGATAAATCTAAATTCCACACTACCAGCTATAGGAGAACTTTTTTGCTGGAATGATTTTCCAATTGAAAAAGACATTTTTGAAGAACACTTAGACTTTTGTGGGAATGAACATGCTGTTGTCCGGTACCCACCTACAAACTTTCCTCATTTTACTATCAGGAAGTGAAATAGACAAAACTTCCTGAAGGATTTTTGTACTGTGGTGCCTCAGCACCTTCTGCCTCCTCCTGAACTCAGATCCACTCCAGCTCTCAACTTGGCTTTCTGTGGAGAAAAGCTGGATGTAAAGTGAAATGTGTCTATTTTATATATTTTTTTTTTTTGAATAATACTTTTTAAAAAAAATTTCCTTAATATTTTGTTTTGGTTTCAGCTTTAGTTCTGAATAATAAGAAATTCAGTTTTATTGCACTTGCTATTTGTATATACCCACCTCACCAAACGAACATCAGTAGGAACTCATGATCCTATATGTTCAAATTTAAGTTCCTCCACGGGAACTCAATTCCTCCTAAAGGCAGAGTCTGAGCACTTTCTGAAAAGCAGGTAAAAAACACAGCCCTCTTGAGGCACCACAGATTAGATATCAAAAATGGAAGCAAAAGAAATCACTTGTTACTTTGAAGCTTTAATATCAATATTTCAGCTGACAGGAAAAAAAAATAGTGAGCATGTGGAGAAGGATGTTCTAGCCGACATAATGCACTCAGGTTTTCAAAAGGCTTTTGACAACGTTGAAGGAMTATGAAAGGAACTAGACTGTCATGGAACAAGAAGGAATGCCATTTCATGGATTAAGAATTACTTACAGACAGGAAACTGAGCAGGAATGCATGATCAGCTTTCAGAACAGAGGAGAGTTATCTGTGGATGCCTCAGAGAGACATGGGCTCAAAGTTGAGCTGCTGAACAGCTTCCCAAATGATCCAGAAACAGAAGAATAATGAGCTGACCATATTTACTGAGATAGATTTTAGGGCAATAAAAAGACTTAGAGCAGCCATATCTCAAACTGTCTGAGAAGAGTTGCAAAAATTACTCAAAATCCCGAGTGGTTGAGTGACTGAATGAAGCCAAAACTCAGTGTCCCCAGATGCAAAGGAGAAAATATGCCTACAGAATATAGAACGAAGTCTTATAACAGATTAAAAGTATAGGTGATACAAAAAAAAGAAAAAAAAAAAAAACACTAGACAAATTCATGGAGGATTGTTCCATCACAGACATGCCCCTTTAGGCCTCTCTTAGGCCAAAATAACTTTCATTTGCTAATTGCCTGCAATCATACCAGGGAAAGATCACAATTTCTATGTTTCTTATACAGAAAGGGGTCAATACTTCCAAGCAGGGTAAGCAAAATTCAATTCTGACTCCATCAGAATGAGAGAGAAGGGAATGGACTAGGTTGGAGTGTGCAAAAGAACTGCAGCCCTGGTGCATCCTCACCCAGAGGATTAGGATGTCCCCTCCGTGCTCCACACACAGAGCTATGGGCCTTTTTTTGCACTGTGCTGGCCTATGAGGTGGCCAGCTTTGTAGTGAGACACACCTTGGGCTGGATAGATTCCTGACCTGGCCTCCTCTGTCATTTCTCACATAGATGGCTATGGGTCATTGCATAACAAATTTATCAGCATGACTTCTGAACATCCGAACTGCTGAATTAAGTGAATGAGGTATGTCACTTTATGTAAGGCTCACCATTTATCTGTTAGAAGAGGATAAAGATCCTTTCCTGTCCATGACTTTCTGGAACACAGAAAATTTAAGTGTCAGTGAAGCTGAGCTATGTGTGGAAAGTTCCCAGCCCTCCTCAGGGAGCTAGAAGAGACTATAAAATTCAGGAAGTTCAAACCTTTATGAGAATTTGCAGGGTCTAAGTTACAGAGTCTCTGTTTGCATTGCCATTGTGCAGACTGATTCCTTGTGGATAAAACCAAGCTGAGAAATGTTGCTGAGGAGTGTGTGAACAAGGATGTGAACAGTAGGAAATGGGACACAAGTTTGGCACACAGGAATGAGCGAAACTACAGATGAGAAACATCAGTCATTTGGGGGTGATTTCAAGTCTATTTGAGCCCAGACCAATCTTTGAGGAATATGGTGACAACAGCTATAAGTCTTTCTCTCTAGAAGATAAGACAGACTTGGGTGGTCTCTTAGTGGCCTTCTTGAGACAGTCTAACTTTCGTGTTTTGTGTTGTATTTACCCCCGAACCTACTGAAAAATTCCACTGTTTAGCTCAGGAGGAGTCATCTGCTTTGAGATGAAGTTAGAGGCATCAGAGGGATTCTTTTTCCCATCCATTTTACTTTCACATTGAAGCACAGGCAGTTTTTTTCCTAGATCCTAGAACCACATGGACCCATTGCTGTACCTGGTATGCACAAGCACAAAATAGGGAGGCATTTCATAGCACAAGTAGTGGAGAGGACACTTTTACAGGTGTTTATACACAAGTGCTCATTCCTTGACAAAATTAACACTGTTTTAGAGCCTCTCTCTCAACCTGAAAATAACTCCAGGCCAAGGAATYCTACAGAAGGTCTTCAAGTCATGGAAGAAAACCTAGAATCTCAGCCTGTGTGATCCCTGCTGTGTATTTATTTTCCTGACTGAAGAGTCCAGGAACAAATTTAAGGTCTGATATCTCAAGAGTTGGCAGGGACTGAAACTAATGCACTACATCATATAAAAGGCAGACATCTCTGCATCTAATGGTAGAGAGTAATTTGCTTTAATCTTGTGATTCAGATATTATAGCCATCTTATTCTCAGTAATGCCTTCCCTTCCATTTCAATCCCAAGATGATTTAAATGGTCATTTTTGCCAGCTGACCTTGACTCCTGTACAATGATGGCCTCAAATGAACTGATGCTGCAGGAAAGAAGAAAGAGTGTGTCTATCAAAAGAGCATGACCTAACATGAATCAGTGATGAGATATCAGAGTTGGGCTCACCCTGGGAAAATCATTTGACTGAATAACTAACTTCCACACCAAATGTTTCCCTACCACTAGAAGCAAATATTAAAGTAAGTAACCCCTTTGGAACAAGCTTTAAAAAGCTTTAATTAGTCACTAAACCTTTTAAATGCCTCATTAATTCTAGTTTTGATTAGCCAGGTTGTTAAGTGTCTGCTGTCAAACACTGATAAGGAGGGAGAATTTACTTTACAGATCACAGTCATATAGTTATATCTCATTGCAGCCGATAGAGTGTCGTAAATAACTTTATGCTCACAGAAATCATCCCAACAGCGTTAGCATGCAGTAATCTGACTTCATGTTCAAACCTATCAGGTACATATTAAYGTCTCAGGAGTCTCTGGTCCTTCATTACCACTATATGGCTGTTCAAAGTGAATCTCAAGATCACCTTGTAAATCGAAGAAGTCCATTTAAGTTGATCCACTTAACATGCTGCAGACCAGTAGTGGGGCCACATTTGAAAAAGTTTTTAAAAATACTTAAAAGAGACTTAGTTTCATTCATAAATTTCCAGACTGAAATAAATTATATGCACAAAATTAAACAGACAAGTATTTTTATTTAGAATAGCTAAAAATATTTCAGTGAAACCAATGCAGTTTTTACTATAGACATAAGGGAGAGATAATCTTTTTGTAAGCATGTAGATATCTGAAGATGTAGCTATGTGCCAAGAATAAGTGCACAAGGGGGTTTTGAAAATCCCACAGGATACCAGTGTCCTTAAATGTTCCAAAGCCTAATCCACAGTCTCARGCTCTTGGAAAATAAAATAAAAGACAATAAAAGAAAAAATTAATTTTTATTCCCCTAGAGGATTCCCATTGCAGAACGCAGTTCTGTGCATGAGAACCAGAAAGCCTGGATTTCTTTCATAGCTGACATAATACTTCACTTCAGCTCTGCCACAGAGACGACTATGAAATCTCTGTGGATATTTTCCCTTTGAATTTCTTTTTTGTATATTACATTTTCATTTAAATCTGGAAGCATATTGTAACTTTATTAACAATCTCAGTGAAATACTTAATTTAAAAGTCAGATGGCTGCCTGCCTGGCTGCAACACCAGAGGAGCCAACACTAATTTATGTACGCTGTAAACAGGCATAATTATCCTGCCGGTAGACTTGCAGATGGTTGGCAYTGGAAGCAGACAAACAAGGGTCAAAGCGTAGCCACAGCCCACACTTCTATAACCAAATGTTCACCAGTCTCCACTTCTATATATTTTTTTTTTCTGTAAAGTTTCTGAATAGAAAGACACTAACAGTTCAGAATCTTCAGTACATCTACTCATATGATACACGCTATAATTTCAGAGATTTGAGGTCCCCCTAAGGTGCCAAGGCTTTTCTACACAGAAAGTTGTATTCCTGATAAAAGCAGTGCAACTCCTAATGCAGAATTGATTACAATATTCCTATATTTCACTCTAGAAATCCTATGGCCAAAAGGAGCAGGATGTCTTAAAGTCTGAGTTACATCCATAGAGTGTCTTGTATGGAAGAGCTGCCACCCTGTAAAGATCTGAACTCATCTCAGGGCAAGTGAAGTCAACACTGTTGTTTAGAAAACAGAGAGGGCTGGTCCTGTATCATATGATCTGTTTGAATGAACAGACTTTAAACTCCTGATCCCTGTTGCATTCCCACCACGGCAGGTAGGAAATGGGAAAATATATCGCTATGGTAGGGGTAGATTTTTTTATTTTACTTTTTTTTAATGAAACATGGGAGYTCACATGGAAGCTTCCTGTCAAAGAACAGTTCTGTTCTGTGAAGGAGTGTGGTCTCTACTGTATTCAGAAAGGRCTTGTTATACAACCCAAGGGACAGTCCAGCTTTCATGTTAAAGTGAGAAGCAGCAACATCTCCTAGAGCTAGGTCAACAAAAAACATGATTTCCTTTCCTTCTTTTAATTACAATAAATTTTAAAACCAGCTCAGCTAATTCATGCTTAAAAGAAACTAGGGCCCTGGGTCAATATTAAATGATAACATTAAAAGCGAGCACCACTTTTAATAATTGTAAAGTGATTCTGAAGCCAATCCAGGACAGAGTTTTGGAGCCTGGTGTACTYTGGAGCTCTAACAGGGCGGGCCTGCAAGCTGCTTGGTGCAGGAGCAGCTTGCACAAAATCCAGCTAGGGGACAGAGAGATCCTAGTCGATGACTGCAGGTCCTTGCACTCTTGTGCAGCTAGTGGCAAAATGAATCCTCTTGAGACTCTATTTGGTCATTTTTCCGCTTTCTAAAACACATTTCTAATACTGGAAGGAGACAGTTATATACGATGTCATTATCACCCACCGGGTTGGAAGGAGAGCTAAGGCCCAACATGCTGCAGTAGATTATTCCATAACAGAAAAAAAATACATTTATTTGAAAACATTTATGTTTACATAATGACTAAAAAACCTATGCGCTGGACAGTAGGGGAAAAGGTGGAGCCATCTACCTTGCGGTTTAGATGGAGAAACGTGGCATTCTAGCCTTCACAGAACTACAGAATCACAGACTGGTTGAGGTTGGAAGGGACCTCTAGAGATCATCTAGTCCAACCCCCTGCTCCAGCAGGGACACTCAGAGCACGGGGCACAGGGTGGCAGCCAGGCGAGTTTGAAGATCTCCAAAGATGGAGACTCCACAACCTCTCTGGGCCACCTGTCCCAGGSCTCTGTCACCCTCACAGGAAAGAAGTGTCATCCCCTTTGTCAAACCCACTCACACAGGAAGCTGTTGAAAACCGAGAACTTTCTGAACTCAAGTCAGTGCTTGAGCTCCAGTACTTTGTCCTGCAAAGGGAGTATATATAACTGGGAGRGTGGATAAATGTCACTTGTGKTTAGTCCTTTCCGATCAAAMATGMAATGCTTCRTCGTTGGGGTTTATGGTTGSACTTGCTGATCTTTTCATCTGACTTGAAGGTCTTTCCAGCTCTAATGATTCTATGATTCYATGATGTTTGGAAACCTGTTTCTCAACAAGCTCCATGCACTACATGGGATCTGCAGCCTGCCATGCAGTCAAAATACTTCTGATGCTGATTGCACAAGTGTCTTTCTTTTGTTATATTTCTACCATGTCA
>PTEX01000095.1:0-49873 GCA_003342815.1 Eudromia elegans
ACATCAGTGGCAAGGGAAAAGGGAAGGAGGACCAGAGAGGAGAAGCGCTCTCACGCTGGAGCTCCTCTTCTCCACACACAGAAAAACTGAGAAAAGCCAAAGCAAAGGAAGAGCAGTGTCCTCAGAGAGCTTGAGATCTCTGYACACTCACGCTACCCCAATTCAGTCTCACGCTGGTCTCTCAAAGGGCACTTGTCCCCTTACCTGGAGGCACTGGTGCTGGAGGTGTGGAAGTGTTTGTYGGTGTAGGTGGGTCTGTTGTGTCGTTTCCTGCTAGAGGGAAAAGAACAGACATGGAGGCTCTGCTCAGTRCTCTGTGCAGGAAGAGTCTTGGGGAACCGCGGTGTGCTCAGGAGTAGTGTTGAGCAGGGAAAAGGGCACCTGAGGAGAGTGTGAGCACCACTGCCCTGGGCCTATTTCCATGCAAGCCTGCTTGTACTTTGCATGGTTGTTACTCTATTGCCTGTTTGTGCATTCAATCTTGCTATTTTATGTATATCTTTCGGATGCTTATTTTACATTTAATCTGTATCATTCTTAAGTCTCCAATATAAAAAATTAGAAGGATTTTTTTTTCTTCTCTAGGTCTGGAAAGAAAGTAAATAATAACACATTCTTGCTGATGAACACATGATATTGACAAACAGTGAACTTGGACAATGAGATGTAATTGCAAACTCATTTAGTTATCAAGAGTGAAGAATAAATATGTTTAATTTGTGTTAATGCCACCACAATCAGAATTTCATCCAAAACACTAACATCGTGTCACCAGAAGACTGATGGACAATGTCCTTTACACACCCTTATTGCTGATACTTTTTTTTGTACATGACACTTTCAAATCTCAACAGACCTTTGAAATAWTAGATCTCATTCTTCAGGAGTTTGAAGGGCTTGAAATATCCCAGAGAACAGTAAATTTAATGAACTTTTTTTCTCTGCTAAATAAATTTGACATGGAAATGATATGTAAAAAAAAATCATACTAGAAGACAAGGTGTAAAATACTCCATTAGACTCTTCTGGATGGAAAGGAGAAACAGCAGTTATGTCTGCGGTTCCTGTTGCCAGCCAAGGTTTCTGCCTCTACTGGGAAGCTGTGGACAGTCATTTGGGCAGCATTATTCATTCCTTGTCAACCTTTCTATTTATCACTGCAGTGATACCTATGAGTCTACGCCTGCTACAGATCATGAGTTCATTGAGATTATTGCTCTAGGCTGCCCTCTAAAAATCAGTATTGGGGTAACAACTTTCTAAAGAACTAGTCCTTAATCTTCAACTGCTTGCTTTGTTTAGAGTCAGGACAACAGATCTCCAGGAATACTTGTTTTTAATCAGCACCTTCATTCTTCATTACTAGAAATACCCTTATTGTAGTAGTGCAAATAGTAAAGACTAGGTGGGTATTTCCATTGGAGAGAGAACCCTCATCAAACACAAACACCCAAATCACCCACAAAGAGGAATAAGAATTGACTTGCTATATTTAGGGATCCAGATGGCTAGCCATGCACATGTGCATGTCCAAGACAACCGACATGAGCTGCTCATGCACTGCACCCCTGAAGTTATTTTATGCATTACATCTAAAGAGTGGGTTCAAGTTTTGGGGCTCAATACCAATCTCCATTGAGAAGGTTTTAATTTAAAGCACTCTGGAGAAAGCGGCCATGAAACCCTCATGGCATCCCAGGATGCGTCAGAGCCTACAACTACCCTTTGGACTTTGGGAATTGCAAGAATTGCACCTGTGGTGACCGCAGAGCGTGAGCAGCAATCGGACCTTGCTGATTGGTTTGTCAAGTGCAATCTGAGCAAAGGTGGCTATTTAATAGCTCCATCTGCCTAGGCCCACCCTTCATGGAAACCGGATGCGGAATTGCCTYAAGAGTTTATTGGGGGATAAAGAACAAGGAAGCTAAGATGGCAGTATGGAGAAATAGAGACATCTGGCTGCTGAGCAGAGCAAGGTTTATGTCAATACAAATGGAAACACTGGGCAAGGCTTGGGCAGCGTATACTTAGAATGAAAAAAGTTTCTGGACAGAACCATCTTGATGCAAAATCTGCTCAGGTCAGTGAAAACCTCACATTGCTTTTCAGTAGTTTCTGGGTCAAAACATTTCTAGTCTGGCTGACTAGAAGCCCTCAAATGAAAAAACAACCAACTGAAAATCTTATGGACTTGTAGTCTTAAGACTTACAATAAACATCAGTTCTTAGCAGCCTGTAGATGTTGCTGCAAATACATTCTACACGCTACCCACAGCAGCTGACAGAAGCCTACTACAATCTACCACTGGTTGCTTTGCTGCAAGCTTAGCAGCAGCAGAGAAAGCTTTAATTTGGCTCCTATCTGTCACATTCTACCTTTATCCCTGTATATCTGGGAGTAACTGTTCTCCCACAGTTTCAAGGTGCCACTAAGCTCTTCATATAGTAGAAGCCTTAACTCTGCTTCTGCTAACTTTGCTCCCCTACATCTGACAGTGAAACACCAGGGACAGGAGAGTTTGGGTTAATACTTTGTTCCACCACTACCAAACAGGCCACAACACCAGAAGCAGCAGCAACTGGCTTGAAGGAGGATTCCCGGCCATCAGTCTGAATAACCGTGGTGCAATCCTCTGCTAGCCAAGCTGTTGGTGAAGTTCCCATTAATCGATTTGTACAGAAAGGGAACGACCGCTCTGTGTACGAGCTCAGCTGGTGCCATTTGCCAGCGTGATTGCTCCAGGAGCCTCTGGCCACAAGGCCAGCTGCACTGCTCCCCTCTCTGGGTGCTGGGGTGGATCAGTGGCACCTTCTGTGATCGAGTTTGAGCTGCCAGCTCAGTGTGTGGGTCCTGCAACCTGCTCGTGGTATGGGCTAAATTACGTTAATCACGAGCACCAGTTCAGCTGCATTGTTCTGGGAACGGAAAACTCTTGGCTTGCCCTGAAAATTATTGATTAAACCAAATCGAGACATGCTGAACTGTGTGTGACCACTGACCTTCAGTCTCGCTGTGACTGCTAACGTACTAAGTAATCCATTCACTGTCACAGAATAGCTGCCCCGATAAATCCCGAAACGGAAGATTGGGTTTCTTACCTGTCRCAAGGCTCAAGCTCAGGGTAAGTAACACGGTGAGGAATACACCGCCCCTCATCGCGGCTGCTGCTACTCGCTGCTAAACCTACRAGGAAGTGCTGTTCTTTTCTAAGCGTCTGCTTATTTAAGGTCCCTGCCACAGGTAGAGAGTTCAGCCCTGGGCTGACGTCAGGGTGGCAAGTGGCAAATGATACAGCTCCAAGCTGTTTTTTTCCTTCCTCCTCAGGCTGGGAGGAGATTTCTGAACCGGCAGCGCTCTTCCTTTCAGTGACAAGTGCTCAGAAACCTGTTGACACACGGAAGTTACAGCTAAATAAGCTGCCCTACAAAGTGCTAGCATGGCAGGTATCCCCTGCCTGCTCTCCCTGCAGTGTGAGTTGCACAGAGCAAGTGCAATGAGCTCAGTAAAAGCAAAGCAGAGCAGCAGACTGTGATCTGTTCTTAAAGTGGAAGAACCCATCCCACCCCATGGCACGTTGAGTGCCCACTTAAAGCAGAGCACCTGGCAGGTATGCAGGCGTTCCTTGGCAAAACTACCAGTGCAGACGAGCCCCACGCTTCAGATCCCGGCTGTCCTTGTAAGGAAAGACCCCAACTTTCCTTGTTAGCAAAGSGCTCTTTCAAAACGTGCAAAGAAGCAAAAATTTTATGCCAAAGCATTTCTGTGAGCTCAAGGTAAAAAGCAGCATAAAAGCCCGGTCCCTTTGACACCAGAGAAATGGCTCTAGCCTTGCACCTTGTGGCAGCAGTCACGACTCCCGTTTGCCTAAATCTTACACATATGAGGCTTGCTAGAGCAGCACGGCAGAGGAAAGGGAGCAGGCGGCACACATGGGTGCTTCCTGCACCGCTGCCTCCCTTCCTTGGGAGCAATCCTGTTCCATCCTGGGAGACGCATGGGGAGCAGGGGTCGTTGGGATGAAGCAGGGATAACATCTGGCTAGAGATCTCTGGCCATCTCTGGAGCTTGGGGTGGCCAGGAAGGGGAGGACACATCTCCTCATGCCCTGTCATGGCAAGCAGGGGAGAACAGTGGTGGCCCCCTTCTCTCCCTGACCCTCTTGGTGCCCCCAACATGCACATTGGTGCCAGGGGGCTGTGGTCCTGGGGGCTCCTTGTGGTGACAGGACCCCATGGCACCTCTGGGTACCAAGGATGGGCCAAGGGCTGGGGTCTATGTCTGGAGACCAAGACCCCAATCAGGAAGCCACCTGGATCATGAAATCTTAACCAGCGCATTTCCCCGGCAGCAACAGCATGTGGGAAAAGAAAGGGGTCTCCATTACAGCCTYCTGGCCTTGATGGGACCTGTCCCCCTGCCCCACTAAGAGAGCTCCTGCAAAGAGCACTTGCTCTCACCGTGACTGCACTGGTCTCACATCAAGTTGTGTCATGGCCTGGCCCTGGTGCCACTCACTCCATCGTCACCTTCCAGCCCTGCTCTTGATCTTCCTTCAGGCCCCTGTCAAAGCCTTCCCRTGCCCTGACACTGACAGGGCAAAGGAACCTCATGGAGGGTGTTAGGTGCCAGAGCACTGTGCTCCCCTGTCAAGATAATACTGGCTCCTCACTGCCCAGCCTGTGCTTCAGGCTGCTGATGGGGTCCACCAGAGCTTATTGAAATCACTTGAAATGCCCCCAGGAACCACCACTGCTCACTGCTCTTGTTGCTCCTGTCCAATRTGCTCAAACCGAGCTGTCCCTTCCCTGGGCCAAACAAAGTCCAGAGGCAGGAGCACCCAGAAACGTCCCTGATGGTGTACCAGGACTGTCCCCCCTGCATCCACCTTTCCCAGTGCCGAGCTCCTGGGCGGTCTGATGAACTGCCCAGTGTTCTGTTGTGCATTACTGTCCGCTCCACACAAAAACCTGTCTGAAAGCCTAAAACCCACAGCTTCGAGACMGTGGGAGATCTCCCAATGTCGTGTCACAGGTCGCATGGGACACCCAAAGTCCTACAAAATGTTTCGTGCCCCCAGAGAGACTCAACACAGAAAACTGCTCTTTCRTGAGACAAGATTTCTAGGCAAACAGCATCTATTTCAGCTAGAAATCCGTATGTACAGCAAGACAAGCCTGGCTCTGGAGAACATGCAGGAAAGCTGTAGGCAACCAACCTTCTAACAGTCTCCCTCCCTCATCCAGACCCTTGAGTCATCCTGATATGTCCCGATTTTGCAGTGCTACCTCATAATGCAATTAGACAAAGACACCATGCTTTGAAAGCTTCGTTTCCTGTGACTGAGAGTGTGGGCACAAGGGAACTTAACAGAGCCCCATTGAAATGGAGGGCTAGGTCTTCAGCAGGTGTAAGTGATATGGCTCTGCTCGCCAGACCAGTTTACACTCTTGAATGCATAGCCCTGCACACTAAAACTGTTGTCTACAGTGAATATACATAAAAAGGTCGATACACCCTAAGCCATATTCTTTTTATGGTAAACTTTCTATCTTGTTTGGCTGATCCTACGGTCAGCCAAATGGTTCCAGTGGTTGCATTTGTGAGAGTTAGGAAGCATTTTTGCTATGCAAAAGTTCCTCTAGGAAAAAACATATTGAGCATAGACATGCGTGTATATGTGCTGGATCTTTTTTGTCTCTGCTTGTGCTTCCCTATCTGCATCAGGACACAGCAAGCTCTTCCCTGAGGAGAAGTGAGGTGACGATTCTCCAAATTTGGGGTGAGATTTTGTAATACAGATAGGATGGGTTAGGAGAAGAGCTAGAACCATCACAAGAGGAGAARTGATGCCATGGCTGTATCTCTCAAATATAATTATAAAATATAAATATATATATTTTTTACTATAAATATAAAAGAGCTTATTAAGCACATTCTTAAATAACAGACAGCTAACTGTTAGTCTAAATAGAGTGAGATAACCATGTGACATTCCTTAAAGTGTTACAAAGACACCTTCCTCTTCAGAAACAAGAATTACTTCCTACCAGTAGTAAAACCAAACTGATGTGCGTCAAAGCTTGTGTATGGCAAACAATAATAGTGATAAATCACTATTATGAAACGAAAAGCGCTATATTTAGTAACAAACACAGCAGTTTTTCAGTTGCTTTACTGTTTATGACAGTCCCAAAAGAGTTCAAAGGTAAAAGACTTCAGTACAATAAAGTGACTAGTCACATATGGCCTTATTTAAYCATGACTGGCTGTAAATGACCAAGGGGCAGTCACGCTGCTGGAAGACGTACATTAAAGTAGGAGCAACTGCCTTTCACAGCTCTTCATGTGCTTCAGATAAATGCTGTTCCTGCTGGGTATTTTTTGATTCTGATCCTTAGTAGATTTATATAAATTCTTCTATCTCCTGTAAATAGGGTTCAGCAGCTCTAGATTACATACATCCRTCAAAATGTATCTCGTAACTAGCTAAATTCCCCAAATCAAACAAACCTGCAGAAACTGTAAATCAAAGCTAGGTACACAGAGATCCACCCCAATCCAAGGGAGTGTGTCTTAGTTTGACTCCCTCTCAGGTGGTTCACAAGTGGTGCAGGTCATGCGGGCTGAACGTGACCCACRGCCCCAGAGGCACAAACCCCAAACAGGCTGGCCCGCTGCACCATGGGCTTGTCCACAACCCCAGATACCTCCTACCTCATCTCAAGAGGTAGCTGCAAACAGTTCTGCCACTTTGCTTAAATGATGGACAACCMAAAATAGAAAAACCTGCATGATTAGTAGTAATGCAATGCAGGCTTGGTGACAGGCCTTCTACTGGAAATGAACAGAGGCTCTTTCGACAGAATTTGCCAGGTTATTCTTATTTTATATATTTTTTTYCCACCAGAGTCTTACCAGACAAGGAGCAGGGGTATCACACAGCTCTGTGCTGTTCACCACACAAAGGACGCTGGTTTCAGGATACGGAGAGACCCACGTTGTAGACTCCCCGTTTCTCTGCCAGCAGCGCTCACTGCATCRCGTGTCAGCTGGCTCCTGTGACACTGTTGTCACAGCAGAGGTAAAGGAGAACCTACCTTACGCAGCACTAGAATCGTCTTCTAATTTCATGGCAGCAGGAGGAGCCCGATGGTTGGTTTAGGCTGAAGTAGCGTTGGGCAGAGCACATGAATCCCACCTTAGTCCCACCCAATTGCCATCCCAGATGAGTTCTGTACCTTTCTGGGGCAAAAAGGCTCAAGTATTCTCCCAGATCAAAAYGCTTGCTGTTCTTCAGAGGGCTCCCCCAGGTCACACCTCCTCCTAGCAGCCTGTGCCGGAGGCTGCTCTCCTCCATGGTCAAGGTTTCATCTTCCATGAGGCATTCAAGCCTATATCCCAATGGCAATCAGTAATGGAAAGGGCATCTTGCTGTGGGGCCAAGGCCAGTCCCCTGGCTATGCAAAGAGCCCCCCAGCACCAACCTTTCCCAAGGCTTTGCTCCCCACCAGCACACAGACACACACACTCTGTCAGCAATTCCCCAGGTCTTCAACGGGGGAAAACCTCACCTTTCATTGGGCTAATGTTATTGAAATAAATATACCAGCATGGAAGCTGTGTTTTGGCTGAGCATAATTAAGAGAACAAATCCATTTCCTCTTCGCTCCGCAGTTTCGTTCTTCTCTTCTGGCAACAAACAGAGCTAAAAAAGCAGCAGAACAGAAATTCCTGATGTCATAGATTAGATTTCTAATTATAGTTGAAACACTCTAGAAGTAGCATATGCTTCTCTTCACATGAAAAGCATTAGACAATAATGACACTGAGGCATACTAATATTCATAGTTTTATTGTATCTTTTTATAATACTGACTAAAACGCCAGGATTAATAATATTGGATGCAGGTATAAAAATAATCCAATCCTTAAAAATTATATTTTGCTACTACAGTACTGTGTAATTAGTGGAGACTGAAAATATGATACAACTTTAAATAATACTGGTTTGGGACGAGTCCTTTAAAACCCAGTGACTTGGAAGCTAACRTCCAGAGAGATGGGAAGGGAAACCCAGACAACGTCAAGAGCATAAAGCAGGTGCACGTTCGGGCTGCTAGCAGAAGCACAAACGAATGCTGAAACTTTGCCTTTTGAGAGGGACTTCAGGAGAGGTGAGTTTTCCTCTGCAAATCTGAAAGCTGCTCAAGGAGACCAGTAATATTTTGCACACAAAATTTTGCTCTCCGTTATGAAAAAGCCCTGTAGAATTTCATCAGGTTTAAAACGAATTATTATTTTTTACCTGATTTTCCCTAAAACAAAAGAAACAACTGAATATTTACTCTGTATTTTTTTTTCCTATCAAGTAAACCACCCAACCAGGTTTTAAGCCAAGCATTTTGTAGCAGGTAATTTCTCTGGCACTGCCCAAGAAAGTTTTCAGGTTTCCACAGGACTCTTCTGTAACAGGGCACAGCAGATTGCAAATTCATGTGCCACTTGCTCCAGTGCAAGACTCCCATCCCCTTCAGGAAGCATTTTACCAGGAAAAGCAAGCACTTACACATGACCTTGGAGGAATGTGGGGGGACTCTCTCCGGGTTTTCCCTCCACAGGGATATTGCTCACTTGGAAARCAAACCACACACTGCACAGGCCTCACGGCACCTAAGATCTTACAGCAGACAGAAGTCACAGTGTTACACTGACCTTAGGCCTTTAGTTCTGCAAAACAGTTCAATATATCCTTTTCCTTGCCGAACCCACTCCCTTATCCCTGAATGGACTTCTTCCTGCTTTTCAGCTTCAGTAGTTCAAGGGAATGAAGAATTAAATACACATGGCAAGGCTCCTGAAATCCTACAGGCAAGCCGTGCATCCCCATTCCTCACCAGAAGATCTCGTCTCATTGCCAAAGGGGCAGGAAACGTGGAGCAGCAGCCCCTGCACCCCAAGAACTCCCCTCGGAGTATTTCTCTGAACACCAAAAGCAGCTCTATTTTCCCAGAAGATCTTACCCTACAGGAAACAGGTCTTTCCATTAGTAAGACATTACTCATTCGAAACAATTTTACAAAATTCACACCCTTCCTCTTATCGAGGAAGTGTTTTGGATCTTGAAACCTGTTTGCTCACTCTCACATAATGCAGGGTTTTCTATGGCAAAAAAAAACCAAAAAAAAAAAAACCTTTTAAAAAATAAATACAATATTAAAAGGCAGGAAGACCCCCGCAGAAATGGGCAGAGTGGAAAGCCAAAGGGGTGCATGTTGTGCACCCAAGTCACCTGGAGGTGGAACAATTCACGCCTAGGAAAAACTCCCTCACAATTGTTGGGAAAGTTATCCTAGTCTGCACAATGGATGCTGGATTAGGGCCTTTGTGTGCAAAGAGAGAAAACAATAGTCAGCATAGGAAGAGCATTTCAGTGAAATGCATCCGTTCTTGTTTAATTTAAGGAAGAAAGCTGAAGATTAAACCTTGATAGGAGGGAATAAGAAGTCCAAATGGACCTGGCATGGCTATTGCCATTGACCAGAGTCAGAGAGGAGTCCTGGGGAAGTATTTCACGCGCTTGCAGCAATGTCCAAAGCCACTTCCCTGGTCTGCAAGGCCCCTGGAAGGACAAACTCTACAGTGGCTGGGACAAACAGCTTCACAGTGACAAATATTTCTCACTAAATGCCATTTATTGCTATTTTCTAAAAGTCTTCCCGTACTGCAAATTGCTTTAGGAGGGCTGGCTGCAAGAAGAGCCTCAATATACGACCGTGGACTGTGCAGCAAAGGCAGCTGCAGCAATGGGATTTTTGCTGACACTTGACGCGCGCGAGAGGACGCGGGCACCCGAACGCCCCTCCTGGTGCATTCCTCACGTCGCCGGGCCTTGCCCTTGGAGGTTCTCGGCATGCAACGCCGCAGGGCGCGGGAGGGTGAGCGGCGGGGCAGGAACGCGGGACGCAGCTCAGGGCCGCCTGCCCCTCGGGCGATGCCCGCGGCCGCGGTCCCCTGCTCCAGCCGCCTCTGCACAGGCAGCACAAGGGGCTGCAGCAACCCAGCCCGCAGAGCAAGGCGCCAGCAAGCTGCACTGCGGCCAAAGCCCGCGGGAAGGACTCCCCCACGGCCGCCCAAGGGCACTTGCTGGCTTCTGCCCCAGCCCTGCACCGGGGCCAGGAGCAGGAACAGAGCTTGGGCAGGCGCTGGTGCGGTTCTTCTCTCTTTCCCTCTATCTGCTGAACCATGTGCAGGCTCCTAGCAAGTATCATATATCCTCTATGCCATCCTCTCGGCTTGCACGTGACAGAGCGCACTCCCCTCGGCAAAGCAGCCAGTGCGGTCAAACTTTGCATTTTTGAGGGTAGCTAAAATTAACCTAAAACCTCCGAGAAACAAGACTACATTTATGTAGACATCCCAAGGAGTAAAGCAGTTAACACAGAGGCATCTGCACTTGAAAGTTGAGCTCAAGGAAGAGAGAGGGGGCATGAGACCACTGTGTGGGAAAGCGCCTGGACTGTCTAAGCCCCCTCCTCCCAGGTGACTCCCTGGGCACTCCCAGACAGTGCCAGACTCCCCTTTCCTCCTGCCTCTCTGCATTTGCTCCATGATTTTGTCACCAAACCTTAAAAGGAAGGTGAGGTCGCCAAGGACAAATTTGCAGCATTTTCCAGGGTTTACCCCCCTCTGAATAGGCACAAGATTTCGGTGCAATAAAGCCCAGGTATCTCCTTTGGAAAAGGCCAGGTTTGCCAGTCAGAAAATCCTGCTGAATTTAGCAAGACATTTCACTCCTTTTACAGCATTAAGAATTAAGGTTATTAAGATTCAGCTTGTTAAGAAATGAAAATTAACTCCTGGCAGACTTTTGTGTGATCTGAATTGGAAACCAGCTCTCTCACGTTTCCCACTCCACGTACTCGCAGTTTGCTGAGATACCCAGGCCAGGACCTTGGTTGAAGAGATGTTGCTTCATAGGGAAGGTCTGATCTGCAGGACAGAGCGCGTAGTGCCATCCCTGCCCCTTGCACTGCTCACTGGGCACACCAAGGCACGCTTCACAGTACATGGTCTTTGAACTAAGCAAACAACCTCATACATCTGCCTATGAGCATGTGCCCAAACACTTGGCTTTCCGATGAAAAGCTGGCACATGGGTCAAATCTGCTCTCATTGCTGGGACATGCTCCCATTTTGCTCAGCTGCTTTAAACACATAGAGAAAGGTCCTAAATATAATAGAGACAGGTCCCTGTACTTGTCTACATCATATTTAGAGCCAGCAGCAAGTCCAGCTTCCCTCTTTGGTTCCTAGCACAGACAAAACCTTCCTCCACACCATGGGAAAGGGGACCCTTTCCAACCAGAGCACGCATCAAAACCAGAGCTGCTGCTCTGCCAAAGTGGCAGCTCGTGTTCAGAGAGAGGCTGCAAGGCCGGTGTCCTCAACGGGATCCCCCAGAGTACGGCACGGCCACGGCCTTCCTCACACCATCCAATGCACTCTGGATAACTGGGCATCAGCTACTAATGAATCACAGAACATCATTTACTGGCTTGAAACACTGACTAGAGGGCAGTTAGTTCCTATGCGTTATCTGTCTTTTTGCATACTATAACTAGGGTTTTCCTTAAATGCAACCCCTGGGGCAGCTGCACTTGCCTTGATCTGAGACAGGCCATGGGTTGTAACCTGCGAATGCAGCGGTGGTTTAGGCGGGTGTGAAGCCGGCTGAACCATCACCGTTAATCACCCAGCAGGAGCGAGGCAGCCTGCCCACAGGGACTCACAAAGCTCTGCTTTTCCGCAGGGCCACAGAGCCGTTTCCACAGAGCAGGCAAAGGAGAGGCTTGCAGGGACGCCGCGAGCCCAGGCTACACACGGGGCACCAAACTGCATCTTGCCAGGCACATCCGCAGTGCTTGGGCCACCCTCCAATCTGGAGAACATGGAAACAGGTGGAGCGGGGACCAGAAACCTCATAGTCCACGCGGCTGATGAAGGCACCGTGTCTCTCTGAGCCCTGATGGGGACACAGCAGTATGGAGAAGCTTACGCTTTAGGAAGAACCTGAGGCTAAGTCATGTCTGGGGGGATTAAGAGCTAGGAATTGAGCTATTCTTTGCTATCCTCGTGTGAGCAGCCAACTTGAATTCAAAGTGCAATGATATTCAGGTAAGGATTAGTGCATCTCAACAGGCCTTGGGTGGCTCAGTTTATCTTTGAAGAGCAGATAAGCTGAGAAAATACTTAATAATAAAGATCTCTTTCAACATCCGTCTCAGGAAGGAATAAAGTCAATAAATCTGATCTTTGATGAGGAATATTCTGATTTATATTCTGCAACGTATGCCAAGGTGATTCATGTAAATTAACACACCTATGTCAGGAAACCTGCCTGATCTGAGTAACTCAAAACTGGGATGGACAAAAGCAAAACAGTTTGAAAGGTGTGATCTTTGCTCTGCCAGGATTAAAAGCATCCTGTTTTACTCTTATCAACTGCAACCAACTGCAGCGAGCTGCATTTCCTGATGCCCTGAGTCCTCCCCCTGGGCTCCTGCTGCAGTCGAGGTGGGCTGTGAAGGCTGGGAGCTGCATCCCACCTGCGCTGTCCTGCATTCCCATTCCTCCTACCCCATCAGGGCTCTACCATGACCACTGCAAACTCCATGTAAGGAGGGAGCATGGTGAGCATCCAGCCCACAGCTTTCGTCTTTGCCGTAAATTTTCCTGTTAGCAACTATTTTAAGTTATGTTGTTTTTTGTTGCTGTTGTTGTTTTTTCCAGTCATGTAAAACCTTGCAGAGAAACCAAACCCCTTAAAATCCTACACGGAACTACTCTGGTGACCTACAGAGGTATCACTTCCGAACAATGCCTGCTGACAAAACTCTGACGCACCGAGACGCTTCCCTCAGTGCAGGAGCAGTGCACGGGGGTCAGCCCCATCTCCTGTGCCCAACTTCCTCATCCTCCTCGGCAACAACCAACCCAACGCAGCCAACCCTGCCAGGCTTCGATAGAGAAGGAGCCTTTTGGAGACCCCTCGTTGGGGGGTCTCCCAACCCAAGGGCTAGGGGACGAGCCGGCTCCCTCCTTTGGCGCGGGAGGCCAAAGGCAAGGTGGCAGAGAGGAGGGAGCTGACGTACATCCAGAGCAGTCACACGGTGACACCCTGCACCGAGAGGAGCGCGCGGTCGTGAGCCTGACGGCGAACGAGATCTGTAAACAAAACACTCCCTAGTGGGATTGGGTTCAGAGTGCCGGGCACGGCTCGCCCCGCTCACGCACGCTCGCGCCGTGGCGCGGAGGGGAGCCGGGCACGACGACGGGGCGCACGCGCCACCTTCCACCTGGGCCTTTCGCCGCTCCGYGCCTCACGCCGGGCCCACCTCCATCTTGTCCCCCTGGCTGCTCAACAAGCAGGACGGCTCCTCGGGGCACCAACGCCCTGCACCAGGGTCAAAGTCCTTCCTGCTGTTGCGTGGGAAGAGCAAGGCTGAGGTGGGCTGAACTGCCGGGAGATGGAGGACTCCTGGTGCTCAAGGGCCACAGAGCTCTGCCCATCTTGCACTCCCTCTCCGCCCTGCTAGAAATAGTCTCTTCTTCTGGTTTCGTCACTGATGAAGGATGGGTTGTACTGTCCTGGGTAGATGCACGAGTGTCGAGATCCAGGCAGACCGGTATAGGGAGGGTAAAGTCCGTTTCTTTCCAGTTCAGGATTTCGCAGTCCAGTTGGCTGTATTGGCAAAAAATAATCAATTAAAAAGGGTCGTATTCTCACAATCAAAYAGGCTTTCAAGCACACTCTTTTCACCCTTCCCGACAGTCATTTCAGTAGGCAGGAGGAACAACGGGATCACTAATGACGTCTACAATCCTGCGTGATTTCTACTGTGGGAGCTAGGCATTGCCTGGAGGGGATTATTCTGACCCARTCTAGTTTTCACACACTGGCCATTAGCAGATTTGAATTTTACCTAACCCCATGTGCAACCTGAATGCGTGGTTAATTTTTAATCCCRTGAGTGCTGTTCTGATGAGCTCAAGCCCTGATATAACTCTCCCAAGGAGGATATTGTCCCAGAGTTATCATTAAAAGAAACTCTTCCAGAAAAAATCGAARTTACTTTCCCACTTTGACTATTAGCTGCAAGCACTTCTGTCTCCTCTAGCCATAGGTGCCTGCTCTYCCAGCACAGGAACCTCAATTACTCATTGAAACCAACGTGGTCAGACCCTCAATTTTTAACATTCTCTTACTCAAACAAATCTCCTGGGGACATTTAACTGAGGAACTTTGCTGTCTAGGGCCAAGACTGTACAATCCTTTCATGCAGTAAGAAACATCAAGCCACCCAATTTGATCTGCTRCAGAGCAGATCTAAGGCAAAGCCCTCATCACCTGCTCCCTGCTGTAAAGCTTCTCCTTCTRGCATAACACCAGCATAAAAGCAGTCCTCAGAAAAGTCTAGGAAATGCACTTTCATTTCCAAATCTCTTACTGAAAGCAGCAAGGAGGATTAAGTCCCTCCACACTGTTTGACACTGTAAACTTGCTTGGCGGAAATTTGAAATATAAATCACTTTAAAAAAAATATACTGCTCTCTGAAGAGCAAACTCACACACCTTGGGAACATCCAGTATGTTGAAACAGGGTAGTGATGAGTGACATGCAAACATCACAGCTCCGGATATAGGCACTCGTASCTGGTGCTAGCTAAGCATGCAGGTGTTACAGTGTCCAATGTGAGGTGCCCTTCTCTGCCCTGTGTAGCCCGTTATTTCTCCACCACCTCTTCCCTGATACTAGTTCCCCCAGAGCTGGAGGGATCCTCCTTACACAGCCTTTCCACTACAGGAAGGGGTCTGTCCCCTGGAAAGGAAAGGAGCTGAGCAAGGCAGGGGTCCCCCATGAGCAGCCCCTTCCCATTTGGGGTGAAGGTCCCCAGGAAAGGTGTCAACCTCCCAGGATCAGTGAGAGAGGAAGGGGAAAAAGATACCCATAGGGAGTACTAAGACACCGTCCAAAACCTTTAACTCACCTTCTATACCCCAGGTTTGGGCTCTTTAGACATTTACCAAAACATTCACACACATTTCCCTAGCCCCCTTCTTACATCTCTTCATGGTATTCACCACGTGTAATAACTAACACATCACATCTGGCATCCACGTGACTCCTAATACTTTGCTCAATAAAACCCATTGCTTTGCTCTTTTATTTTGCACAAAATGGATCTGTGCTTCCAATAACAAAAATGAATCTGTGCTACATCAGATGCAAAGGAGTAATATTTAACTTAAGAATAGGTACCGAATAATATACATCTGTCATCTGCAGCAGGTTCTTAGTGCTGCCGTTCTCCTGCATCTCGATGGTCTCTCGACCCCACTCCTGTGCTCGGGGGTTCTTCGGATACTCCGCGTACGGTGACATCTGGAAATCCCCACTCTTGAAAATGAGTTTACTTATGTCATTTTTATTCTTCCTGTTTAGAAGATAATGAAGGAAAGTTAGCAGGTACAGCTTATCTTTTGAGCTTATATGCACTTGTGATATGTTCTCAGAAGTTTTATCATGTGTTATAAATCTTGGCTTGTAAGATTTACCGTATGTTGTAAATCTTAATTGGAACAGCTATCGCAGAATAACTCAGGCTGAGCTCCAGAAGGCTCTAGTCCAGCCCCTACCTCCAAGCAAGGTCACATATGAGGCAACACCAGGTTACAGAGTGGGTATATGGTCAGGATTTGAAAACTCCAAGGATGAAGATGGCACCACCTCTTTGAGCAAGCTGTTCTACTGCCTTACTGCCATCTTGACCAAAGAATTTTTCCTTATACCTGGTCTGAACCCCTCGTATTTCAGATCCTGACTATTGTCTCTTGTTCATCCGTCATACACTGGSTCCATTTTCTTGAAGACCTCCCCATATGTGTTAGATTTCTCATGAAGCCTTCCCTTCTAGCCCATCTAGTCTAAAAAACACAGATTTCCTCATCTGTACTGCAGAAATTCAGGAACGCCGACATCACAGAACATCACGGCTAGCARTGGGATGAATTCAGGCACAGGCAATTAACTACAGGAATGACMTATCCAGGAAGACTGGATTCTCATWTCTGAAGTCTCCGAGTAAAGACTGCCTGTGATTTTAAAGGACATGGTCTGGCTCAAGCAGAAATTATGGAGTTAAGTCTTCATGAAATGTCATGGTCACTGTTACGAGAGGATGATCAAAAATAGCTGTTATGGCYCCTTTTGACCTTAAAGATCTGTGTATTTACCTGTGTCAATGAAAGAGCCAAGGAAAATTTTGAAACAAATAAATATGTAGGCAACTCCCAAGCTATTCAAGCCTTAGAACACTTGACTGTAGTGTTTCCAGGTAATATATTAATTCCTAAGACAAAACTCTTATAAGCTGCCAGTCTGAATGACACCAAATGCCCCTACATAACTACCGTATCAGATGAGGCTCATTTGGGAGAATTTCCCAGTTCAAAGCAGTAACCTACCAAAGGGAAGAGAGTATTATCAAGTGGCCACTTCAGCAGACAAGGAGCCACTTGTGAGAACAGAATCTGCCYGTCTCCTGCAGGTGCTGCAGTTGCCGCTGTGTTGGTCACCACACCTTGTGCCTGGAGCCGGCCTGGGAGCCTTGGCTTGAAAAATAGGGTGATCAGACGCCCACTGCAGAACGACGATGCCAACCAAATTGCTGTCAGTGACTAGCTACTGATAATCCAGCTACAGGCTTTGGCGTGGATGGCTTTGAAATCCTAGACTTGGAATGTGAAGGGAAGGCTCATTACTGCAAGACCTTTTCATGGTATATGAAATTGTGAAGCGTAACTRCCCTGGCAGCACATCTTGCCTCTCRTCCAAAGCTACCTGCTGGAATGGGAACTGTGTGCATGCCTGTGTGGGCTGTGTGCATGTTTGAGACGTGGGGAGAGAGAGCGTGGACACGCACAGGATTTGTGCACAGCCTTGCAGTGCACACAAACAGCCCCGCGACCCTTCCTGTGGCCTAAACKCCTCCTTTTCTACCTGCCCTTTAGTTTCCCTATGGCCCTAGGTGGGAAGGACCTCATTCTSTCTCCATCCTTGGGACATCTTAGACACAACCTCAAGAGAGACTGAGTTTTTTAGCCTGTCTGCTGGAAAAGAAAACCATATATCCATCCCCAAATGAAAGCACAACGTAGTGCGTATATCTGTCACTGAACTGCTCACTCGGCCATGCCTTTGTCACCTACGTTTGGGTCCTTGAAGGTCCATGCGTGTAGCACTAGGTGCAGCGTGACAGCGGGACGCGGTACCTACCGGCAGCAGGTGACGATCAGCGCGATGCCCAGGGTGAGCAGGAGTCCCCCTCCCGCGGCGGCGATCACCACCGTGATGAGCTGATAGGCTGCGAGGGGAGACACGGGGACGCTCATGTAGAAACAGTGACGCCAGCGTAAACATCAACACAAGCTCAGGCAGAGCCGTCGGGTAAAAGCATGAGCTGTTTACGTCCCTTATTCCCTCCCTCTGCCGGACATATTTTCATGTAAAATGGATGGAGATCTACTGTTGAAGGACAAACACGCTCCTGTTTCTCTAGAGGACAGATTCTGATAGAGCAGCTATAAAAAAYTGGAGAAATCAAAGTAACACAAAGAATATTTCGTGGATTCACCTCCAAATATCTCACTTAAGAAGTGCCTGCTCTATCTCCTGATAGAGAGAGAAGGGTGATCTCCAAGAAAATAATGATCTTGTTAGGACACAACACTAAGCCAACTTTTGAAAAGGTCAGCAAAACAATTTTCAACCRAAAATGAAGAAAATGAAACCACTGACAGGAGTTAAGGCTGCATCAGCTACATTCTGGACAGAGTTATTTATAATTACTTGTTTCACGTTTCCCATTTCCGAGGCAGTGGAAGTGAAAAGCAAAGAAATCCGGTACTTACGGTTTCCACAGTTGAATCCGCCTAAGCCGAACGGGCATCTGGCAACACAAACAAGAGGCATTCAGAGGCTGGGCTGTGGCAAGAGGTCACCCAAGCCGCGCTGGGAAGGATGGAGGGGGTAAGAGGAAGGCWGAAAGGTCACCCTACCTCACACAGGTCTCGTTTTCCAGCTTATATCCGTCCTCGCAGGCTGGAAAAGAGAGAGACAAGGGCCGTGAGCACCGCGTAGTGGTGCCCGGGAGGTATTTACCACTGCTGCCTCCACGGCAGCTTCACGCCAAGCAGCGCTTGGGACTGACGAGCTCCTCTCTAACCGGCAGAAATGTGACGCTTGTCAAAACAACGGGCACATGCGCTTTGCTACCCTATATATTTATAGGGTGCTCTGTCCGACGTTATCTTTGTCCTGGCTACTCTAAACACCTCTAGAAAGAGGACCCAGACACGTCTCCACTGCTGTGCAGCGTTAGCTGTAGTGCTAAGCTGGAGCCTGTCACCCTGTAGGCAGCTCATGGAGTATTGCCCAAGAGCATCTCTTCTTGCCCAAATCAAACTCACTGAACACTCGCATTGCTTCATTGCTTCCCTCATTTATCACTGTAAAAAAGCTGCAAYCTTTTGGGGTTTTCATTTTCAAACCTTGCTTAAATATTACCTTAACATAGATGCACATTATTAATTATTTTTTAAATGTTAGAACTGCAACAAAAAGTTATCCAAGCGTTACTGTRGCTAACCCTATCTTACACTTTGCCTCTTGGAAAATGTCACCTGTTTCTTTTTTTTTTCTTTCAAATCTGCAGCTATATGAAATTTTGAAATGTCAAGATTTAGTTGCAGTTGGTATGAAAATGAAAACTAGCCATTGATCCACAATACAATAACTTCCGTGCGTAATAGGCTGATAGCTAATCACCTGGATTACCCGAGAAAATTATACTGTGMCTGTGATGAACAGCAAAGGTGATGATGTATTAGTCATACAATGATGAGCTTCATATTACCGGCAAGATCACTGCTCTCTCCTGCTCTGGTCTGCGTTATAATTAGCCCTTTGGTGCTTCAAAGCAGCAAGACAGAAATTGCTTTAAAGCTGGTCTGTGACAAGGACCACGTGGCAGGACCAGCAGGGACCAATGTGACTGTGACCTCCTCATCCTAACACAGGTCACAGACCTTCCAGTTTCCAATCAAATAGCTGAACTGGAACTATACGTTAGCAAACCATTGAAGCTTGATTTTAGTACTTCCAGTGATAGGCAGCTGCAACCCTGGGTCAAACATTCACAAAGCTAATTTTTGCRGCCATTAAAAATATTCGCCTTATTTCTGGTCTGAATTATCCCAGTGTCAAATTCCAGCCCTTGAAAGCTTTCTCACTGGCCTGRAAAAATGTTGTATTTATATGATCACATTTCCTCACCATCACATCACTCCTTAGCCTTCTTGTTACGCAAAGCCAAGTACACCGAGATCCTTGCGTCTCCCTGGTTGTTCCAGCCTTTCTCTGAACACACATCACTACTCCTTGACCTTTGGGATACCAAAACTTCCCCCCTTCTGGCTGTCCATGCTCTCTAAATAAACCCAAGGAACATATTAGCCCTCTGAGTCAGAGCTATGGGGCCTCTAGCTTATCTGCCGGGTCCCTTCACAGCTCTGTCAGGGTCCCTGCTTTCCAGCTCGTGCTCCTTGCATGAGCTCTTTGCTGCATCTCTCCAGGGTATTTTTTGCACAGGATTTATTTTTAACTTTCTAATCTGATTCTTCTATGAAGGCAAGAAAGAGACCAGAGGTAACAGCCCAAGAGTTAAAAGCCTCAGTCAACCAAGAGTAGTAAATACCAGTAAATACCAAAGCGAAATACCTTTTTTGGCAGTAAATACCAAAGCGAATGAGCCTGGCTCATTCATTCCAGCACGGCATCGGCAGAGGGACTGTCCTCTTGCCATGAGGATGGCTCCAGTCTGCCCAGTCTGCCCAGTATAGCAGCCCCGATCGCCCCGGCCTGGGGCTTGCCCTGTAGGGAAARACTGGAGCACCTATGAGCAGATGCTAAAGCCCAGGCGCATTTCCCCTCCTCAGCCTGTGTAGGGCACATCCACCCCAAGCAACATCTCCAAACTGCAGTGCTGCCTTGGGCAGGAAATGTTCCTGGCTCTGCCTGCCTAGGAGCCACAGGAGGTGTGGAGAGGGCGATCAGGATCCTGAATGTGCCTCTCCTGGTCGTATTCCCCTTGAAGTAATGCGGAGCTGCATAACTCTTGGTACTTATTTCTTTTTCTCTTCTCAGCCCCCTGTTCCTGCTTCCCCCAGCACCTTTCCTGCTCCTTTGATCATGCTCCCAGGAGAGCCCACGCTGTCACGCTYGCTTGGCGAGCTCTCCAACGCAGACACGGAGCAGAAGAAAGGTCTGAACATCAGGGGCCAAGCAAAGCTATCAAGTTCCGCTTTTCCACTCAGGACTCCTTTGCTACAGCCTTCCAGCAAGGGATTCAGGGGTCTCTTTGGAAACCTCGCTCATGAAACGCTGGTATCTGAGAGAACACGCCATTGGGTAGCTGGCCCTTTTGCCACTCTGCAGGATCCTCTATAGTCAACAACCCCCTAGATTCATTTGGCCTAAAAGCACTTCTCACTGTGTTAATCCAGTCAGTAGGATGTTTCCTACTGACAGCACAGAGCTCAAGGTGAAATTCAGCCTGAAGGTGTTCTGGCGGTTTCTTCATTTTTCAGAGCAAGCAAGACCCGCACATAGGGAGTAATCACATCTACCTGGCTAAGGAACGCTGCATCTGGGCCATCTATAACCATGTATCCGAGTGCCAGACAACATTTCAGATACTTATCCTCGCATCATCACTTGGCAAGAGACACAGGCAAGACAAATAGCATAGTTTGCCCTGGGTCGCTGCTGTCAGCAGCAGAGCAGGAATTGGCCAAGAGTCTCCCAGAAGCTGTTTCAGCTCTCTACTCACTGGATGRCCCCTGCTCTGCCTCTCAAGGGTAGGGGAACACCGATATATTCCGCAATAAAAGTCCTTWCCACRACAAATAAASATGAAACTKGGGAGGAAACCCCTAAAGGAGAAAYGTTTTKCCTYGAACCACACAGCRGACAAGAGGCAGGACCTGAGCACAGTACCCAGGGGTGCCCATTTCACAGATGTCCATTGCACACAAGGTGTGACCTTTCCAGCCACATTTCCCTCACTCTCTGACCAGATTTGGAGTCGACCAAGGACCTTCTCCTATTTGAACAGCCTACCCTGCAGATATTGCCAGCAACAGTAGATAGCCAATTTTGAAATTGCTGTTGATAAAGCCTGATTTCTTTAAGGAGCCCCACAGCAATGAGCACTCTAATGAGGGAGTAGACACGCAGATYCTACAATTGTTTTGACCACTGGCACAATGACAAAGAGCTTGCTTAAGATATAGCAAAACAGATTTCACCATCTGAGTAGTTAAAAAATAATATAACCCTTGAGCTTAAAATTTCTACCAGGAGCCCAGTTGAAAAATAAATCCACAGTCACTCTCGGATACTTGCTTATTTTAAAAATATTGATGATGCATTAATATAGCTTGCGAGTTTAGAGCAATTCTGTTAAGTTCACTGAGAGTTCAGACAAAACCAAAACAGGCAGAGCTGCATGTCCTCTCTGCTCCGTGCCACTGAACTGGAGCCTGGAGCATTCGGGCCCCCCTTTCTCTCGTTTCTCGATAATTCTGACTCACAGCAGGCTCCAAAAAGAGAAAATATTATTCCTAGACAGAGACCATATCTTCAGTGTCTACTGAAAAGTCCCCTAACTAAATACAAGAAATCTCAGCTACTAATATTAATTCATAATATTGAGCTTCTTGGTTTGCTTGGCAATACTAATGCACGCAGACCCACGCACACCCACACGATCATTTCTGCCGGCMACAAAAGAATCCAGACAAAACACGGAGCGCGCGGAGCGATACCTCGGCAGGAATGGTCCATCTTGTTGTACTTGAAGTACCCGCTCTTGCACTGGCAGAGCGCGACGCCGTCGAAGTCGGTGCATTCCGAGGTTTCCTTGTCGCACTCGGGGTCTTTCTGCTTGCACAAACTGCCGGCTGTGGAAAGACAYGGACAACGCGAGTTCATTTTTTCCCCTCCCCACATCGTTCCGCACATTTGCTTTCCCCAGGCATCCCATTTAGGTCATGCRTTGCTTTCATCTCCTTTTCCTTAATAATATTGGCTCCGTTATAAGATAGACGACGTTACTACATGTCACAATTTCTTGCGCAGCTACCATCGATCGCGCAGGGAGGCAGAAAGGGTGAATAATAAATATTTCAGCTTGGAGGCAGAATGGGAAATTAAAAAGAAGAATTTGTTTTCACTCGAGCTAAACCGCATTTCCTCCGAGATGGCTCAACAAATCAATTTTTAATTTCAAGTTTATATCAAGCAAAACATTCTGCTCAGCCCAAAACAGGTTCTTCATTTCAATTTTAAGCATGGCATATTTTTTGCTTTTAACAAACAAAAAAATGCCTTTTCATTCATCCTACTTTGAAGTAATGTCTTTAAAATGTCATTTTTTTAAATGAGTGTTCAGCAAAACTCAGTGTGCATAAGTCATGGAAGCTGTGCCGTCAATTTTTTACCGGGAGGCTGGACTAAGAGGGATGAGCAAATGAAAAAAAATATTCATGATATAATTTTTATAGAAAATGGGTTGTCCATGTGGAAATCGTAACTTTAATAAATTCATCTCCGATAGACTCCTCATCTCTTTTCACTCTGACATCTACTCTTTAAACACGTATGAATTCAAATAGAATGTATTTCTTAGTGATTCTGTTTACATTAGAAGTGAAATTTCACTTAAGATATCGTATTGGAGGTAACTGCTGAATATAATTTTATTTGCTCTACCAAAATCATTTAAATCAATTCAACCCACAAGGGTGTGTAGGGTTAGGTATGGAAATGTTTCATGGTCTGAAAAAACTTAACTGGGAGTGATTTTTAACCATGCCTGTTCATCARTGAAACCTGGAAAGCAGAAAGAACACATTTCCCAGTGAAGGCTGGGGCAGTGCTGASCACTCAACGGGATGCATTTGGGCAGCTGCAATGTCCCCGTGGTGTCAACGACTGTCACCACCACCATCCTCATAACGGCTGATCAGGAGTGACGGCTTTTGAGAYCCTCTCTCCCTCTGGAGATCACCCAGCCCAAGCTCCCCACTCAAGAAGGGTCATGTAGAGCCATGGCCCAGGATTGTGTCCAGATGGATTTGMGTATCTCSAAGGATGGAGACTYGGCAACTTCTGTGGGCAAGCCTGTCTCCTCCTTTCCAAAAGAGCCACACATAACACGCCTTGCTTTCCRCTCCCACCATAACCAACACAGATCYTGGCTACCTCTGTGGAGCGGTCGGAGGTTTGAGATGAACTGGCAGGTCTCTGGGGGTGACGTGCACGCTCTGATGTAGCTTCTCACACTGGTGACGACATCGTAGAAAGTCACGTTGGAAGCCAACGAGAACGTGGATTGCACCGAAATGTGGACCACGTTGGCCTCCCTAACAGAAAACAAAAGCATTGTGACCATCACCGCTCAGCCCCACGTCATCGTTACGGTGGCATATGTAGGAGTTAGTAAGGCAAGTCATGCACAGCACGCATACACTATGCATGCCCACTGGAAACGTGGTGCCCCTTACCTGGTGGCCTTAACCACAGAGCGGTGGTARCCCGGCAAGGTGGCCAGCGATGTGTCCAGCTGAAAGGGAGAGCAGAGCAGTTGGTTCCTGCCCCACGGTGGCCCGGAGGGATGTGGGGTGGTGGTGGCCCTGTGGGGTCACCGGCTTCATCCTTGGCTGTCACCTCAACCGCGGTGGGATGCCCAGGTGCTCTCTGAACTTTGCAGTGGCTGATTTTACAACGGGAAAGCAAGGCAGGGTTGATGACACGATTGCGTGGCCTAGGGCATGGAGCAAGACCTGGTGCTTTGGAAATCAGCACCTGCCTTGGGCCCTGCTGTGCGATGGCTGCAAAGGGCAGCGGATGAACTGTAGCCAGGCTGGGCACTACTAACGGGGTGGGCTTATTCCTGTGTCGATCTGGCTAAATAACTCACTGGGACACAACCGCCCCATCACTGGGGTCTTTGGGGAAAAAYGAGGGTAAACGTGGGATGAACGGTCCACCTCACAGAGCAGCTTTGCATCTCCTTTTCACTGGTCCTACCCGTACGTTGAACCAGGGAGGTTCAGTGATTAAAGGGTGACACTCACCATGGCGAGGATCTCGCCCTCGACGTGCAGCAGCTCYGCATACTTCCCGTGAGTGACATTCGGCTTCAGGGGAACCTGGCCAATAAATATTCGTACTGAAAAGGAGAATAAGAGCAGTTTAGCAGCGCCGAGTGCCTCCCCACCACGCACAGTTGACATTATCTCGAGGAAAACTCTTTCAAACAGCGTGCAGAAAGCTCAAGAGCCATCACATCAATAAAGCAGAGACGCTGGGGAATTTTTCCCAAGAATTTCTGCATTATTGCCACAATGCCAGTTAAATTCCAGGGCTCAACACTGCTGGACAACCAGCATTTCGCCACTGAGTTCATATATTTCTATGAACCAAAACTAGCTAAGCAGCACGGACTAATATATGGGGACCCCAGAACAGCAGAGAGAAATGGTTAAATTTACTAATAAAACAGTTTCTGGTACCAAAGTTACATACAACAATTTTGAGTAAATGTGCCAAATATTTTTCCTGTTCCTTAAATGGAAGAAAAGCAAATCAGCAAGTCAAAGTAAAGCGTTATAAAATGGACATTTTCATTTCTAAGCTCTTGGAGAGAATAAGCAATGACATTTCAAAGGAGGTCCAAAAAATGTATTTTTCCATGTTCAGATTCATATTTGATTCATGGCAGCAGAATGCAATAATCTAAGTTGTCCAGACTTGGAGAGATAATATCCCTCAATCTTTTATTAAATGCCATGAGATAACTCAGTGGAAATGAGAACTCAGAACTCAATTTTTATGTTCTACCAGAAAAAAACAAATACAATTGCAGATAACATTAAAAAACCTTTAATTCGTTCCCATGTTTTTCCCATCCACAGAGCCTATCTTCACCACAAATTGCATATCAGAAAGCTTCAGTATAACAATTCCTAGTAAAAATGAGGCAAGAATCACCTCCGCATCTGCCCGTGGGTATCTGCCCATACCCTAGTCMAAGGTATAATCAGAACAACTCTCTAACTTAGGACCTGACACATTTGCCACGGGGAAATGTTTCAAAATGCCCTTCAGGGGCACCTCAGTCACATTCCCGTAGCAAATTTTCCATGTCACTAATCCTCTCTGAGTCAGGGTCAGAAGAAACGCTCCCAAAATAAATTCCCCTTCACAAAGGGACATTGTGAAGTCCTTGAGATTCATAATCCTTTAATATAAAGGTCCCAAATCATAAGCATGCTGCTCAAAAACTATTTAAGGTATGAAACTAGACCTTGATCTTACAAAGACTTTCACGGCTGCTTAATTTTATGCACGTGGTTGATCCCAGTGAAGTTAAGCTGCACAAGAGCCCTACTCACCTCCATGAAGTCAAGCCGCATCTTGACTTCATGCTTTTACAGGCCTGGGACCTAGGAGAATCCCCACAGTTCATGTTGGGGTTGTAAAACACTCTGAAGGCAGAACTGGCACATCTGTCCTTCCTAACAAGCTTGAGCCTACTGCTCGGTTTCCGTATTTTTAAGGCCAGGCTTAGAAATCCTTAAATACTGCTGCCTTTGCTCCCTGGGGCATCCTAACGTGGCAGGCATTAGACTCTGCACTTGTACAAACAATACAGGGTTCTTGCTCAAAGTGGTAGCTGGAAGGCACATTAAACTCCTGCAGAACTGGTTTGAGCCTCGGTTAATTTATTTCAGAAGATTACATATAATTATTTCCCTCTTCCCTCCCCATCTTTTCAGTTTTCTCTCTTACCTAAATTGCACTTTCCTTTTTCCAGCTCATACCCAAGGGGACACTGGCAGATGTAGGAGCCATGGGTGTTGTTGCACGTGGCCAAGGCAGGACAGGGATTGGAAAGACATTCGTCCACATCTGCAAAAATGAAGAGGAAAAAACCACAGGCTGCAGTTACAGAATCACAGAAATCATCAAACAGTGGACTAAAAAAAAWTAAAAAATCAATTTGGCTCCTGTGACCCTCTGAGCATTATAAGATGAATCATTGCATCATTTGCACTTACTATTTATCCCGTTCTTAATTATTTCATTGGAGCTGAAAGAACAAACACAAAACATTTTCTCCTGAATATTCATCCCAAAGCTCTTGGGACCCATGTTCATATTAATACCCAGCTCTCCCACAGCATTGCTCAAACACAGATCTCCAAGTGCTTTTCAGAGATAAACACCATCATAGTTTGGCATGAAGGAACAAACGAAGTGACTTGGGCAGCCAGAGCCCAACAGAGCACCAGGGCTTCTAGTGCTCCTTGCTCCGAGTTCTGCCCATTTGGTCCAAGCCCTTTCCAAGCATGATCCATGGGAACAAAAKCTAGTGCTTCAGCGTGGCCTGAGCCCTCTCGTGCAGCCTGTAGATTTGCTAGGGGAGGTG
The DNA here is from genome assembly GCA_003342815.1 of Eudromia elegans. NCBI lineage: Eukaryota > Metazoa > Chordata > Aves > Tinamiformes > Tinamidae > Eudromia > Eudromia elegans. The sequence goes on from PTEX01000095.1 coordinate 26,618, forward strand.
TAGGCAGCCCGGGCTGCTGTTGCCTCCTGCCCTGACGCCTTGCGATGATGCTGCACCAGCCTTGGGCCCAGGCAGGCCACAGAGACCCAGCAGCCTCCGCTTGGGGACACAGCTCGAGGTGACCTCCGTGCTCCCAGCAGCCAGCGAGAGGACAACCTGATGTCTGCCCTCCAAGCATAGAGAAACGAGCGGGCACGTTTGAAATGTTGCCTTTCACTTCCTTACCCTTCCGTTGGCTATTTGTTTGGTGCAAGCTGGGACACCAGCAGCCTCCTGCCGGGCAGCAGCCCTTCCAGCCTCCCCAGGTCAGGTGCAGAGGGAAGGGCCAGGGCGTCAGCAGCAATTCCCTGCTTTCTCTCAGAACCTGGAAGCCTGACAGCAGCCTCGGGCCAGCTTTGACGGCCATGATGTCAGTGTGGGGCTATGCTGGAGCTCACATTTGTCCTGCCTCTCTGACAGGGGGATGAGAGCACGAGGAAGGCAAACCGGCCAGCATAATCATTCCATTGGCATCTGCCTGGAGGAGGTTACCGAGCTGCAAAGCTCTRTGAAGCCCCAAGTACAAAGTCTTACATCCAAGAGCAGAGTAAATGGCAAAACCTGATATTAAAAGAAGGAGCAACTTGGCAAAAATGTGACTTGGGCAGACTAAAGAGGCTTCATTCCACTATTGTTTGCCTRAAAAAAAGCATTCACAGTGAAGTTTTTGTATGAAGCCATAGCTGTAATTAAAACCAAACAACCTGAGAACAAACCTTTAAAGATTAAAACATATAAAGCACAGATGGAGCATATACTTTTATCAGAATTTCAGGACAGTAATGCAATTAGTGCACATGATATCCTACAGTGGCACGAGGGTTGGGTTTCTGAACTTCAAACACGGAAACAATTTCCATTGATATAAAATGCAGCTTAATATATTTACTCGACAAGATAAGGAGCCTGGTAGCAGCAATAAATGAAATCATTTATTTGCCCACAGGACTTTTTGCCATCTAAACTCCTTCCAGGATGCTGCAGTGAGCTACAACTACCTTCTTCTGAACTGCCCTGTCCTCTGAAGGACACAAGTCTCCATCCCAGCTCACCCTTGAAAGAAGTTCCCCATGGCCAAGCGGAAGAGGCTCTTGCAAACCTGCACGTTTGGGTTTTACAGGGTGAAGAATTTGCCTAAGCACAACCGCCCTGGTTTCTAATATCCACAGAGATTCACTGAATGCTCCTGAACTACAAAGTCATCAAAAAGCCAATCCGAAACACTTGCTTAGCACATTTCTCAGCTTTTCTTCCATAGCTGTGGTCACACCAAAGCACTCAGCAAGACTGTGGTATGTAACCTMGAGGGAGAAGAGATGAGAGCCCTCAAGGAGATTATTTAGTGAGTTCCAATGCAAACAGCAAGCACCAGCCAACCACCTTTTCTCATGAAGAAACACATATTGATCTATTTTTCAAGAGAAATATAAAGATTGTGCATCCTAAGCCTACCTGGAAAGCCATTCAGCTTCTATTTTGAATTGCCCAGATTTCAGCTAAACATTTTCATCACAAACACCCACCAAAATGTTCACCTTTTCCAAGCAGCTCTGCCTGATTGCTCAATCYGGATCTTAAAAATATCAAGAATGAAGACCAAATTCTTATCCTTCAGACCTGTGGACTCCTTTGCTATATCCATACCCTCCCGGTCCCTGTGTCACATGCCCCAGTGCCATTATAAAGGTTACCTGTTGCTGGCGGCGGTGTCCTTGGCCCCGCTGCGCTGCTCGGTGGAGTGAGGGTGGTTGGTTTGGTAGGAGCGGCCGAAGTCGTCGCGGTGCTGACGGTGGTCTTGGTGGGCAGAGGTGCTTTGGGAGGTTTTGTCACCGGGATGTTTTCCTTGGTGACTCTGTCAGTATGTGCCGTGCTACGATCAACAGCTTCTGTAGTTTGACTGGGGGCATGAGCTGTTTCAGTGGCAATGGGTGTTTGGGGTCTGAGGACCTTCGTGGTGCTAGGCTGAGCCGGGGTTGCTCTGCGACCTGCAGGTGTTGTCAGCACAGGGGCGTTCACTGTAGTCAATGGCACCGCCGGGGGGACAACCTTTTGGCTCGTCGTGCTTGGTGAGGCAGCGTGGGGTGTCCCTGTTGTCCCAGCACTCGTGGTGTCACTGGAGGTGGTGAGCAGTGGCGTGGTCTTTCCAAAGCCACCATCCTTGGGAGACACCGTGCTCGGCGAGGGGCTCTCCGTTACGTGTATGGGAGCAGGCATGGACACAGCTTGGCTGCCGAGCTGCTCCATGGGCCCRGTGGGAGGAGGAGGGGAGCCTGCAGAGATGAAGGCGGTGCTGTCCTGGGGCTGGAGCGTTCCACCGAGCTTGATGGTCTCTCTGGGAGAGCTCCCAGCCACGGCCGCAGTAGAGGGCACCTGTCTGGCTTCAGTAGGAGCTGCTGAAGAGCTTGYCTGACCACTGTCGTTGGACTGTGGTGTGGAAGACGGTGAAGAAAACAGAGGTAATAAAGATGTTAACGAATAAGATGAGGAAAGCGATGAGGAAGTGGGCACGGTGGTTGACAAAGCCTGTAGAGGAGGAGATGACGCCATCGTGGAGGAAGACAGCAGCTCAGATGCTGCCTCTGAAGAGGCAAACAGATACGCTGGTGATGGCGTCGATGACAGTGAGTAATGCAACGATGGTGCCGAGGAAGAGGATGGAAATGCCGATGAAGATAGAGATGATCTGCCAGTAGGCAACAGCTCAGAGTCTGTATCCAAAAGGGTTGTATTCTGCATAGCGCCTGTGGAAGCAGAAGTCAACAGTTTGGAAGAATGTACTAGCAATGGCTCAGTAGACGGTTCCATAAAACTGCTGTCACTGGAGACATTGCTTCTTCTGTCCTGGGTCACAGCAGAAGGCTGAGATGAATCATAAGGGCTGGAGATTTCWGAAAAAAAAGTGGAGCTTTCCGAGGACTCCGCAGAGGTGCTGCTGTTGGATATAGACAGGAGGGTCCTCTCGCCACCTCTGGTGTACGTGGTTGAAATGTATGTGCCGTCCGTGTGCGAAACAGAGGTCCTTTTCTCCACATCAGCACTACTGTCTGGCTGGTGACTACTTGGAAAGCCTGGAGTACAAGGACAAAATTCATTAGAAAGACAGCATAATCTGAAACTATTTTGACTCCATATTAAAGTTGCTTGCTAAATCCATCAAACATTCTTGTCTGTGAACTGGCCCACATTCCTAACCAACTTGTAGTGTAGCAACCTGAAGTACTAGAATTTCATAGCTATAGAATTGGGAGTGTTCTGCATTCCTTAATTCCAAAATGTTGAAGTYTGACAGGCACAGACTCCTGTGGAAAGCATAGGTTTCTAAAAAATGCTTCTTCCAGTATTGTTTTTCTAATGTGATTGAGCACTTGGTGTTCTGTAATATTTTGTGGCGGGCTAAGYAGGAAAACCCATCTGTTCTCTTTATCTATCATGACTTATAAAACTCATATCCTCTCCTTCTTAGTCTCCATTCTGTACTAAAGAATATCAATCTTCTTACGTCAATTTGTTTCTAGGTACAGGGAACTATGTGCCTCTGTAGGATGAAATTATTGTGTTAMTTTGTAGCTTATCATGAACTCATTGATTGAAAGCTTTGCAGGCAGGAAGTCTTAAATGGATAGCACATTACCTTGCAAAAATCCAGATTATTTTAAATTAAAGGTACAGTCAATCTTATAAGATGAATTTCAGGATTTAAAGGTATCTTCAGGAATCTCTAAAATACAGAATAGGATCTTCAAAATTCAAAACTTGAACTTAATTCTAGAATCGACTTAGGTCAGCATGAAACACTTCCAAAAATGTCCTTACAACAAATCAGCTAAGGTGCAAAACAAACWACATGACCATCAAAGCAAGACAGCTTCCTTGCTAGTGAATCTGGGACCCGCTTCATCCTTGAGGATGGTGGTTTTCCTTCTGGAATGGTTCCCGTGACAAATGGGGTTTGGCTTTCTGCTATTCGTAGGTGCAGTCAGAAGTACAAAAACACCCCTTGTGTGCACCCACGGATGATATTTCATGTCGTGATGCATGAGGCTTTGCACACAACACAGGTAAATGCAGGAGAATGGGGACTTACTCTTTTCCTCCCCCCAAAAATCATACGTAGACCAACACCCTAACTTACTTGCGAGATCGTTTCGGAGAGACGAGTCAGTCGGGATCTTGGAGGAATGCGCAAGCAGCACCTCAGTGGCAAGCCCCGTGAYGCCCAAGCTGCTCGCGGAGCTCTTGGGAGTCCTGCTCTGCTCCCCAGGCAGCAAGATGTTCACCTCAGAGGAATTAGCAATTTCCACGTGTGATGGGGAGCGCTCTGTGCCCTGGGCCACGGTGCCGTTTGTCACAGAGCGCAGTGTCCTCTCCCCGCTTCCCGTCACGGGGGCTGACCGGTACGCGGGGTCGGTGTGAGCGCGGGAGACCCCGTTCTCGGCACTCGAGCTGCTCAGCGAGTCGTGGTTGCTTCCAGGGGCTGAAACGGAATCAGGAAGGTGGGCTCAGCTTCAGCACCTCCGCTCAGAGTGTACTCATGCATTCTACAGCAATTCCGTTTTGAAACACAACTTAATAAAGTTGCAGATTAAACAGATTTCACACATCTGTCACCTTTAACATAGGATAACACACAAAGCCATCGTGTGCTCAAACACATTGAAAACTTTAGAGACTGGCCTTTGTTAATGCGCAGAGTCGACAGTTGCCATTAGACTGATAAAGACACGAGTTTTTAGAATTATTACCCCACCAAGCCAAGTTGTAGATGTTTTCTATAGCAAGGAAACACAGCTCATATTCCTGAGATTGGATACCAAGAGTTGCCAATATACAACAATATCTGGTGGCTCTGGAGTTCAGAAAGACTCACTGGAAGGTTCTTGTGGGGCAGAGAAGGCAGTGGAGGCCCGGGATGAGAGCGTGACCTCGGCCAAGGGCTCGGTGTAACCGGCATCTCCGGACAAGACAGGCCCTCCCTCGGGCCACACCGTTGTGGATGGGACGGGACTGGAGCACGATGCCCCAGCCACATCCAGGTGGGATGTGGAGCTTTCTGTCACCTCACTCCATGTGCTGCGGTCCCCTGGAGCCTCAGAGGTCCCCTCTGCACGTGTGGAGAAGGCAATTGATGTGTACGAGTTGTTGGTAGATATCCYGGACACCCTTTCTTCTCTCYCTGGAATTKCAAACAGAGATATACATACRTTGTRWATAYATTTATATGYATATACAYRTAAATRCATAACRTATATGTGCTRAWAATACTCTTGAKGSTCCAATAGGGACTAAAATSAGAACATTTCAGTTCTCACAGSWGGAGGYRTAGCTCCGTTACAGACACCACTTATCTGCTAACTGGACTTCTCAGAATACCTGTATTTTCAGGCTGGTAAAAGAAAAGCCCTGGGTGGATCAGTGGGCTTTCAAACTATCTTCTGTGGACATGGACGCAGCAGAYGGGACCCTGAAAGCACAGCCAGGACCGACCCAACCAGCACCTCCTCTGCTGGACACCAGGACCATGGCTGAGGACACTGCAGATGTGTGGCAGGATGTGTAGCAGGCTTATCCGGGCAGATAGGGAAAAAGGTAGCATGGAAAAGGTGGGGAAAGAAGGGAGTGCCCGCTACAGCAGCAGCAAAGTAGGGGATCACACAACCCACCAGAAGTGTTCGGGGAAGATGAAGACATTGAAAAGCTGGAAGAAAACATRGGCAGTGGCTGCGTTGAAAGCTCCCTGAATCCACCATCACTCTCCGAAACGTTGTGCTGCCTTCCAGCCTCCGTCACAGAGGATGACGGCAGGGTCGGGTCCAGGGACGTGCTGCTCTCCGCAGCACCGGGCGCTGCGCTGAGGTTGGCTCCGGGCTCCATGGTCCTTCCCGTACCTCCGGTAGCTGTGGCCACGCTGGGGAGAGGAGGCTCAGAGGCGCTTTCTTCCGGAGCTGAGATGATAGTTGTTTTGGCTGAGAAAGGATAAATAAAGCACAACGATTTACACGTATCAAACGGCAAGCAGACGGATAAGTTTTCCCCTAACCCCGCCCGTAGGCAGTCAGTGTGCGTGGAGATCTAACGCGTGAGAAGACTTAAATCTGGAGGAAACACTAATTGCAAGGACACAACCCTCTTCAAGAATGCAGGGAMCTATTGCTCACAGAGTGACACCCTGAAGAGGGCACTAAAAACAAAACCTGGAGGCGATGTTTGTTTGCTTCCCTTCACTGCAGCGAGCCCCGGCTCTGCATTCCAGACTGCTGGCACTTGCAGACACCAGAACAACTGTAGAAATGCCTGGAATTAAACTAGGTGGGGTTGCAGTGGCGAATAACTCCGAGAGATTTAAACAAAGCGTGTTGTGCAGGATCTGTAAATGCTGCATTTGTTTTCCAGGGTGGGAGTCGGGAACAACCAGCGTTGCCTCCCCGCTCGTGTAAACACAGCGTGGTTTCGAGACAGTCCTCTTGGCCAGCTCGGAAAACAACAGCTCTCAAGGCCAGACTGCTCTTACCRTAAGGCTGGTTTTCTTTGGTGAATAAATGGAAATAACAACTAGTTTATGGGGGTAGTAGATTTTTCACTGAAAGATGAATTTTTATTCCATGAAGTCCAATATCATTGCCCAGCATCTTCCAGCATCCTGCTCATGACTCCGTAGAGGGCTGAGATCCATGGGAATGAGCCCTACGGAGGCCGTCAGAGCTCACCTGGGGAGGTGCCTTCAGAAGCAGATGCAGAGCCTGGGAGCAAMGAGTCCGTGGACGTTGCGGTGGCACCTGCACCACCACCAGCCTCTGCAGCTGAGGACATCCCTGAGGACTGGGTCCGATCCAAAGCGTGGATCATCTCGGTACCAGAGGTGGAAATCTCTGTTGCATCGGCCAGGCTGGTGCTGCTTGGCAGAGACCTTAACGTCCTTCCTCCACCTCTGGTGGACAGTGTGGAAACATAAGCGGTGGTGTTAGGAAAATCCATCTTTTTCTCTGTTGATGGGATGCTAAATGACACATGGCCGCTTCCAGTAGCTGTGTAATAAAGAAAAATGCATACATGTGAGATTATAAACAATCCGATGAGCCGGTTCTGTAACACCCAGAGGCAGAGAGCACATGSAGAAGACACAAGCAGATGTCAATCCAGAGTAAAGAGGAAATTTGCAAGGATGCAATCCTTTCTATAGAAAATTGTCATATAAAACACACGGTTTGACGCCAAGGAAAGTGCATTTGTATAGTCTGTGGAACTACTATGCTCTGCACTTCATTTCACTGTTATGCGGCTCACTGTGCTCCGCGTTGCTAGAACAAATAAACAGGGCAGCGTTTCAGAAAAGCCTGGCACCCAGTTCAGCTGAGGTGCCGTGCTGGGCAGTGCAGAGAGCTTAGAAAACATATCAAATCTGAAGGAATGGGATTAGTGGGGATCGGCGTCCCCAGCACTGCAATGGGTCAAGGACCACACGCTCTGCTCAGAGAATCTCAGAGACCCCGTTCAAAGTTGTCTTAAATGTGCTGAACCGGCWGAATTTATGGGAAGCAGCAAGGTCCAAGCGGTTCCGCAGAGGGCAGGAACTCAAAGGAACTGAAGTCAAGTCCCTGTCACTGCAGGGACATGATATATTCCTYGCTTGCTTAGTTCCCTTGCCTATAAAACACAGATAACAATTTGAGATATTGAGATAATAAAAAAAAAAAAGAAACAAAGATTTGTGCTTTGAAAGTAAATTATTTTTCTTGGCTTAATGAGACCTTTCACAGAAGATACRTCTTTTATATAAAACCCAAACCGTTCTTTTTCTCAAGAAGTAATTCAGACACCAAAATCACATTGCATCTTTCCTAAAGGCATATACCAAACAGCAGTAACATGCTTTGAGATCTATGGAAAAGAGTCAGGTAAGTGGAAAATAATATGGAAAAAATAATAGTCCCCCTCTCACCTACAGTAAAACTGGTATCTCATTTGTGACCTGAGCTCACCTGCTGAAGCTGTTTCAGGAGCAGACTCAGAATGTGTTAGCAAAGGGTCTGTCAAAGCTTYGGTGACATCCGTGACTGCTCTTGACCCGTTAACTCCATAGGTCTCTCTTATGGAAGATGAGGACCGGCYCGTACTTGTGGCCTGGGGCATGCCAGTGCTGGAAGTAGATCTTTCTGCCACCCATTTGCTGATCCTGGTGACAGACCTCAGCGTCCTTCCTCCCGTGCTGGTGACCGTGGCTGCCACGTACGCGCTGGTGGCAGCGGAACCAGCAGTCTCCGTAGCCGGGCTCTTGGTTGGTCGGGGACTGCTGCTCACACCTAAGGTACAAAAAAACCAGATTTATTTTATGCGTATGAAGTCATAGGCTGGTGGGATGGTCTCTTTCAGGCCATGCACAGACGGGTACGTGGTTTGCTCACAGTGGAGGAAGTTCTCAATCTGGAGCTACTTGGGGAAGGTGCAACCCCTTCCTGCTTAGGCGCACAGGCCTTGTAAAAAGCTATGGAAATCATAACTTAGAAAAAAGMGGAAAGGTGGAAATAATTCGCAGTGAGGATGTGTTCAACACTTYACTCACGCATTTAAGCTCTCTTGGAACTGATTTAAATCCGGAGCCCTTCGCTTCCAACTCAGAGCACATCCAGAGGAGGACCCAAAACAGGGTCTTGAGGTTCTTTGGAACCCCCGAAGCGCCCAGCCTGGCCCAATGGTGCAAGCACATGGGCCCCAGCGGGCAGCAAACCTTGGCTGCTGCCACGGGGCACACGCACCAGCTGGACCCCAGAGACAGCCCCGGCACGCGAGCGCGGCGTTGTCCCCTGCTTTATCCCACCTGTAGGCCGGGCTACCTGACGGGCTGGGGGAGAACCATGGGCGAGGTGGCACCTCCTTGCAGCCTGACACACTCACCGGCGGCAGCGCTTCCCGGCGCGTCCCGGGAGCCTCCCGTGCCCCGCGTCCGCGCTGCGCTGGAGGACGCGGTGCCGCCCGCGAGGCCGCTGCCGCCGCGGCTGGYGCTGGCCCTGGGGGTGCTGCTGCTGGCCGCAGACGCCGGGGTCTTTGCTGCGGTGCTGGCGCGCGCCGGAGCCACCGCAGCACCGTCGGGTGCAGCGCGCGAGGTCCCCGCTGCTGCGGCCGAGATGCTCTTTGGTCCGTGAGCGCTTCTGAAAGCTGAAAAAGGACATGGGGAACGTAAAGCCGCACGTATGTAAACTAAAGCAGCTGTGCCAGCTTCATCCCAGGATGTATCAGTTAATGCAGACAGCAGATGTGTGAATATTCAATACCTAACTACTTACTACTGAGCAATCACTTAGACTGAAAAAAAAAGACTCCACGTAAGAGCTGCTGAAGCTATTGCTTGCAAAAGAGAGAAAGTTTTCAACAAAAATCTCTTCTCGKCTTCCAACAAGAATAATATTTATCCATACTTCCATTTCTGTGAAATGTTTTTAAACGTACAGAATGTGCCAACTACAATATTATTCCTCCTTTCTTTAAAATAAAAAGGATGTATTTTGTTTATAGAGGGTTTTTAAATAATGTTCCAAGTTATAAAGCTAGCTATCAAAACTCACTTTTGGAAGTGCTTTCTGAAGCAGATGCAGAGCCTGGGAGCAACGAGTCCATGGATGTTGCGGTGGCACCTGCATCACCACCAGCCTCTGCAGCTGAGGACATCCCCAAGGATCGGGTCCCATTCAAAGGATGGATCATCTCGGTACCAGAGGTGGAAATCTCTGTTGCATCGGTCAGGCTGGTGCTGCTTGATAGTGACCTTAACGTCCTTCCTCCACCTCTGGTGGACRGTGCTGAATTGGACACACTGGTGCTAGGAAAACGAGACATTCCCTCCTCTGCTGCTGAGAAGCTGGATGGCTGGTAGCTGCTTCCAATGGCTAGGATACAATAAAAGAGTTGGATTTATACGTACAAAATTATAACCAGATGGAGCCAGTTTCTTCCCAGATGCTTAGAGTGCATGCACGGATATTAAGCATAGGAAGTTTTCAATCTGGACCAAGTGCAGCTTTGGAGAGGCATGAATCCTTCTATTCAGGAAAACCTGAGTTGCTGCTTGCAATAAAAAAAAGAAGAAAAGGAAAAAAAAAAAGCAGCTTGACRCCCTGGGAACAGGATGCAGCGCGGCCCCGGGGAGCCCTGACTGCCCACAATGGAGCCCACGCTCCCGGCCCRTTCGGAAAGAGCAAGCCCGGGTGAGCAGGGCTTGGGGGCACCGCGGCCAGGTTCACTGGACAAGGACAGCGGGATCTAGCTTGAAATCCCTCCTTTGCTGCTGGACTGCTGCAATCAGCCCAACCTTTTCTTGCAAGGACAGCAAGGGATCCAAGAGCGACGGGCTCACCTGAGCCTGTGCTTCCCGATGCTGGGGAGGAGGACAGTGGCTGGTGGTCCACGGAGGGYCCGGTGGCACCAGCTGAGATGCTGGTGTCCTGTGTCCATAGGGAGGAGGCCTGGGGATGGGTTGCGGGACTGAGTGTTCCCGGCTGGAGATCCCAAGTGTGGTTTTCTGCTGCCTGGTCACTGCCTGGTTCCCAGCTACTCCCGGCACCTGCAATATGGCCAAGGGAAGCGTTAATGGGGAAGCTCTGCAGTGGTGACCTTAACTCTTGGTGACACCCAGACTCCAGGAACGGACTCAATAAGCAGCCTGAGGTGGGCAGGAGCCCATGGCCCGTGTCCCAGACCCCGTGGTCCCTCCAGGTTTGCCAGTAGCTGCTGCTCCAGCCCTGCCAACCTGCAGGGAACCCTGTGGAGAGCAAGACCGCGGTCCCGGCCCACCGCTCCCAGCAGCTGCCCCTGTCTAGAGTGGGAAAAAAAAACAGGGCTCTTTTTACATTTCTTTTCTTTTTAAGGAAACAAATGCTACCTAGAGGCTTTTAAGGACAGTTTTAAAGCTGCGGGCTGGGCAAGCTCACCTCCGAGAGCGGTTCCCGAGGCAGGAGATGCTGTCAGCATGGGGCTGGTGGGGTCCTCAGCACGGCTGCTCCCACCAGTGTGGGTCCCTGGCGAGCCGGGTGTCCCCCGGGATGAGGGGGAGCTGCTGGGCAGGGGTGCCGAGGTCCCCGTGCTGCTCGTGGAGGACGTGGGTGCCGCATCGGGAGCTCCCGGGTGTTCCCACACCGTGGAGATGCTTGCGGGAGGAGAGGGGCCAGCGCCGGCTGCAAGGCAAGGGGGAAGCACGTGAAAATGCACAGGCAGCCCCAGCAACGCCGGCACTTGGATGCGCGCTTTCCTTTCTGCACGAGGGAATCGAGACGTTTCTGCAGAAGCACGAAAAGGCACAAGGAGCTACTCGGTTCACACCACATCAGGCAGGCCAGGCATGTGGTGAGGAGGTGACAGCTCCAGGGTCAAGCCCCAAATGGGGAAAAAAAAGGACTAATTAAAAAAAATATGTAAAGGTAACATTGATGTCCATATCCTAGTGCAACATTTACTTCACACAGAGGTATTAAGAGAAAAAAATGAAATAAGAACAGTACGATCTGCTCCAGCTCACACCACCACGRTGGAAATCTGCCTTTGATGTAGCAAGCTTTTAAGAAAACACCCTCATTTCTGCATGGCCAGAGTCCYGCAGGGTCTGGAGAAGGTCATGAACAAGTCCCAACACAGGCATTCTTATGCACGGCAGCTTTTTTTGGTGTGTGTGTCTCAGCTTTGAATTGTGACTTGGGTGCTCTGCTGTTTTTCGCTGGGGCTTTCGCTTTTCACCTACCACCCGGGGTGACTTTTCCACCACAGAGCAAGCAGCGAGCTGGGAAYGTTGCACAAACCGCTTTGGGGGCTCTCGAACTCACCGGACCCTCGTGGCGGCGCCGGTACCGACGAGGCCGGCGCAGGCTCCGGGCGCTCCGTGCAGGCGCCGCAGGCCCTGGCGTTGGYGCGGGTGCTGCCTCTCGCCTGCTGGCCGCTTTCGATGTCTGCGAGGGAAAAGAAGGGGGAAGGAAAAAGAAAATAATCCAAATTTGAACGGTTTTGACGGCGCAGGCTGGGCTTGTCGTGGTGACAAACGCCGAGCTCTGATCTCGTTGCCCATAAGCAAAACAAGGATRAGAAATGTGTTTTGGGATACGTGCCAGGGTACATTGGATGGGTCTGTGGTGAGCAGTTCTGAAGGCAGAGACACCAGGCCAATAGAGAGACAATTACGGTGTGGGTGAAACCAGCCCCAGCCTTCCGGGTACTGAAGGGCACTGGGTGCTGAAGGTCACCCCAAGGYAATGGACGTTTGGGAGTATCTGGGCCTTAATGCTAATCAGACCACGAGAAAATGGGAGGGAAGAAGCCTTTACGTCTTCAGGTCTGTTYCCTGTGACCACCAGGGCCAGGAGGCTCCAGCCCTGCTTCAGCCTATCAGCCCTTGGGCCTTCTGCCTCCCTGCTCCTGCAGGAAGGCTGCTCCAAACCGCTCCAATCATCCCAAAGTGTGATCCAATTTCCTTGGGAAATGTGCTAAAACATTTATCGAACAAATATTTCCTCCCAAGACAGCACTACCCTTCTGCTTAGAYGGTTTTTCCCTTCCCAGTTCATACTGCCTACCTGGCCTGATGCAGTAAGAGCAGCAGCCCCATTCCTCTTTGCTCAAGTTTGATCTTCACTTCTTATTCATGCCTGAGCCTCCCTAGCACGTTGATGCTAAATCTACCACCTACTCCAYCTCCTGGACCCCAAAACTGACCCTAAAGAAGTCACCAGGTGTTGAAAGATCTTCAGAAACACACAGATGKTCACCTACATCTTTAACATCTACGGGCATTTCCAAAGCAGCTCCTAAGCAAGGGCTGGAGACGATATTCAGCAGCCAACTCCTCGGCTCGGCCAATGCCGACCGCCGGCAGCAGCAGCGGGGCAGAGCTGTAGCTGCAGCTTGAGCCATATGTGCCCAGCATCATTTTGAGCACGGCATTTAACGACAGCTGCTGTGAGCAGTTTAAGYGAGATTTACTGCCGGAATGGGGGTTCCCAGCTCGCCATCCCGGCCGGGGCCGTGTGCGAGGCATGGGGGGGGCCGTCCCGGCGCTCACGTGCGGGACGGCAGCGAGGGGGGTCGATCCCTTCCCAGCGCTGAGGCTTGGCTGGCAATTYGGAGCCAGATGTTCCCCAGCTGACATCAAGGCTGAGCAAGGCCAAATCATGGCTGTGACATCTGAAACTGCAAGTTAAGATCCGTGTTCCTTGTGAACACAAAGCAGTTTCCAGGACGTYGTAGTCCAAAGCACGCTCCCCTGGCTGGGTGGGCAGCACGGGACCTTGCCATGGGAACATCTGTTTAGGACGACGGGGTCTGAAGCCTCTCAGTGAATTGCAAGATGTCCCATAGGGAGAGGAACTCCCCCTGCTTTGCTGAGGGGCAGCTCGGAGACCCAGCAGGCTGCAGGAAGGGTCCTGGCCCCCCTGCCCCGCTCCCAGGCACTCGGGCACAGGCTGCCCCAAGACGAGGGGGCAGGTGGGATGAGCAGAGCTGCTAGTAGCACCGCTCAGCTCTGCCCTAAAGACCCGACACGCCATCAGGACTCTATCCGTGTACAAGAGCTTCACTGAGAACTCCCTAGAAGAAAGGAAACCGAGAGATTTATGCAGCCCAACCTGCATTTCATTCCAGGACACGAAGCACCAGGAAACACGGTCCTCTCTAGTGCCTCTGAAGACAGACATAGCACCCCGAGCATCCTGCTGCCTTCAGCAGCCTGCCGGCCCCGTGCAACGAGCCACGGCTGCCCCTGGGCTGCAGGGCTGCTCGCTACGACGCCTGCGAGTCGATGCGAGGCTGTAATTGCGGCCCGCAAGGCCATTTATAGCAGCAGCGAGGCTGGAGGACTCGGGCAGGCTGCAGGGTGGTGCCCGGAGCCGCTCGCGGCTCCCTAAGCGCTTGCAGATGTGCGAGCCGAGTTCACGGCGCGGCCCCGGCCCCGCTGCTCCAGGGACACAAAGCAGCGAGCGCGTGGAGCACCGGCCCGTGCAYGCCACGGCCGGGAGCCCCCAGCTCCAGGTAAAAACGACACGAGGAAAACCAGAGCAAGGGGGGACCTGAACCTGCGACCCTCGACCCAACGCAGCCGCTCGGGAAGCCAAACGCTGCTGGTTGTTGTTAGCCCAGCAAACTCACCCCGGGCTCTGGCTGCAAGGGACTCATTGATATTTCCCYGTTTGCAGCCTGTGACCACGTGCAGCCTGTGACACGGCGCTTGTTCGAGGCTTTCTAACCCTCCAAGGCTGGTGGGGACGCGCAGAGCACACGTGACCCYCAGCTCCTCACCCTGCCCCAAGGCTGGCGGGGATGCGAGGCAGGCGCAGTCGCCGTTTTTGTCCACGTGCCCGCAGAAATTAGCCTTGAAAGACGACCCTCCGATGGCAGCAGATGGCCCAGATGCAAACTCCTTCCAAAAACACGAACAAGGCACCATCTGGCCTCCCCTGGCGTATTAACGGCTTAAGCCCTTGCAGCCCTTTAGCTCAGGTGGAGATTTGTGGCTAACAGCTTCGTGGCATCCTAAGCCGCCGCCTGGTTTGCATGTCTGAGCTCCGCACGAGCGCAGCTGCCAGGAGGAATATTTTAATTCCGATGCCAAACGGCCACACGCCCCCGGGGAATCGGTGCTTTCCCAGGAAAACCCGCAGCAAGGCCAAGCACAGCGATCCCGGCTGGAGGGGCCTGTTTGCACATGGAGAACGCTGCATCTTGGGGGTCGCATTAGGAGATGTCTAGGAAAAAATGGATCAACTTCCAGCGGATTTTGCAGGCTGGGGTTTGTCAGAAGAGCCTGGCTCTGCCATCGACTGTGAAACATTCCCAGCATGGGATTGTCCCCTGGGTGTTGATGGGATGCAGGAACCCGGGACGTGGCGGCATTCCAGGCATCCCGCACCGAGCSCGGCACGCGCCAACCTCAGGCAGGCTGAGCGGGAGGGAACGCGGCCCTCATTGCAAAGCCACATCTGCTCAGTTGCATAATCCTAACAGCACCGCAGGCTGGGAGCGGGGGAAAATAAGGGGAAAAAAAAAAAAGGCAAAAAAATTGAGACCTAAACTTAGAGAAGTCCTTGGAGCCCGCGGGAGCGCGCCGAGGAGCGCGCGCGGGCGCCGTGTTTTGCAAGGCTGCTGCGGATGTAGCGCTCATGGGTGGAGGCCGCTCGGAGGCCAAGCGAGCCTGTGCGAACAAAAGCTGCAGCCCTAAATCCGGAGCGTCCAGGGCGCTCTGGGATTTTCCGTTTCCTTCCTCGCTCTTGCCCTGAAAGAAGCAGCTCGGAGAGGGCGGGGTGAGGGGAGGGAGGTTCAAGGGGGAGTTAAAAAAAAGAAAAAAAAAAGGGAAAAAAAAGTCATACTGGGGACTGATCAGTAGAGCGTAAACAGGCTGATAGTATCCCTTCGGGAAGGGCCCTCGTGTGCACTGAGCACGGGAGGAATGCGGRACGTTTGCAGCCACGCGCGTTTAACCCCTCTGGCTGTTCCCCCCGGCGGCTGCCGCGCTCCGTCCACGGCGAGGACGTGGAATGCGCTGCCTCTCCCCGCAGCATTCCCTCTGGGACCCGGAAAGCCGMTGGAGATGGGGAGGGAGGGTTTTTTCCCTTCGTGCTCCTTTTTCGGTCTGTTATTTTTGCAGACCCCAAAGGCCACGCTTTCAGGATGGGCTGAGCGTTGAGGGCAGCCAGACCTGAGCCGCAAAGCCCAACTCGTCAGCAAGAGGAGAAGGTGCAACCTGGATCCTCGGAGCAAAAAAAGCAGGTGCTGAAAAGGAGCAGCGCTCCCAAATCCGTGCCACGTGCAGCCACACGGGCCTGGCACCTGCAGCACGGATGAGCCTGAGCGTGGCGCATGGGACAGTGCCCTGCTTGACCAATGGTCMCAAGCATTTTCTCACGGAGATGAAGCCTCCTGTAACATCAGCAAGAGCCCAGGAAAACGCACATCCCTCACCTATTTTGGGGCACGTTTTAGTTTTAATTCACACACACGAGGCACTCACGGGGGACGGCAGATCCTGTGCAGCTCTGTGCTGCAGAACCGGGCAAGTCACCCACGCAGGGCTTCACCTTCCTCCTTCCGGGGTTTTGAATCCCCTGGGAAGCTTTTCCCGGCGGGGAGGCAGCGCATGACAGCGTTCGGCCCCGGCCCCAGCCTGTGGGCACGTTAACGCCTGCTCCCATCCGCGGGCAGAGCCGCTGGAGCCTGTCAGGCTGCCCGGGAGGAAGTCTGCTGGCCGGGCTCCACCGGGGCCGAGCTGCTGGGTCACTGGAACAATAAAGAGGCAAGAAAAAACATCCTGGCAGCAAAAAAGAAAGGGAAAAAAAAAAGGAAAAAAAAATCCGCAGCAGCTCCACGAGCGGGCGCGGGTTAAACAAACGCTGCGGCCAGCAGGGCGATGCCAGCGGCGCCTTCACAAGCGCCCCGGGCCAATTTACGGCATAGACCTTTCTGCAAAGGTCTCCTGCGAATAATAATAGAAAGCCACAGTTTGTCTGCGGGGCTCGGCACGGTTAGAAACGCCCCGCGAGGCGTGGGGAGCGCTGCTGCGGAGGAAGCCCCGCGCCGGCACGCGGGGACACGGGGMCACGCCGGCCCTCCCGCTGCACCGTGCGCTCCCAGAGCCAAGGGGATGCAGGGAGGTACTTTGGTAATAACGGCACGGCTGGACTCACAAGGTGCTGAACAATCTGCAGGCCCAAGGTGCAAACTCCTCTGCAGGGACACGGGACAGCAGCAGCTCCAAAGTTTTGGGGCTAAACTCTGCTTTCTGAAAGCTTAATGTATTTTAAGGCCGGAAGGGACCGTGAGCTCACTCTGCCTGACCTCACGCACAGCACAAGTCACTATATATGCAGCTTATTTACCTCTGATACAAGCCCCGCGACTTGCATTTGACTCCACTGTGCCTTGCAGGAAATTAAACTACGGATACTTGGGGAGCCAGYGTGGATACCAGTAAAACTATTTGATATGGGATGTTGTCCTTATGGCCCTGCAAGCAGCAGGAGGAGCAAACTGAGTCCTTTTCCAGGGATACAGGCTGTGCCCGCATGGGAGGCTCGAGCGCGTTTGCTCGAGGACAAAGGGACGGTGGCACCGCGGGATGCTGCTCGTCCCACCGCCCGGCGGGGTCCCTGCTCCGCTGCCCACGCCATCTCCACGGCTCCCGCTTCCGTCCTGGGGACGGCGACGGGATTACGGCTCCCAGAGCCTCTCTGTGGGCACCTGGGGGAGGCTGAGGGGAAGACGCTGGTTTTGACCCTGCAAATGGGCCCCACGGGTGGTGACAGAAAGCTGGGGACATGAAGAAGGGCTTGGGATCTCCAAGCTCTCCTTCAGGTTAACGGGGAGTCCAGCAGGAAAGCATGGGAAGACCAGCTCAGGTCGCAGGGTGCTGTGGTACATAGGGGCACGCTGCACCCACAGCACGGCAGCACAGGGAAAGAGGAGAAATACACCCAAGGAAAGCCCCGTTGCTTCTTTACCCACACGGCCCCCGAGGGCCTCCTCAGACCAGCCACATGGGTGCTCCCCAGCACCCAGGGACAGCCGGTGCTCACCCAGCACGACGCGTAGCCCATCCAGTGCCATCGGAAGCGATCGCAGCCCCAGAGGACCCCCCTTTCACACGCGCATCCTGTGACCAAACCCAACAACGATGAACACGCGGGGGCCGAGAGCCGCTCGGGGTATGTCCCCCTTTGAGCCCTTTCAAGCCCGTACCATGGAGGGTAAGGAGCTTTCTAAAGATGCCCTTGTGGGTAACAGCTACCGAAACCCTCCTCCTCGTCTCACGAGACACAGGCTGCGGTTTCCCCACTAAGGAAGTGTTTTCTTAGCTATCATGGCAATTCTCTGGAGTCYAGAGATAGATAAGTGTTAGACAAGTGTCTCTGGGAGGTGATTCTGCAAGGGGAGATCCCTTGAGATCCCTTGCAGACCTGCCTTTCTATAGACGGTTCAAAACCAAGCCACGGAACTTAAATATCCAAACTCTATCTCCCAACACATACATCCTGAGACAGGCTGTTGTCCCATAAGAAAGGTGAGCACAGCCTAGACGGGGGCTGCAGGTCCCACCACAAGGCTATCAAAGGAGGCACCTTTCTGATGACACAAATGCCCCGGATTTGGGGCCAAGTCTTCAGCTTGCGGGATTCATTCCGGCCTCGGAGCYGCTCAGCAGAGCACGATGTTTCAGTCCGGTCCTCGGGGCTCCGGAGATTTTCCACAAGAGGAAGGGTGTTAACGCCAGTGTCCTGACAGATGGTGTCGCGGACGATTGTGCTCCATGGACTCAAATTCCTCTGGTCGTTCCAGACGCAGGGGATCCTCTTAACGGGCTCGTCTGGAAGCCACTCCGGGAAGCTGCAGAGGTGCCCGCGCAGTAGTTAAGGGTAAAGATCCATAGAGATCTCCAGAAGATCAAGTCAAGTGAAAAGGTTCCCCTGCACCCGACCTGCTGCTGTGCAGCCCATCCCAGACCCCAGCACCTCGAGGCCTCTGCAAGCACCAGCCACGGCCTCTGCGGCAGAGCAGCCTCGCGGCTTTGCTCCACGCTCGAGGACGCCCTCACTGCCGGTGCGAAGCTCTGTGCTCTGCAAAGCTTTCGCTGCACCGGAATTTTATTACTTRAAATCACACAGACTGTTCAGGAACCAAAGCTGTAGGAGCAAAGCTGTTGAGAATTTGCCTCAGGGATTCCCACTACAGACACGCAGAAAGAGCAGCACGACGAAGACCACGCTTGCTACCGTCAGTCCAAAGGAGCCCTCTGCCCGGTGGCTTCCCAGGTAACATTCCCACGGCCTGCAGGTCCYGGGGAGCTCCTCGGGCGGCTCTGCAGCAGCAGGGAAGGCCCCGCGCAGGCTGCTCCAGGCAGGAGCTCACGTGGACCCCACGGAGCTGCCTTAGAGCACACACGTTGGTGGCGGGGGTCCCAGGAGCCGTGCAGTGTCCTCGAGGACACCCTATGGCCTGGCTGGGCTCAGACCCGGCCAACGCGAGAAGCCAGGGAAAGCAACGGGGTTTGCACCCGGGTTCCCCCCTACTGCGCCCAGCGGTCCCGATGCCAAACACTGAAGCACCTACAGGCACTGGGGCTCATCAGGAGACCCCAGATCCAGGGCTCGCAGGAGGTGGAAGGAGGCAGGACACCCTCCTCCATCAGAACCCCCGGCAGGGCTGGAGCTCCAAAGCGGAGCCGCTCTTGCCCCAACCTCCATCCCAAGGGTGCCATGGCCCCAGGGGCCTCGGGAAGGTGCCTGTTCCCCTTGTGCCCCCCGCAGCACCCCGGGCACGTGAGCAGAGCGGGACGAGAGCGGCCACGGCTCCGCGGGCGGCTTGCAGGGCCGAGGTTTGCAGCGCTTCCTTTACTCGAGGGAGCCACATTTTTCTAGGATTATACTATTTCTTGGGCTGGTCGCTCAGCAATGCAACATCATTTCCCTTTTGGGTGGGAAAGCTCTCTCCTTGTCCTCCGGCTCGGATGATTTCAGCCTGCAAGGATGAGCGCGGGCTCCCAGCTCCACCGGAGCGCCACGCGGCGTCACGGATGCACACACGGATGCACACGGAAGCCTGCGCCCACGTCCACCCTCCCACCCGGCACACACTCATGGAAAGGGGGGCCGGGAAAGGAGGCCGGGTGGGATAAAATCATTTTCTCCTCGTAAAACCGTTTCACTCGTTTGCCCCCAAAGCTTCGCGCTGTTCCTGTGCCCGTTACCCTCCTGCATGCTCCCTGCAAGAATATTCCAGCAAACAAACTTAACGATATTTATACCTGCTGCAGATTGCGATGCAAACGGTGCAAACCTGCTGGCAGACATCAAAACTGGAGCTGCAGGCTGCCCCCGGCGTGGGGCTGAGCAGGACAGAGAGGCGCATGACCCACATCTGCAGCTGAACGTGAATAACAGGCCCT
Source organism: Eudromia elegans (assembly GCA_003342815.1). NCBI lineage: Eukaryota > Metazoa > Chordata > Aves > Tinamiformes > Tinamidae > Eudromia > Eudromia elegans. The sequence goes on from PTEX01000095.1 coordinate 46,557, forward strand.
GCGCGTGGGGCACTGCACACAGCTACACAGCAGGGCTTACGTGCAGGGTGTCATCGAGGGGGTATCACCCACAACCAGCCTTTACCTTGCTTGGAACGYGCGGCGGCAGCTGGACAAACTGCCCCTCGTGCCTTTTTTTGCACCAGAAAGACCCCGTGACAGGTGCCAGGAAACRAACGCGCCTCCCTCCCGAGCAGCTCCGTGCGGTTATCCCAGGCACGCAGGGCTCACCCCAGCGCCCGCATTGGGACGGGCAGCTGCAAAGAGAGCGGCACGCATCCAGGGGGGAGAGACTCTCCTCACTGCAACCCCAATCCTGGGAAATCTGTTATGAATCTGTTATGGTTTTTTTATTAGCTTGGACGAACCTTTCAGCAATAAAACTAACCGGATTAGATGCTGTGCAGGTCCCTGCCCTGCTGCTTTTGTGCGGTGCCATTCGTGCCATTCGCAGGGCAGGGTCTGCTGCACGAGACTGACCCTGCACCCCCTCCTAGGGACGGGAGGAGGACGAAGGCACCGGTCCCTGCAGCGTGCCGCTGCCGGGAAAGGGCTCCGGAGAGGGGCTGGGGTGGCAGGATGAGCAGCTCGATGGAAGGAAGCGGCTCGTTGAGCCTGTGAGTATGGTCTGGAGCAGCCCCGCGCTTGGATCGGGATCRGTGACACCCAGAACAACTTGCAACGAGACCCGTTTTATCCGCTGCATCCACGGGAGAGGGGAAGCGGCGCCGGCCCTGCAGCCCCCTCGCCCGGGACGGTGCCCGTCGCCTCCCGCTCCTCCCATCACAGGAGAGAATTAAAGCAAATTAATTACCCAGCGTGAGCAGCGATAACAACTCGAAAAGACCCTCGCAAGTGCTGCACGCGGGAGAGCCGCGCGCTCGCGCCGGGAAATGGCACTTTTCAGGACGGTCCTTGATAGGCTTTAACTACCCCTGTGGTCGCGGCTCGGGGCTTCCCATCCACGTGTACCCCGGTGTAAACCAACGCGCCCYGCTCTGTGCGCCCCGGCCAGGGGACCGCACAATTCCACCCCCAGCTGCAYTCATCTGCCCTCGAGATACCGCAGAAACGGCCTCCAGGGGCTGAGGCCAAACCAGCCGCCCAGCGGGAAACCCTCAGTGAGCGCCTTGGGAGACTTTGACTCAGGAAGGGACCGGGAAACCGATCCTTGTTCTTTGTCTTCCTCTTCTGAATGATCCCTTTTTCTCTTTCTTTTTTCTTTTTCCCTTTAGTGACATGACCTGGGGGAGCAGAGCTCAACTCGCCCCTCTCCAGGGAGCACAAACAAAGCAAATCAACTCCCGTCTCGCCCGAGACAGCAAAGCGCTTCAGTGCTCGGCTCTGCCCATAGCAGCAGATGCGGGAGCCGGTTCTTCCYCGGGGCTCTTTTCCCACCCCGCTGCGGTGCACGTGCGATCGTACCCAGCTCGACGGCAGCGTTTTGCACCTTCCCGTGTCGGCATCGCCGCACGCAGAGCTGCCTCCTGCCCCCCGAGAGGCTGGAAGACTCGGGCCACTAGAGCCGAGAGGGATTGGCCAGCGACACGGTGCCCTCTGCAACAGGAGCATCCTCCTGGACGTCAGCCTTGCTCCCAAACTGGATGCTGCTGCGCACAGAGTGTTCCAGGGAGGGATGGCATAAAATACACACACATGTATACACGTATACATACACACATGTGCACACACAGAATGGACAGCAGGCCGGGGACCCCCAGCTGCCCTGCAGCACAGCCCGGTGCTCACGACCCATCCTGGGCACACAAACGTCTCCAATCCCTCATGGAGCAGGACTTCCTCCCCTCCCGGGCTGGCCACTCCGGTGTCTGGCCTCTCTCCCCAGGTACAAAGTTTCCCCAGCAGCCGCACGGAGTCCCCCCTGCTGCCCTTCAGCCAATGCTCCTCAGCCCAATGCAGACCTGAAGCCAKGGAAGGAGCCAGGAATGGCAGGGCGGCAGCTGGCACGGAAAGAGGGACAAAGAAGGGGCGGGAGGAGGGATCCCTGGCCATCCCCTGCATCCCTAGCCCCATGTCCCTGCTCTCTCCTCAGGTGCTCTATTCAGATACAGCACACAGAACACATCGAATTCTATAGGATACCCCATATTCCTCATCCGAGAGCAATTTGGGAGCTCGTGGTGGTCTGTGCCCCCGACACCCTCGTGYTCAGCTGGCCGATGGGCAGCGCCGAGTGAGCCGCGGCCGTGGGGACACAGCGCAGGTCCCTGCCTGGTCTGCCTGGGACCCCACCACCGCGACGGCCCTTAACCGCTTATCCGGGCTCGGGATTCGGGGTGAAAGGGCCCGCGAGCACCTGCGGGTCCCGCGGGGACACGGTGCTGAGCGGGACGGCRGCCGCTCGCTCCCAGGAAAACTCATTTCCCAGCGAGCAGACGGGGAGCCCGAGCTTTTCAGGCCGGAACAAAGGCAGCGCATTCCTCGGCCCGCTCTCAGGAGGCATCAAGGTCACAGGCAAAGATGCCAGGCAGAAATCCGAGACGAAATTGAACGTTTCTTTGGAGCCACCGAGGAGTTTACAGGGCTCCCATCGAGCAGGAGCCGGGAGCSGCGCAGCCCCGGCACGTCCTCCCCTCGCAGCCCGCACCAGGTGAGGGTCTCCTGCCCTCCCCAGCTTCGGGGGACAAAGTGACACTCGCAGGGACATGAAGAGCTCTGCCACGGAGCTGGGAAGAGACCCAAACCGCTTCAATGTCGGTGAATCCCGGTGCCCGGGCCATTCCCACGCTAACACGCTCAGGAGCTTCCTAACCCACCCATACATCCTCATGGAATTAGATGCATCCGCCTCCTTTCGGATGCTTCTTACAAAGCTGAACTTTGGGCAYGCAAAGCAAACTGAGAAGTTATACAAGGAGCATGGGCACATTTCCTGACATTATGCAGTTGCACAGAAGTGACTTGGTCTCTGACAAGCAGAGTAGGAGGCTCTCCCTGCATCAGAAGTTARAAGACAAAGTTCTGTGGCCCCTTTCAGGCAGGGGCTCAGGTGTAAAAGCCACYCCCTCCTTCCAGACTTAACCTATGGAGCCGCATTGTGACATACTGGGTTTAACACCTACAGAAATTCACAGCGGCTCTTCCAGTGCACGGGAATTAGTCATCCTCGGCGCAACGAGGCTGCTCGGGGAAAACTCAGCAAAGCCCCTTTCCCGGGTAGCACCTACAACCAGCTCCATTCGTTCTGTGGGAAACACGGGCTCTGCCCGAGCTGCAGCCGCGAGGAGCCCCTGCCGCGGCGACACGAGGGGACGCGCGAGGGGCCGCGGCGGTCGCGCGGGAGCGGGGCCGGCTCG